>CM028384.1:61313601-61560357 GCA_013146195.2 Codonopsis lanceolata | reverse complement strand
AATTGATGCGAAGATTGTAAGGATTTGAGTTTGCTAACTGGGCACTTTGTATTGTGAATTTTTTTTGTCTAATATATAACAAAGAATATGCATGTATGTTCTTTGAGTGTACATATTGTTGAAATACTCGGATATTATGCTATTTTGATCATGTTTGTTATAATGAAAATTTTCCATTTACTTAATTTTTGATCGATTATTGTAGCGTATCTTTATTTGATAGTCGAAAGCTTGAATGACATTGTTCGTTTTTCCGCGATGAGTTGGAGTGAAGTGAGTTCCTGCTCATGGTAGCTTATCAGAAGATCGGTGTTTTAAACAACAAGCTCTTTGTTGTTGGTGGTGTAGGGGTCGGGCGGATTAGTCCCCCTTCAGCCTCATGAGGTGTTTGATCAACTGACTAGGTTATGGTCCAGTTTGTGGAGTTTGTGAAGCTAAGAATATGTTTTGAATGTCTGGTGGATGAGGCCATCGATCTGATGGTCAGTAAGCTCGACAACCGGCCACAACCGTCTTCCGCCCATCGTTGTTGTTCGTTGGAACAGATGAGTAAAGTCGTCCATGGCTGGTCATCGAATAGATGAATTTCAAAAGTTCTCCCGAGAGTCGCAATAATTTCAAGTCAATCCAACTTCAACACATTATCTTCATAAAAATTTCTCAATCGATATCATATACCGTGTTAGTTTGATACCTTGATAAATAGGGAAAATGTAGATAAGCCGATCGCAATGGTTATTTGATTAATTATTCTCTTGAAAAATGCCAATAAACGATGACATTGATAAGTCTAGGCATATAGTCCATAACAAGTGCACTTTTAATACATTTGAGTTGCGATATATAGTCGTTGGTTTAGATTGGTTCAAACTTCAAACTTTAGAGTCTCCACTCTTCTTGCTAAGTGAAACGTAACATTCGAACATAGTCGACATGCACAACAAGAAAGACAATATTTCGATCAATCAACTTAATTGTTGTCACCTCCAAAGCGCGCCTGAACCCGCTTTTATTGAGATGGCTAATGCTCACCCCCATGCTTTAATGGACCACTGCTCACCTTCCCGGCCTACATGAAAGATGTAACTGCACATTCAAGATCTTTCCCCGGCAATTATTCTACTGAGCAGACTGCTTTTGTAGAGTCTCGCACAGCCTCCACCATGAGTAACCACCACAACCCGCTCACCCTGCTAAAAACATGCAAAAAACCATGAGCCATGGGAGAATGTATTTATTAAGGGAACATTTATTTCAATTTGGGAAATGTATGTCATGGAGCATACAAATAATATGTATTCAAGTTAGTTTGAATCTTAATCAACAACTCGACAAATGTTCTTTGATTTCATACAACTCGAATGGTGACCGGTGCTCGAAAGCGATTGATGCCTTGACCATGTTAGTTAATGCTCAAGCTATAGCGGATATATAGTTATTTAATGCTCAAAACATCTGAGTCCTTGCATGGAAGTCTCTAATCGAAAGAAAGGAAATAGGGATTTAAGCCTTTTTAAATTAAAAGTTAGACTGTGATTTGACTACTTATATAGCCTGACGCTATGCCTTTGATTTGAGGAATCATCTTCTACGAGGGCATGGTCCTGAGGCCTGCCGAGAACCTCGTTTTAGCTCGCTTTGGACAATGGTTCTTTTCCTCAATCTAGTTTTGATTCGATAACTGGATTTTCAATATTTTTTTGTGATATGTGACATGTTATCTAGATAACAATCATCAATCAAAATACCTCCTCTTGACAAATGAAATAGAAAATAGTTTGGCTAAGAGATTGCCAAATGGTTATTACTAGTATTTTTCCTCTTTTCATGATGAACTATCAAGTACTGAAACTTATTTATACAACCGGAGTATTATGTGATCATAGTAGGGAAACTTCCAGGAATTGGCTATGCACATTTTAGAAGAGCGATTCCTATATTAACCTGCAGTTTGTAGTATGGTTATTGAGATATTCGAGATTAGTTCTTGTTGTTGACTTGTATGTACGCATGTCTGCTTTTCCTAGTTTGTACGCGTATCTTAAAACATCATCAGCATTCACATGAACTGTTGAAACAGTGATAACTCTTACTCCTGTTTGTGAATGTGCATCTCTGTAATTTGAGACTATCTTAAAACTTCATAATCACGCCTAGGTTAGATGATTATGTATCAATTTGTTATCTATATGTAGGTCCAAACCATCGGAATAGTGATGGTGGGTCTTTTTCTGGTACATCTCATTGAAGTCTTCAGTGAGCAAATCTTTTTTCAGCGGCTTCATGTAAGTTTTTGTTATATGCTTCCTTCTAATATTCTAAGTGTTGAAGTGTCAACATAGACAAGTGCTTGAACGGACATTCAAAATCCAAATACACAAGAACACACTATATATTTAGTTTTAGTTACTTTCTATATTATAATGCAAACTCAAGTTTATGACATTCAAAATCAATACACAAGAACGTGTTGATTGTCTTATATACTTTAAGTTCACATTTTTATTGTATGCTTAGTAGTTAATTTTAATTAGTTTATGTGTTGTATAGAAATGGATTCACCAAATCATGATGAAGATCTTAGTAGTTAATTTTAATTAGTTTATGTGTTGTATAGAAATGGATTCACCAAATCATGAGGGAGAGATAGCGCTTAGCGCTTTTTCTTGCAATGCATGTCGCTGCGTTTGGTAATGGCCTTCTACAACATGATGACTATCGCCGTTACCTACGCGAATGAAAATGGATTTTTCAAAAATGATGACAAGCGTTTATATACAATGTTTGATAAGATTCCGAGGCAAGTTGAAGAAATTAATAGGTTGGTTTGAATGTGAAACGCCTTGCATCAACAACTTGCGAATGAATAGACGCACATTCATCCTCCTTTGTGATATGCTTGCATAAAGGGATATCTCGACTCTAGGTATGTATCAATAGAAGAGAAAGTAGCTCATTTTTAGCTATCATAGCATTAACATCACAAAAAAAATAGAATCATAGCATATAACATGAGGAGATCATGACAAACTATTAGTAACTTTCAACGAGGTCAACTGCATCGATGCTTGTGATGCTTGGTCCGCAAGGTAAAACCCGAACCCGTATGTAAAATTCATTACTTTGGAACTGAACTGTGTAAATTAAACTAATATGCATTCATATATCAAGGTCATATTTTTTATTTATGTACATTCATTATATGTATTGACCATATATGATATAGATTAGTGTTACGTGTATGTAGGCTGTGACCAAATATGGCGAGGAAGCAAAGAATTTTATAGATCTGACCGAAAGGGGAAATAGGTTCGCAACAGATGGTATATTAACGTGAAGATGGAGATGTTATAATGGCCAAATGGATTGAGGATCCTCACGGTAAAATAATTGTATAGGTTTATTTTGTTGAATTAACCATTTTTTATAACATAGAAAGTAATTAGTTGAGTTGATGCAGGATATACCAATGGACTATTAGACCTATCGGTCCCGACGATACCACTTAGGCACATTTCGCAATGGAGAACCTCCGAAAGTCCGGAGGAGTATTTTAACATGAAGCATGCACAAGCACGTAACGTTATAGAGAGATGTTTTTTGGACTTAAGATGCGGTGGGGTATACTTAGGAGTCCTTCTTACTACCCTATACGGAGGTCTCCATGGTAGAATAGTCATGGCATGTTGTATTTTACAATGAAGTTAATGGAGATGCAATCTCATGGTCGCCGAGAGATGGACATTGAGTTTTTCGCTTCGACCAATGAATGGAATTGGATGCCACCAATGAAGTTAATGGAGATGCTAATAATGGTGATAATGGTGAAGAAGTTGAGTTTGTTGATGTGACACGATGCTTGGAGAGAGGCAAACCAACGACACTGGACATTCCTATATGAGAGAGGCAAACCGAACGACACTATTCCTATGTCGTACTTGTCTTGTATTGGAATTTTGCTATATTTTGAGTTTCATATTGAATTTTAATTTATTACAAACATTTCTTTTTTTTCCAGACATGTATTTGTTTTGAAGTGTTAATATGAAACTTCATTTAAACTTGATAGTATTGATGAACGTGATATAATAGCACTGTTATTATATGACATCTCAAAGTGCATGCATGTGTCCATAAACTTGAGATTTGATTTTATTACTTATGTGGTTTGTTTATATTTCAATAGTTATGACACCTCCACGTAACAAGTCTAATGATGAAACCTCCCAGAAAGGAACCAGGAGGATATGGTCTGCGAGGGAGGAACAAGTGTTGATGAATTGCTTTTTAGATATAAACAATCATACTTGGAAGCAAGATGGAAATTTCAAGACTGGTTATCTTAAGCAACTTGAAGTGGATAAAAAAAATCCAGGTGTGGATTTAAAAGCATACCCACACATCGAGTCCAAGGTAAAAGACTGGAAAAAATATCATGGTCTTATATCATCAATGGTGGGTCTCTCAGGATTTGGTTGGAGCAGCAATCACAACATGGTAACGAATGATGAAGATGATGTCTGGAATCACTATATAAAGGTATTATACTTTGTTACAACTAACAAATTCACATAACAAATATATGTCTAATTAATTCTTTTTTAATGTTCATAGAGAGATAAAAGTGTACGAACACTTAGAACGAAGTCCTTCCCGTTCTACCCTGATTGGTGCAAATTATGGGACAACGATAGGGCGACTGGAGAGTTTACTGAGACTCCTAATGATGCTGCAAATAACATACAACAAACTACTACTGATGTTCATGATTTAGATGCTCCTGAAATAGGACTCGAGGACATAGACGCTTCAGTATGTGTTACTCAAAATAAGTTACCCAAAAAATCTGGACCAGAGCCCAGGAAGCGTAAAAGGATGAATGAAGAAATAGGTAAGGAATTAAACAAAAATGCGGAGAATGGTTCAAAAGCAATGGAACGAGTTGCGATTCACTACAAGCAATGGTTGGTCGTTTCGGGCATGAAAAGACCAAAGTAATAAGAGGAGCAACTTGATGATCTACTTGAACCTCTTCGATTGCCTCTTACAGAACGTGTTGCCATAGCATATCAATTGGCTTTGAAGCCTCACCTACTTGATGCCTTTCGTGGCTTTAAAAGTGATGAAACTCGTATGGAGATGGTGAAGTTGATTCTTAAAAACAACAGTAACTAGATTTCAACCCCACCCATGTAACGCTTAGGTTGGTGTCATTTTTTTGGATTATGTTGGTTTTTTTCTAGGATTATGTATGTTGATTCGACTTGATTATGTTGGTGGTGGTTTTTGGATTGAAGGTTGTTGATACTTAGAGTTATACTGGTTTTTTTATATATAAGATTACAGTTGCGTTGTTAGTATTTTATGGGAGGCATTTTAGATTATTTTGTAATAGCATGTTATTGTGAAAACATATTTTCCAATTGCTTTGTTGAGATTCTAGGGCAAGTGGGTTTGAATTTTTTATTAATTTTTATGACTGGGTGGTTGAAATTATGTGGGATGAGTAGTCAAATTTTTTTTGCCTTTAAAAATGAGATATCAAGTTAAGAAACAAAAAATAAAAAATTAGATTTTAAATTTTTCTATCCTAATTGTTCATATTTTTTCAAATTATACTTCTAATAATTTTGAAAAATATTCAATTTATGAATACTTTTGATGATCGTATAAGGGTTATTGTTGGAAAAAATTAATAATACTAACTCATATCCTAGTGCTACCAAACATCAGGATATGATTAGAACATCTAATCCTGAGGCTACCAAACATCATGTTATTATTTGAAACAAGATTATTAATCCTGGTGTATAATAGTGAGGGCGTTAATAGTACCAGGATTAATAATAACGCTTATCCTGGTGTATAATAGTGAGGGCGTTAATAGTACCAAGATTACTACATACATTGAGTTCTACAATCATATTAAACTTTTGGGAAAAATTATGACCAGTCATTTTTTTAAAGTTATTAACCCTAAAAGTCTGTTGTTCTTTTTTTTAATCGTAAAAAACCACTTTTCGAAATATTGTTTCAAAAATATCATCGTCTTCTTCAATAGCTCCGACAATACACTTTGGATTCGAAACTTACAATTGTGCATAAAAAAACGGGGATCGACTTGCCCGATCATATCACAGGGGTCGAGGGGGCAACGCCCCCAAAAGGTAAACGAGTTTTTTGATTCATGGAATGCGAAACTATAATGAATTTGTATTTGATTGAAGAATTTTTCAGTTGGGACAAAGGCAAAGAAGGAGAAGGAAGAAGAAGACTTACGGCGGAGGTGATGGAAGAAGAAGGTAGAGGACGTAAACTGGTTATTTATGCTTTTATATCGTGGTGCAAAAATGAATTAGATAATATTTTTGCACCGCGGTTCAGAGTTTAATTTCCTAGTCTATTTTTGAATCGTGGTTCATAAATTTCCTTGTATTAATTTTTGCACCACGGTTTATAAATTTCATTACATTAGTTTTTGCACCGCGGTTCAAAGTTTAATTTCCTAGTCAATTTTTTTATCGCGGTTCATAAATTTCATTGCATTAATTTTTGCATCGCGGTTCAAAGTTTAATTCCTTAGTCTATTTTTGAATCGCGGTTCATAAATTTCATTACATTAATTTTTGCACCGCGTTTCAATAGTTTAATTTCACAGTCTAATTACACCGCGGTTCATAAATTTAACCCGATATTCTTGAACCACGATACAAAAACGTAGCGTGCCTCAGGCTCATTAAGGGTATCGTAATCATTTCGCCCTCAAAAGTGTCCTTCTCCGATTGAAAAAAAAAACACTAAACTAGAACAGTTATACACTTTAAAAAATAAACTGGCCTACACTTTTATCTAAACCTTTTTCGAAGTACCGGAAACTAGTTGAACATTCTTCTAATTGTTTTTTTCATCAAGGTGTCTATTTTCTTGGAGTGGATTACATCATGTCAATTAGATAAATTACAAGTCGGTTCACTTTACTAAATTTTCAACTTATTTGGTATCTCTTTTTTTAAAGCTAAAGTCCACTTTCAAAAAATTATTCTTAAAATACCCACAGTACATGGTAGCTCACCTTCCGTCATCTTCTTCCCGACCTGCTATCTCTTTTTGTCTTAAAATTATTCTTCGTCTCTTCCACTTAATTTTATGTTCTTTGTCGACAAAGAAAGACATGGAAAGGGACTGTGAACACCAAGAATTTTTCGTATATAACATAAGACCATTCGACACGGAGAATTCACATCCTACCTTGAAGTGGACATGAAGACTATTGTAGTCCTATGTGTGGTCTCCGGTGACTACTCCGACTATTCATTACCTAACTTTTCTTAAAAGCAAGAGTGCAAGACACAAGGAGACGGTGGTGTTGTTGTTGAAGCTTGGATCCATAGAAGTGTGGAACAAATTTATGAAAGTGCATTTTACCCAAAAAAAAAAATATATATGGTACTTAATGGGCTTAAACTCTCTAAAGTGTACCAACTAGCAATTTCTCCAAATTGTTATCTTTGGCGTTATTTTATTAGTTAATTTTTTTAGGAAGAAATTCGGGCTAGTCTCATGTGATGGAATTATAACCGAAAAAATCTCCTATATTTATTTTAAACCGCTAAAATACATTTCTGTAGGGAAAATGATGAAGATACCCTTAATGAAGGAAAGACACAGCGACTAAGCCAGTGCCTAAATTTGAGCATCGCAAGGGAAAAAAATTAGGCATCGCTCAAATTTTTGGATATCGTTTAAAATTTTGGACGTCGCAAAGCAAAAGCCATTGTCCAAATTTGGGTCTCGCAAGAAAAAATTTAGGTATCATTTTTTAACAATGTCGATTGCCTTCCCTAATCAAATAACACGAGCAAGTAAATCAATATGACAACCATAGTGCCCAATACTAGGCATAATGCTCTGGGAATTCTCCATATTGTTGAAAATTGAAGAACCTTCTTCCACTAGACCAGAATGACTACATTCACTCAAAACTGAAAATATTGACGCTTCATTGGGAGTACCATTTTCAGCTAACATTTGATAGAAAACATGCAAAGCATCATTACCAAACCCATGGATTGAAAACCTCAAGATCATGCTCGTATTACTGAGAAAATATGGTTGATTTTTTTTTTTTATAAACGGTTAGGTGCGTGGAGGTCGATAGTGAGAGCAGGTGTGCCTTCCATTGCATCAATTTGGGATTCCAAATCAAGAAGTGAGTTTGTTGGCCATGGCAACGACGACACCCACATCAGAGGCAAGAACAGTTCAATAAGATTGAAATCACTTGTGAGTGCCCCGTTCCGAATCGGATCTGATCCGCGCTACGTAAAAAACGGGGTGGTTTCAAAACGTCGAGCGCGTGGAATACGTTCTGCCTCAATTGTGGACTAAAAATATGTATAACAGAGTCACCATCTTTATTTTAACGATATACAAAAAAAAACCAAATATACCAGATTTATAAGGGTTCAGAAGCTAAGTTACGAGTTGAGAAGGGGTTAAGCACCCAACTCGCCCTTTCGGTCTCAAAATAGATTTTCGGCTAAATATACTCTTTTTATAAATTTAAAAACTTAAATAAAGCACTTAAATATATAAATATATGACAAAAGAAATAAAGAAACTTATAGCAGCCTCATTTTAGAGTTGCAGATAATGCCGATTACATTTAGACTATAGCAACGACTTATTTTAGTGCTATTTATACCAGAAATTTTACCATGATAACGACTTATTTCATTATATTTTACTATTTCAATAACAATATTATATAAAAGAAAATAATAATAACTTTATGGTACCTACCTCTTGAAGCATGATGATTTTATCTCGGACCAACTTCTCTTTTGGCAGGTTTTAGGTGCACTCGCTCTATCCTTCAGGGATAGGGAATCTTTTTTGTTGTATGCTTTGTGTTGTTGGAATTCGGGTAGCGTGATTGCTAGTTTTCGTTGTTTTTCTCCTCGGGATCCGGACGGCACAACTGCTTTCTTTTGCTTGAAGTATCCTGATGTTGAGTTTGAAATCGAGCAGAGCAACTGCTTGTTTTCGCTTGATATTGCGTCTGGAATCGGGCAAAGCACCTGCTTGTTTTGGGTTTTCGAACCGGTGAAATAGAGCAGAAATCTAATCGGGTAACTAGGTTTAACTTTGGCCGGAGAGTATAAGTGTTTAGGGGAGGTTTCGGTAGATTAACGATACTCTGGGATTAATCAAAAAAATAACAGCGTCCCTGTTCTCTCGTAAATTTCTCTCAATTTTCTCCCTCTTGTGCACTGACTGAAGCCTCTATTTATAGGCGGATGGGGACAAACCTTAACAGCAAAGGAAACCATAGATTTATCTTCGTGCTTTAATGTGTTATATCCTGCGCTGAATGAATTGTACCAAAGAACAAATGTCAGTGCCTTCTACACATTTGGGTGCAGCGCCCAAATATGTATTGAGCTGCTCCCATTTTGCTTTTTTCCTTTCTTTTTAAAAAACTTTACCCCCTGTTGTTCATCGTTTGTCATTTCTTCCGTCCTTTTGCACTTTGAACCCTTGTAACTTAACATTTGTTAGCCCTTTTTGATAAGTTTTAACATTTTATAGAATGTTATAAACAGGGGTACACAATTGGGGTGTCTACATCATTATATCTCTTTATTTCCCGAATGAGTGAACAAAGAAGCAATTCTTATTTCCGTTATCAAGAACAAAAAGCTATGTAAATGATGAAGGCCTATGATTAAGTTGAAGGCCTCTTTCGATTAAATCCTTCTCGACTAAATCAACAGCAATGAAAGTGACGAAACTTCAACTCCAACCTAGAAATGGGTGCAAAATGATCTATTCATTAGAATAGCTAAAATAACAAGTATGTTTAAAATTATGGTAGAGATCGAAAAATGATGTCGGAATAATCGAAATTGCAGTTGGGGTTGTCCCAGTGCACACATCACTCAACATTGGCCCAAAATTACTATTCTTTGGTTAGTATGTTCATCATTTAGATTTTTATTGATGAAGATGACATGAAAGGTTGGGAATTATGAATTTTCGTTCATATATCTAATGGGTAAACGCTTGCTACCTTTACGCCTAATCCAAGCTATATATAGAAATTTCAGCCTCTCTTATGTATACTCTGCTTTGCGGGAAAGAGATGGAGGAAAGTATATTTTTGAAAGAAAATTTTTAAAAAGCACTTTACTGGCTGGGAAAAAAGAGAGTAGTGGAGCGGTTACAATTTTTGAAAAGTGTACCGGCTCGCAATTATTCCATTTTTAAAACAATTCATCTTGGAAAAAAATTACGAGCCGATCCACTTTTCGAAAGTTACAATCTCTCCAGTCTCATGTTTTTTTTTCAAACCGGAAAATGACACTTTTAGGGGCAAAAAGACTACGATACCTTAATGGGCATGAGGCGCACTACGAAATGAATCGCGGTGCATTAACTATTGAACCGCAATGCATTAATTTTATTAAATTAATTTTTACACTGCGATTCATTAGTTTAATTGTCTAATCTATTTTTGCATCGTGATACAACATTGTTTGAACCACAATTTATTAGTTTAATTAACTATACCCTCCGACCCTAAATAATCGTCCTAGTGTAGACACCCCAATTTCGTACCCCTGGTATGTGACATGACATAAAATATCAAGACATGTTAAAACATTAACAAATGTCATGTTACAGGGTCAAAAGTGCAAAAGGACAAAGCAGGATGCGCAAAAGGACGAACTACAGGGACCAAAGTGTACAAAAAGGGCATAGTTTGAAAATGGGTGTGGCCACCATTGAAATTGGGCATGGCTCCCAATTTTCATGGGCATGGCGCCCAATTTAGTTGTTTGCGCTCAGTTTTCTTCAACAGTACACTTTCATTTGCCGCAAAATACAGATGCTCCAGCGCAGTGTACAATCAAATGATGCATGAAGAAGGAGTTTTAATTCCTTCTGAGTCCTCAGTTCAGCCTATAAATAGAGGCCTTCAGTCGATCATTCAACAGAGAATTCCTTCGATAAAATTCTCCGCGTTATCGTTACGCTGGAGAAATAGAGAGCGATGTGAGATAGTGAGCGATCACCTCAAAAAGCCTCGAAACTCTGCCAAAACTCCTCCAAACACAAAACCAACCGGTAGAAGTGAGCCTTAGCCCCCCCATCTAGGTATCCACCCTATTTCCCCAGCCCAAAAACCATAAAGTAAGTCGTTACTTTGCCCGAGTAATAGGCTGAAAATCAACTCATACAAGCCGTTATTCCACCCAACCAAAGAAGCCAAAACCACAAAAACTAAGCCGTCATTCTGCCCGAGTGAGTGAGCAAAAAACACCATATATAAGCCGTCACTCTGCCTGAATCACATCAGCAGCATCAATAAAAGTCTCTCTCTCCCGAGAGGATAGAGCGAGCACACCCTAGGCTGTCTGTAAGTTTTATTTTAAAGTCTTTCATTTTGTAAAAGTATTATTTCCAATCCGGCCCAATGTAGATATATAAGCAGTTGTGCTGCCCGGATTTAGTTAGGAAATAGTACTAAATATAGCCGTTATTATGGCCAAATATTTTCAGATATATTTGTAATTATTTGCTTTATTTATTCATTAAAGTCTTTATTTATAAAAGTATTATTTCCAATCCGGTCCAATGTAGATATATAAGCAGTTATGCTGCCCGGATTTAATTAAGAAATAGCACTAAATGTAGCCGTTATTATGGCCAAATATTTTCAAGTATATTTGTAATTATTTGTAAAAGAGACAGTTGCAAGTCTGTAAATAATGTAGACATAATGGATGTATTTGTAGGCAGTTAATTCTTTATTTATCTGTTAAATTAATATAACAACAAGCATACTTTAGCCAAAAACTGTTTTGAGACCGAAAGGGCGAGTTGGGTGTCTAGCACCTTCCCAACTCGTAACTTAGCCTCCGAACCCGTTTTTCATTATCTCTGGTTTTCTTTTTGGTTTTGCTTTAGTTATTCCTTAAAATAAAGATGGCGACTCTAAAACATTTTGGATCTAGTAGGGCCTCGCAACATCTTTCTTTGCACTTTCACGTTCTCCCCTAAACAAGGGAGAATGTGAATGGAAAGGTGATATATTCCTATGTCCTGGTATCCCCTAAAAAAGGGATAACTTGACGTAGAAAACCCAAAGCACCCATAGTGATCCGAAATAGGCCATAAGGCTATTTTCATAAAATCCATAATGGGGGCGCTGCAATATCCTTTTTTGCACTTTTCCGTTTTTCCCTAAAAAAGGGAAAATGGGAATGAAAGGGTAATGCATTCCCATATCCTGGTATCCCCTAAAAAAGGGATAACTTGATGCGGGAAACCATAAGCTCCCACATTTGATCAAAAATCCACTAAAGGCAACCGAGGCGCATTCCAACGCGCTATTCCGACAGCACTCCTCTCGCACTTTTGATTTCGTCCTCCCCTAGACAAGGGAGGGTGGAACGAGAGCAGTGGATGTCACCGCATCTGCACGTACGCGCACCCCTATCCAAGGGCGCGCGGGAGCACGTTTCCCGGGAACCCACACCTATTTGACCAGATGCACAGTTTTAAAAAAACAATTGACTTGATTATTTATATTGGTTTAATGTGTAGTTTCCTTTAAACCCCATGTGTATGTGGTCCATAATTAAAATATGGTTAAAAAGTAAGGGTGAAGTGGTAAAAGTGATGTTCTAGAAAGGTAAATTTCATACTGGATAATTATTTTAGGACGGACGAAAAAGGAAAGAAGGACGATAATTTAGGGACGAAGGGAGTAGTTTTTTTACACCGCGATACATCAATGTTTGAACCACGATACATTAATGTTTGAACTGTGATTCATCAATGTTTGAACCTCGATTCATCAGTTTAACTGCCTAGTCTATTTTTGCAACGCAATACATCAATGTTTGAACTGCGATGCATCAATATTTGAATCGCGATACATCAATGTTTGCAACACGATACATTAATTCATTATTTTTACCTCACGATACAAAATCATAAAGAACCAAACCACGTCATCCACCTTCTTTTTCCATCTCCTCAGTCGTAAGTCATCTTCTTACTCCTCCTCCTCCGCCTTCGTCTCTACCGAAAAATCATAACCCAAAATAGATCAATTACAATTTCGTATTTCATAAATTAAAAAAAAAAACTATTTATCTTTCGGGGGTGTTGCCCTCGAACCCCTACGAAGGGGCGCTGCCCCCTCGACCTGACCGAGTAAGTCGATCTCTATTTCATTGCGCAATAATGATGATTTTCTAATCCAATGTGTTTGTCGTAACTGTTGAAGGAGGCGAAGACATTTTCAGAACAATATTTTGAAAAATAGACTTTGTGGTGGAAAAAAAACAATGCACTATTGGGGTTACATACTTTGAAAAAATGACCAGCCAAAATTTTACCCTTCTTCTTTGGAAAAATTACGGGTCGGTCCACTTTCCAAACTTTTTATTCACTCCAGTATCGTGTTTTTTTTCTAACCGAAAAAAGAAAATTTTTGCGTAAAAAAGACTACGATACCCTTAATGAGCATAATGCTCGCTATGAAAATGAATCGGATGCATCAATTTTATTGTATTAATATTGGCACCACGATTCATCAGTTTAATTGCTTAGTCTATTTTTGCACCGCGATTCATCAGTTTAATTTGGTGCATTGATTATTGAACCGTGATGCATCAATTTTATTGCATTAATTTTGCACCACAATTCATCAGTTTAATTATCTAGTCTACATCCTCCACCTTCTTTTTTTATCTTCTCTTTCGTAAGCCTTATTCTTCCTTCTTCTCCTCCGCATTCGTCTCTACTGAAAAATCCTAACCCAACACAAATCCCTTACAGTTTCGTATTTCATAAATAATTTTTTTTACCTTTCAGGGGCGTTGCCCCCGAACCCCCACACAGGGACGCTACCTCCTCGACCCCCGCGACATGACCGGCAGGTCGATCCCCTTTTCGTCGCGCAACAATGGTGTTTTTTGAATTCAAAGTGTGTTACCAAAGCTGTTGAAGGAAACGATTGCATTTTTATAACAATATTTCGAAAAATGGTCTTTTGCGGTTGAAAAAACGAACGGTGGAATTTTGGTGTTAAAAACTCGGGCAAAATTCAAGTCGGTCCACATTCCCAAGTTTCTAATCGCTAAAGTACACCCTTTATTAAAAAAATGAAAAAAGTCACTTTTAGACGTGAAAAGACTGTGATACCCTTAATGAGCAATATGCGCGCTACGTCAAGTTTATCTATCGCGGTGTAAAAAAAAGTTCGTTTATCAATTAAGCCCACATATGTTTTACACCGCGATTCCCTTTTTGGATAAACCATGGTGCAAAAAAGTTCATTTTGCAAATAATCCGACAGCAAGAAATTAATGACAAACAACCCTTCTTCATCGTTTTCCTGTCTTTAAATATCTACTGTCATTTATTCTTTTTTTATTCATAAGCATCTTTCTTTCTTTCTTATTTCCTTTCATTTTTTGTAAACACAAACAATGTTTTTGCACCGCGATTCCCTTTTTGATATATCGCGTTGAACATATTTCTATACCGCGGTGCATATGTTTTTTTTAATAAAAAAATTAGAATATCAAGAGCCAGCATTTAAAACAATTAATCAACTACCAAGCATGCATATCAAGACCAAAACAATAATCCTACATAAGTTTGCACCGCGATTCTCTTTTTGGATATATCGCGATGCAAAAAAAGTACATTCTTCAAATAATCCTACGTGTTTTTTTTAATTTATAATATGAAGAGTGAACATTAAAGACAAATTAAAGAAAACCAATTATCAAGCACATATATCAAGATCCATAATTAAAAACAAACAATCCTTCTTATTTCATTTTTCCGTCCTTAAATATCTACCGTCATTTCTTCTTTCTTTATTCATACATATCCTTCTTTATTCCTTACTTTCTTTCAAAACTATGTTTTTAGATCCAAAGCTTTGATATTATTCAGTACTGATGTTTCAAAAATAATCCAAAATACAACAAATTTATACTTCGTCACAATCTTAATGCGCGCATCAGAATTAATGAACTCATTTGGCGTCCCTTCATACGATTTATTTCCAATTCCAACCGTTTATCAACAACAATTGGAATTGGTAGTAAATCGTATGAAATGAGCAGTTGATGTTTTGAAACCAATAGCCATAGGATAATGATTTGAAGAAAAAGATGGTTTTAATGGAGTTGTTGATGTTCAAAACATATGCGAAACCCACAACATATGCATACTGATTTGAAGAAGATGATGGGTTTCTTGCACCACGATTCCTTTTTTTTTCATCAAAAATTGTTGCACCGCAATATATTTGTACTTTATGTTGAACTTTAAACTACCCCCCCCCCCCGGTCGCTAAATAATTGTCCTAGTTGACCCGGCGCACAGTTTAAGAAAAAATAATTGACTTGATTATTTATATTGGTTTAATTTGTAGTTTCCTTTAAAGCCCATATGTATGTGGCACATAATTAAAGTAGAGTGGAAAAGTAAAGGTAAAGTGGTAAAAGTGATGTTCTAAAAAGGTAAGTTTCAAAGTGGACAATTATTTTGGGACGGACGAAAAATGAAAGGAGGACGATAATTTAGGGACGGAGGGAGTATATTTTTTTTTCTATACCGCAATTCTTATTTCATTTTTATGGTTAAGAATTTTAAAACGTAGCAGCATGTATATCGAGTGTAGAGGTAGACGTTTATGGTCTTTTTTTTTTCCTAAAGCAACCCTCACTTTCTTCGTCCTTAAATATTTACTGTCATTTCTTTCTCTTTTACTCATAACTATCTTTCCTTCATTTATTTGTTCTTCCTTCCTTTCTTCCTTTCTTTCTTAACTTTCTCCCGAAATACACATTTGTTTATATTTTAAGCTAATATGGATCTTGATCTGTATAAATATTGTCCTAGATACACAAAAAAATATGTCTAGTAGTAATCTTAATTTGTGCATCAGAATTAAAAAATTCGTGAAGGACTTACATAACAAAAATTGCATCCCCTTGTTCCTTCATCTTTTATGATCTTGATGAAGGAACTGTCTTTTATCTTCTAACTCATTTGAGTTTTGATTTTGGTTTACCAGAGAATGAAGCGGTTGGAATTGGAAATAAAAACATACATATGTATCTCTAGAGATTGTGTTGTATGATATCAAGTGTTAGATGCTAGCAATCTAGTCTAACCTATTTAATTAAAGTATACATCTGTGTCTCCAGAGATTGTCTTCACTTATTGTAATGGAATATTAGTATTTTAATAAATATATCACGATTCCCTTTTTTTTAATATATATCACGGTGCAACCTTTCTTATTAATGTTTCATTTTTTTTGCAACGCGATTACCTTCTAATGGAATTCAAAAGCAGTTGCATCGCGATTCAAAGATATATATGAAAAATGTGCATAAATGGAGCAAAACCTACCAGCAAAAACCAGCATTAGAGAAAAATATACAGCGTTTCAAAGTTTATAACAAAGAAATAAAAAATTAACAAAAAACTGTTGCACCACGGTTCACAAATCTATTAATTAATTGATTCTATAGTACAAACAAATACATAGAAAAAACTATTACAATCTCATTATCCTCTTTGACCCATAACACCCATGAAGAAAATGAAGTTTTTTTTTTTTTTTTCAAGAATCAAGTTTGAAATTATATCACAACCCATCATTTTTGCATAATTCATTGGATCAATTGTATTGACATATCAACTATGTTCAAGGTTACACTTGTATACTCTTACTGACTTGTCAACGACTGAAACAGTTCCCTTCATAAACCAACTACAACCATCATTAATTTTTTTGTAAACAATATTAATCCTCTCATTATTGTTCTTCAAAAAAATAAATTTAAAACCAATCTTGAAAGAACACTTTATAAGTTCACAACAAAATTCATACACCTTTTTTTTTTTTTTTTTTTGAAAATTTACCCAACACCAGTAATAAGTAATGCTCAACCAGCAGTTAAAAGGTCCTTTTCAGATTGGGGACACTATCATCATCACTGTCCACACATGAAGAATTGATATTGCTTTGATAAGATGTAGATGAATCGTGATTCGAATAAATTGAATTGCTATTACATATTAAGGCATCCATATTTGCAGTAGATGCACCGTGATTACAATTCATTGAATTGGCTCTACGGCAATCTCCTACATCCCTAACACTACAAGAAACAAAATCTCCAAGTAAACCTACTATGTTCAATCTAAAACTAAAATCATTTTGATTTTCAATAACATCTATGGATATAATACTATTTGACAAAACTCTCGCCAACAACAACACGTTTACGCAATACTCATCATTCGTCAAACAACAATTCATGTGAGATCCAACATAATACTTCATAGATAAATTTGAAAATTCAACATTAGAATATTTACTTGTTATCAATTGAATAACATCACCAATGAATTTTTTTTACTAAGTTTTGAAACAATCGTATCTCGTTGAAATTTAACCAATAATATAATGCGTTTTTCATTGAAAAAAGAAGTGAATAGGATTAGGAAAGAAACTAACGATTTACATAAAATATAATAAAATATTTTAAACGATAGATAAGGTTTTGAACCGCGATATATAAAATTATGCACCACGATTCAACCAACTAGTCATCCCTTAAGCGTAATTGATTGTAACGTAGTCATTTCGATCACAAAAGTGACTTATGAACCGTGGTTCACGCGAATACTTATCTCTTTAGTGTTCATTAAGGGCAACATAATCAATTCGATCCCAAAAGTCGCTGTTGAACCGCGGTTCACGCAGATAGTCAAGCCTTAAGTGTTCTTTAAGGATAACGTAGTCATTTTTTTTTTTTGGCAAAAAGTGACTGTTTCCGATTAAAAATAAAATAAAGGGACTTGAGCGATTAAATTAACGAAAAAATGATCGACCCACAATTCTTTCTAAAAACTTTGAAAAAAGGACCAAACATAATTTTACGCTTCTTCTTTCCCGATGTAACCCAGTAATTGGGTCCATTTAGAAACTGATATTATGGCTTAGTTAAAGCCTATTTGAATATGACAAATAGAACTGGTATTTGAACTCATATTCGAATATACCAAAATCCATTCAAAGAAACAAATATTCCAGGCAACTACAAATTACAGCCCAGCCCAGCCCAGTTCCACTTCGAAATTTAGCCCAGTAGTTTTCGCAAGGTTCTGTTCGGTTCTTGACCAATCCCAACACAAGTGACATTTTAGAAATTTGTAAATAGATTGAAAAAAATTAAAGAAAGATTGATTTGCTCTTATTTAAGTATAATTATTTTTGATGAGTTGCACGATTATTTTTCTTTTTCCTCTTCACATGCAAACATTATTTTCTTCAAATTTTATAATATCATTTATTTTGAGACAATTTTTATGCTCCTAAAACATCGTATATTTTGAAACAAGGTAGTAATGTTTTCAGCTCTTAATTCCAATTCCGAAGTATGAAATTAATTAGAGTTGATAAACATATTTTGAATTGCTAAGAGGAGTGTTTAGGTGAGCAATTGGAGATTGGGACCCTCTTTAAGTTTTTCTACCTGAGGAACAATTTTGCTATAGATGAGGGGAACGTTTGTTGGTGTAATTGGAAGTGTTGGTCAGCGTCTTGACTTTGTTTGGCAAACCTCCCCATTGACATTTTGAACACAAACTCCACCTGAAGAACATTACTTGGTGGGAATAAGTGAATAACTTGGAATCCCATTACAGAAGCTTCTGTTTGACATTAATTAAATATATATTTCTCTATTCACAGTTATTCTGCTGGCTAAACTTAAGACTCAATCAATATATTCAACTACTCTGTCCTGCTGCATGTCTTGGATTGTTACAAAATAAAAAGTCAAAATTTCAAATTCAACCTTTAAATCCCATTGCCTATCACACTTATGTAGTTATGTTGGATGACTTTTGAGAGATTCAATGAAGTACTACGCAAAACGGGAACGGGAAACAAAATAACCAGTTTTATTAGGATGGTTATATTTATACTTTATTCCCTTGGTTCCAAAATAATTATTTTTTATAAATTAAAACGTTGTTTTTTTTCTTCCTATTTTAGTAGGTCACTAGGTTATTACCCGTGCGATGCACAGTTGACTTTATGTTGTTTCTGAAACTTAATTTGGTAGATAAAATTTGTAAGTTATTTGAATGAACCAACAACAAAAAGATGTGCACATAATTAATAAATAAATAAATAACGTGAGATCACATTGAACCATCAAACCGAAAATTTATGCGATTTTTGTAGATAGAATTTGCAAGCTATTTCGTAGTGGTTGTTCGTGGTGTTGGTGGAACACGTTTTATCAAATTTGATAAAATCTATTTAAAATTGACTGAGTATTAGTAAAATAATAAAAATTAAAAAACTTTTACCCGTGCTATAATCTATATATTAAGTTTAAGAAACAATCAATTTCAACGAAAAATTACTAAATAATCTATATATTAATTTTAATTACTTCATTTAATTTTTTTCTACATAAAATCCTAAGCCAATCTTTCAATTACCCATACATATGATCAATTTTAATATTTACATTATTTTAGTTTTTTTTTCAAAGTATTCTAATTAAAATTTTCAATTATTTATTACAATTATATATATTAGGGATCTTTTATGGTTTTTATCTTTTTTGTTTTCGAAATGACATCACCGACCTAAGGTTATTTCCCTTCAATTTTTTTGTGTATATATATGCCGCCAATGTGATTTTTTATCAATTTTTTAAATTGTATTGTATAACTTAATAGAGTTAACGCAACGAATTGGTCTATAGTCTCAATTTTTTAAATAATTTCTTAAATTACAAAATTTTAAGTTATTTGAGTAAAATCAACTTCTTGTTAAATCGATCTTTAAATTATGGTTTTGTTGTGTTTGTTATCTTTATTAATTAGTGATAAGATTAGTTTGGTTACTTTCAAAATTTCAAAACCTGTTATTTTTATTAATTAGTGATAAGATTAATTTTCTAAGTTTGAAATTTCAAAATCAAAATTATTGTTAACAAAATCTACTTGATAATTACAAATGTGATAAGATTTATCCTAAACTAACAGTAAGCAGTAACTTCTTATTTATATCGTAAACTAATCAATTTTGGTAGAAAAAAAGATTTTTTTTTTATAATTCATAGAGAGTGACACGTGGCAAAGACCAAATTTCTTTAAAAATTAAGACTTAAGCTTTGACTTTTTTAGTTATAGTTAATAGATAACCGCGAGTACGTACCTTTTGTTTCCATATTTTATTTTATATATATTTTAAAGGAAATCATTGTCAATAGTGGTTCGACTTATCCCTCTGTGACTCCTCAGTCCTCACCCACGGGTACATGTAAACCATATTTACCACTTCTTAAATTGTGGTTCTTTGTCTACTAGTTAGCAAAGAAAAATTTAGTTAAATTATACAAAAGTAAGGTGACCCTTTAAACACAATCCATTCTCATTAATAAACTAAATAAGATATTAATCAGTGCAGGATATGGCTTTAAACTGAAGAAGGTTTAAATCGGAGGACAAACATTATGGGCTGAAGTATAAGCCTTGATCTTTATTCTATTTGGAAACGTTGACCAAGTGTCTTATTTTCGTGAGGGTTAAGGAAAGTTTCTTCAAATAATTTGTCCTCACAGCTAGGGTCGGCTTGGATGAAGTCGTAGGTCTCTCTCTACTCTCTAATGCATGACCACTCTACTCCTTAAATAAATAAAAGTTGATTTATCTGTAGTTAGTACGTATCAAGTATCAACAAGTTCTGTCTTCATTGGCAATTTGGCATGCGCCATGCAGCAACCTTCAAATTTAGACATGTGACAGAACGAGCTCTCTAAGAAATCTGTTATATAGTTGACTAAACAAAGAAACTGTTGAATTTTCTTATGCGAGGATAAAATATCCGGAAACATGTGCCGTTCTTGAGCAATGTGGGACTGAGGCCGGTATGTACCGTTAGATATTTTCATCCGATCCCTAAAAAATCAATGAATAAAACTCCGACTTCTATTTTCTTTTCTGAAAGCATGATACTGTAACCCTAAATTCTTAAATCTCCATCTCAAACACACTCTAGAAATGTCCACTTTCTTACATTAATTATTTTACACCTTGTTTTTATTCTCACTCACCCACACATGCTATCCTTGAAAAATATGCACCATCTTAATATTTACAATAAAGTTAATTATCATTTTTTAATACGTGACTGATTAATTAAACAGGAAGTTATTTAAAGGAAGTATTCGGTAGATGGGATTTCATGAAATGTGAAGATTCAATGCCCAATAATGGTTTTTGAGTTTTGACTTATTAAAAATTAGAGGCAGATCTTTTCCATAGATTGTTGGTAGATATGGCTCCGTTGGCATTAATTCGCTCATTTTAAATGGACCTAATTAATAGTCAACTTTTCACCAAGAATAAGTGGAGTTTAAGATAAGTAATTTATCATGTTTTTTTTACACTTATTTAACTCTAAGAAAAGTCAAATATCATCGTGGCAGGACACGAATCCAAAGTGTTTAATTAAAATTAACCTATATTTAGTAAATATATGGGTAAGAAGATATTATATATATATTTTTGTAAATCAAATTATTTTTAACTAATTAATTATATATTAATAAGTTAAACTATAAAAGAATAAAAATCTAGTATATCTTATAAATTAAGATATTTTATAAGAGATATAATCTTTCTTAATGATGCAGTGACTATATTTTCCACGAGCCATCTCTTTTCCCTTTACTTACTCCCCATCCAGCCATCCAGTATCTTCTTTTGTATATTTGACTTGAAAATCATCCACTTTCATTAAAAGAATAAAAGAATTGGAAAAAAGTCGCATAGAGAGAAAGCACTAGCAACTATAGCTTATTCCATTCTTTTGTTGGCTTACAGCTGGGGACACCATTCATAATCGTTAAGACTTTATTCAATCCCAATAAAGTCAACCCCCATTTATTGCCGTTCGATTACGTTCCCCGAGTTTGACTTTACCTCCCCCACATTTCTCTCTCTTATGCCTGACCCTTATAATACGTCTCCCACCTCCATTTGGTCTACCCCAATAAACTCTCTCTCTCTCTCCTCCTCCTCCTCTCACTTTCCCTCTTGTCTAATGGCCGTCGATCTCGTCGGTATGCAAAGTGCTGAGCACCTCAATCGGATCTTCCAGATGACTAATCACGATTTCGCCGTCTCTAATTTCAATCAAGCCGTTTCCATGTTGAGACGGACCGGTCACGCTCGGTTCCGCCGTGGACCGTCGGATCCCCAAATATCTTCTAATTCTAAATCGGAAGCGCTACAAGAACAACCGTCTATTCCGGTCGTAACTTGCAGCGAGTCAACTCAAGCATCGAAGGAATGTTTCAGCGGAAAGTCTATTACCATGTCTGCATCGACGAGCACGTCGTTGACATCCTCGGTTGTCGGCGACGATAGTGTACACAACGGCAAAAAGTTGTCGTCGTCGATTATAACTCCGGCGCCGACCTTCTCTTCTAGAAAACCGCCTCTCCCGTCGTCTCACCGGAAAAGGTCTAGCGACCGTGCTTCCTTAGAAGGATCTGCCAGAGAACATTCTGGCTCTCGCGGTTGTCACTGCTGCAAGCGAAGGTAAAGTCTCGGTGCATGTTAGCAATAATCTCATCCTTTGTCTATCCTGCGCTTCGACAGTCAGTGCTAGATTAATGATCTATCCATCAGTTAATTAATAGTTTGCTTGCCTCTTTCTTCAGGAAATTGCATGTGAAGGTTAAACGAGTTCCGGTGATAGGCTCTAAGGTAGCAAGTATACCCGCCGACGAGTACTCCTGGAAAAAACACGGCGAAAAGCGGATCGAAGGATCACCGTTCCCTAGGTAATTGACTTATTTAATTCCTGATAATTACTAGTACTACGTAAATTTACCTAGATCACATTTAAATTCGAATTTATGGAATACTGATTCTCCGATCTGCCGTGATTTTGCAGAGTATACTACAAGTGCAGTACCGCAGTAGGATGTTCGGCGAGAAAGCGCGTAGAGATGGCGCGCGGTGAATCGAAGGTATTAATCGTGACATACGAAGGAGAACACCGACACTCTCACCTTCCGACTCCGGTGCCGAGGACTTTAACTAGCTCCCTCGAAAACTCGATCCAGTCAATAAAATAAACCAAGTGGTTTGTGGCAGGCAGTCCGGTCCAATCCAACCACTATAGATTATACTTTTCCTGCAGTCAACTGTGGAGCACAAGACCCGAGAAATAGAAAATGACCTTTGGGAGTGGTCTTTGTAAATTGTATAAAAAAGAACAAGAAAAAGAAAAAGAAAAAGAAAGAAAACAAGGAAATGGAAAATGCCTTGATCTAAATGCGATCTTGTTGATACATAGAATAGGAAAGATGCGCTTTCTCTCTCCATTGATGGCAACTTGAGAGTTTTTTTTCTTCAATAGGTTTGTTGGATTCCATCTTTCTTTATTCGAGAAATATGATTGTGCTAAACAAAGTCAATGGATTTGGGTTCTATTCCAAAGAAGAACAATTTCTAGTGGACTCTTTAACTTTACTCTCTCTTTATTTACCTTTAAATTGTTACTTATTTTCTTTATCTTTAATAAAATTATACTTATTATTTGAAACTAGATTATTCATGAGGGAGAGATAATATATTTTTTAATACTACGTGGTGGTGGACTTAATAATTATGGTGGATACTCATTCTACGCCAGCTAATGCGATTTGCAAGTGGTTGTCCTCTATTAAAGCAACAAGTACTTTGACTTTGTGGATGCGTATAAAACAATTATGCCGAAGGCGTGATATTCTCTAATTTGTGAAGACTTTGGTACAAATTGTTATTAGTATTATGTTGGTGTCCCCTTTCAAATAAAATGTTTATTATGATATTTTACTGTACCATCTTTTATGTTATTCTTTTAGTAATGCCCATTGATGTTTATTTTTTTAGTAATACAGTGTAATGGACGTGATACTTCCATTCATAAAAACTCACACTTCAAAGATTGAAATATTAAATTCAATACGTCTGATTGAGTTAGAAACGAAGGATTGAACACGTTTTACTCTTGAATTACTACTTCTTCCACAAAGTAGACTTGGTAAAGGTTTTTTTTTTTTTTTCTGCATGCCCAAATTCTTTTTACAAGAAAGTGTTTATTGAAAATCAGTTGACACGCCAATAAGTTGTACGGATGCAAAATAATTTCAGAACTTGGTTTGTATTAGCTCTATAGCTTATAGACTTTGTATCACTGACATTTATTTTAAAAAAATTGTTTTAGTCCATTGGATTGAGAATAGTACACCTTCCGTTCATAAATAATTGTTAGGGTTTCTCTTTCATCCCTTTCCAAACAATTATTTTGTTAACAAGCTTTCTTTAATAGGGAAACTCTTTTTACCGCTTTATCTTACTTTTTCTCTCAACTTTAAAAATGGATCATAATTCATATATATATATATATATATATATATATATATATAGACACACACACATATATATATATACATATATATATATATATATATATATATATATATATATATATATATATATATATATATATATATATATATGCTTTAAAAAAACTATATTATACTCCCTCCGTTCCAGACAAAGTCTATCATATTATTTTGAGATGTTTTACTTTAAGAGTTTATTTTCAAAAATTACACTTACAATTTATATATCATTTTATATTTACTCTCCATTTTTGTTATAAGCACATTGTTGGTGTTTATATTTTTGTAATTATGACTAACTTCAATGACATTAAAATATCTCTTAATAATTAGATTTTTCAAATGAAAAGTCTTTGTGTGGAACGGATGAAGTATTAATGTTCTAAAAATCAGCCTAAGTGCCTAAAAATTTAGTAAATCGGCGAAAAAATTGACTATGCGACCAAATGCTGAATTTTCATATATTTTTAATTTTTTAAAACATTTTGATCCTGAATAATGTTATTTTGGGTTTTAAAATAATAATAATAATAATAAATATCAATTTTAAATTATTAAATTATTTTTGTAAATTTATAATTGTCAACGGACCTATGGATAATTGAATTGTTAAATATTTTTGTAATATTTTGAACCTTAGATGATATTAAATTTCTAGTTTTACTTTTAAAATTTAAGATCATAATCTAATCAATATTTTTAAATTATTAGGTGATATTTAGTATCAGTATATTTTTTAAAAAATAATGTTTAATTATTATGTTATAATAAAAAAATATATTTGAAATCAGATATTATGTTTTATTTTTAGGCCCTACGTAGGCTCTACTTATATCATGCCTAGGCGATGATCTGACACCTAACACCCGTCAAACAATTTTTATAATTTTGATATTTATAGTTAAGTTAGAAAAATTTAATTCCGTCAAACATGACCATTTGAAGGGAGTAGCTATATTTTGACTTTACTTAACTTCATTATTATACAAATGGAATTTTTATACCGAGTCTACTTGTTTTATTTCTTACTACCAAATGAATAACCGGTAGTCTTTGTCATGCCATTTAGAAAAATCATAGCTTCGCTCCCTAAAAAGTGATCGTGTACTTTAAGAATCAATTGAAAACGTGGTCATATTGGATATTGCATTGAAATTAAAACGTTTTTTTTTTATAGTCGTATACTAATTAATACCCCGTGAGATTCACGGTTTCAATAATTGTTTTTGCAAAATTTATTTATAATAGGAGGACTTTTTAAACTTGTTATATATAATTAAAATTTTAAATTAGAATACTTTGAATAAAACTAAAATTGGGTAAATATTGGAATTGATCATATGAATAGATAATTGAAAGATTTGCATATGAATTTTATGTAAAAAAATAACTTAAAAATAAATTAAATAATAATTAATAGAATAAATTAATTACTAGTAATTTTTAGGTGAAATTGAACATTTCAACAAAAGGTTGCTATGTGACAGCATGTGGCTTTTGTTAGTAGTAATTAATAAAAAATAAATTTTTATCAACGGATGGTGTAGTATATATATATTTTTTTTAACACAAACGACCTTTAGAACACGACATATTGCAACTAAAATCTTAATAAATCAAGACAAAGATTATGATTAACACGTGCCATGATCAAATCACTGGTTATGTAAAAAAAATTATACACCTTCAGTTGAAGAAAATTTTACTTGATTACTAATTAATAGGAGATTAATAGAAAAAAATATTAACATAAAACTGTCTCATAAATAACTTGTATAAATAAAATAGTAAATGAAAGTAGATGAAAATTGAAAAGTTTCAGTCTAAGTTAAACTTATATAAATTAAACAAGATAAATCTAGTTTTAAATTAAGCTTTATCTGACAAAAAAAATCTTTTATCATTTTACATAAAGTTAACATATAATAGTAATTTCACATAAAGCTACCCCGATTTTGTTTTAGTAATACTTAATAATTAATGGATATTACACAACTTTCTTATTTGAATAAATTGTAGGTCAATCTACTTTTTCAAATATATAATCATTGCAGTCCCTTTTTTTTTTCAATCTGAAAAATTCACATTCATTAAATTGTTCTAATAATGTCCAATCTCTTAAACGATGTAAATTTCTTTTTCTCCCTCCTCGTCGAGTTCGTCCGTACGAAGGCGATAAGAAAAATGTGATGGTTATAGATAAAGAGGAAAGAGAGTGAAAAATTTGGTGGTGAAGAAAAACGGTGGTTACTAAATGACTTTGTCTTTGTCACCCTAAATTTTCACTCACATTATTCTTTATCTCTCGATGTCCAATGATTAGAGGTGACAAACGGACGGGTATGAGTGGTGCCCATATGGGCAATGAACTCAAATGAATGGGCAAGTAAGTGTCAATTTAATACTATGAGAATATATAGACGGGTAATAAATGAGCATGGACGCTCATGGGCGCCCATCTACTCATAACACAAAATTATCAAATAAATACAATAATTATAAAAAAATCATTATTTAACAAAAAAAACTCAAAAATTACAAAAACCTTAATTTTACAAAAAAAAAATAAAATAAATAAATATGTATTTTGTGTGTGCTTATAAGTGACCACCTCATTACCATTAGACACCAATATCGTTTATAGACTTAAAGGTGTGATTATGATTGATAGATTTAAAATATAAATCGACCTAGCCGATGGATCATAAGTAGAATTTAGGCGTTCGGGCTCGAGATGTCACATTATATATATATATATATATATGAATGAAATTAGTAATTTTCAAAGAATCTTTCTTGGTAAATTGCTAGTTTTTATTAAAAAAAATCTCAATAGTAACAAATCTAAGTGAGATCGGTGGCGGGGGGGAGGGAGAATACAACACACGACATAATTTTGTAATATACTCCCTCCGTCCCTAAATAATCGTCCTAGTTGACCTAACGCTAATGTTATAAAAATCGTTAGGCGGCCGCTAGACGGCACATTAGCGCCTAGCGCCTAGGGGACTAGTCGGGGCCTAGAATTAAAATATAATTACCTTTTTTTTTTTGATAATTTACATCAAAGATCAAACACATTGACTACAATTTTTTATTTTTTTTTATGTTTGTCATTTTATCAAACACTTGTCTATATTTGTAAAATGAACAAAAATATACAAACCTACTATTAATCTCAATTCTCAACAACCCCAAAGCAATAAACCAGCTAAGTTTAGAACTAAAATAAAAAAAAATATTATTCCACATACCTACTGCCCCTACAACCCATAGTCTAACATATCATCTCTAATCTTTTCTCATTCTAAATTTTGAGTCTCGAGACAGCCCCTTTCTTCTTCATCTTTTTTTTCTTCTTCTATCTATCTGGCAGACTGGTAACCTTTTTTTCTTCCTTTCTTTTTTTTCTTCTCTTTCTCTCTCCGGCAGACCGATCGACTCGCCTCATTTTTTCATCCTCCAATTAATCTCTTTCATCCTAGATCTAACCCTTTAATCTATCCATTCTCTCATCCCACCGAATATCCATAAAATGAAACCCTTTTTCTTTCTACCTCTCTTTCTACCTCACCATTACCACCCCCCCTTCTTTCTCATGTTCGTCCCCCCTTCCTTCTCCCGTCACCGCATGCCACAAAATCAAAGTTACAAAAATAAATTAAGGTCGGCGATGTTTGGTGTAGGCGCCGACTTGGTCGATTAGGCGGCGATTAAGAAAGTTGCGGCGGTAGAGAGAGGCCTAGCGCCTAGGTGGGGGAGTTTTTGAACGCTACCCGAAGCACAGTTTAAGAAAAAACAATTGACTTGATTATTTATGGAGTATTTGTTTAATGTGTAGTTTGCTTTAAAGCCCATGTGTATGTGGCCCATAATTAAAGTATAATGAAAAAGTAATGATAAAGTGGTAAAAGTGATGTTCTAAAAAGGTAAGTTTCAAACTAAATAATTATTTTGGAACGGACGAAAAAGGAAAGGAGGACGATAATTTAGGGACGGAGGGAGTATATCTAAGTGAGATCGGGGGGAGGGGTGGGGATCCAAAATGGATATATCCATTTGTGTCCACTTAAAATATTGGATGTGTCCATACCTATTATTTCTTGAGCGGTCTTGATGAATAAAAATAGGCGGATAAAATTTATCTCCTCTACTAATGATCAAGAAAGTCAACACAAATAGAAGAAGACCAAGGTGGGACTGGAACCGTCAATAAATATTTCAATATTCACTTGTTGTTGTTGTTCTTTTTTCTTTTTTTTATTCTAATAAAAAATATATATAATTTCATCTTCATGTGTTCAACTTTTACCGTATACGATTATTTGGAGCTCGGATGGCATGGTCAATAACACAAAAATTACTTCTCAGACCGAATGTAGTCTAGGGACCCCTCTTCTTAGAACGAAAAAAAATTGAGTCACCCTAAACGTAACACCTAAAATACTAAACGCAACACCATTTAATAGCTAAAATGACAATAATACCCCACTCTAATTAAAACAAAATTAAAACCCTAACTTCAATTACAACATACCCTCCCCCAATTCATTTCATCATCCATCCACCCTACTATTCATCATCTTCCCATTTTTATTTTTCTTCTCTATCTTCATCAATAGACCCGGTCAAATTAACCTCTGGCAGCATCACAGAAGACTGGACAGTATCATTTCATGGCCCCGTTATTTATGGCCTTTCATCAAAAAATTTAAAAACAAAAACAGATGGCCCAATCTTCAACAAAAAAATAAATCGTAAAAACCAATCCTCATATTTGAACAAAAAACAAAAACATCCGCGAATAGGAAACGAATGTTTGGCCAAACATCTGCCTGAATATAGCGGATGTTTGGTCAAACATCCGCCACCACCCAACGGTTATTTTGGTTGACATCCGCGCCTTTCTAGCGGTAGTTTCGATTATTGCCGCCTTGATCTAGCGGCAGTTGTGAAGAAGGCCCGCTACTATCTAGCGGTTGTTTTACCAGAAAATAGGGGCGGGCTTCTCCATGGATTTTGGGAAATTCATCTTCATTATCATCCTTTTCTTCTCTGTTTTCTGCTGGGATTTGGAGATAATGGGGATTGGTTGAGGAGTAATGAGAAGAGAGAGGAGATGGCTGGCCTAAGAGGGAGTGATTGGTTCATTAGCATCTTCTTCTTCTCTTCTCTCTGCTTTTTCTTTGGGTTTTGGGGTAATGGGGTTGGTTGAGAGTAATTGAGAGAGAGGGGAGATTACTGGGAAGAGGAGAGGGTCTGCGGTTTTGGGAGGGAGTTAGAGGGGAGTAATGGGGTTGGTTGAGGGAGTAATTTAGGGGTTATGGCATTTAATGGAGTTAATTATTAGAAAATTAATGTTGTAGTTTCAAATTGGTTTAATGAGATATAGGGTAATAGAGTAATTTAACATATTAAATGGTGTTACGTTTAGAGATTTTGGTGTTACGTTTAGGTGTTCTGAAAAAAATTGTGTGCCAAGTTCCTCTTAGGTTGTGTTCATATGCACTACTGGTCGTACTTTTTTTTTTCTTTCATGATTTTCACTATTATTTTTTTTCCATGATTTCACTATTTTTCTCTTTATATACTGATATTACAAAATCACAGCTTGGACCGTTTTTGAGTTGGATAGGATATCTGGGTTTTGAGTCACCTTCCTTGAGCCTGTTAAGATCACAAGAAACCTGAGTAGAAGTGTAAGGCAGGACCTTGCGAAACCCCTCCGACGTGAGAATAAGTTTCGTGTATAAGTCTGAAAGCAAATTGACAGAGTGTCAAGGCTCAAGAAAAGTGTGTGTATCTTGTTAATGATTATGGAGAGGTATTTATAAGCCCCCAATGTAGTTGAATCCGTCTAGGATTCAGTTTCCGTAGTTACCAAATCAATCAAGGATAGAATCCCTTGATTTTAGGCATGATAGGTGGCTGGCCGCGTCGATGTAGGAGCAGATGAGGTAAGTGTCATGTTCAAGTATGAAAACCTTTGACTTGTCTTGGAGAGCAAGCCTCCGGTGCTTCCCACTTGGTATGTGCCCGGGCGAGCAGGGCTCTGCCCGGCTATTCCATGTGCATTGTTTCGAATTACAGTCCAAGGATGGTCCGGTCGGGCAGCAGGCCAATGCTCGACTCAGTTTAGACAGGATGAATCGTTCCTTTACTTGGCATGAATGTGGTGCCGAATATGGCCCCTCGGCCTGACGCAGGCCTATGCCCCGCCGTTTGGATTCGGGTTACACACGCTGATGCTTCCATTACTTTGCTCGGCCGGGCTCGGCCCCATATACGCATTGCTCGTGATCGACACGTGATGATAGCTCGTGTCTTGCTCGTGACCGGGTTTAGGCCGGGTATATCATATACTATAAACCATAAAGGGCCTATTTGATTTAGCTTATTGATATGTGCTGATGACTTATTACTTATGACTGATAACTTATCACTTATTACTTATGACTGATTACTAATAACTGGTGATGCTTGATTTAGCTTTTTAAAAGTGTTTATTAGCTTTCATAAGTTAGCGTATGTGTGTTTTATTAATATGTTAAAATAGTGCTGAAATCAAATATAAAAACTAAAATAGCATCATCACAAAATGTGATTTACATTATTATTATTATTATTATTATTATTATTATTATTATTATTATTATTATTATTATTATTATTATTATTAATACAAATTTTATCACTATTATGAATTATTACTATTATTATTATCATTATTATTGCCTTTATTATTATTATTTTATTAACGTTAATATTACTTTTATTATTAATATTACTTGTTAATTTTAGTATTTATTTTATTATATTAATAATATTATTTATTTTATTATTTATATTATTATTATTATTATTATTATTGATTTGATTATTATTAATATTATATTTTATTATTATAATATTGATTTTAATATTACTTTTATTATTATTATTATTACATTTATTTTTACTATATTATTCTTAATATTACTTTTTAGTATTAATATTAATAATAATTATAATTATAATTATAATTATAATAATTATTATTATAATAATAATAATAATTGTTATTATTATTATTATATTTATCATTATTAATACTATATTTATTATTATTATAACTATTATCATTATTGATATTATTATTTATTAATATTATTATAATTCATTTTGTTATTATTATTATTATTATTATTATTAAGAAGGGTAATTTTGGGATATATAAAATTTCAATAAAAAAGATGACTCACATGTTTTTAAAAAATAGAATTAAGCATTAGGATTAGTGCTTACAACTTATGATCTTACATGTGTTTTAAGTGACTTGTACATGACTTATGACTTATCTTACCATAAGTGAAATCAAACGCTTCGAAAACAACTTATGGTAAGTCATAAGTTATAAGCACTTCCAGATAAATTAAATCAAACATGTCCAAAGTCAACTATCTAAACAAGCATGCCCTTAATATTCAATAAACTCCTCTTTAATATTTCCTCTGTCTCAAAATTATTATCATATTTAATCTGATATACAGATTAAAAATAATAATTGACTTGATTATTATTATTGAAATAATGTGTGGTTTCTTTTAAAACTCATGAATAATTAACTCAAATTAAAGTAAAAAGAAAAAATAAACATCAAATAGTAAAAATGATATCCTTAAAAAAAATCAAATAAGATAATTATTTTAGGATTGACACAATAATTTTAGAAGGGAAGGAATATGAAGTATATGAGCATCGAGTCCAGATCTCCTGTACCACTTGTATTTATTATTGGTGTACCACTTTTCATCTCAATCATTGGTTGAGATGCAATGAGTATGATGCAATGATGAAAATAAAAAATAATACACCAATGATACACATAAGTGGTATAGGAGATCTGGACTCATCAACATCACCCACCGGTTCCACCATCTTCGCCCAACTTCTGGGAAATTGGCAATGACCGGACTGTCACCTGCTTCGTTTGCGATTTTCAATCCCCCACACCCGCCCGAGCTCTTTAATTAACTTTGTCCCTTTTCCTTGAATAGAATAATGTTTGAAAGTCAAAACTTCAAATTTTAAAATGAAAGCTTTCACATATTTCAAAGATTATAATTTCAAAATTTATTTGGTTGATAATTGGGTCCTTGTTGACAAAATATAACTGCAAAAGTCTATTATATTTGTTTTAAACCGCTAAAGTATATTTTTAGAAGGAAAATAACGAAGATATCTTTAATGAAGAAAAGACGCACAGACAAAGCCACGTACCAAATTTGGGCCTTGCAATGAAAAACATTGGGCATCGTTCAAAATTTTGATTGTCAGAATGCAAAAATCACTACCAAAATTTGGGCATCGCTTAAAACATTAGGCATCGTTCATTTTAGTCCGTGTACTGTGATTGCTACATTTATATAATTTTAATTCATATTATCACATTTTTGCAACTTTGGGGCAACGACGCCTATATCATAGGCAACAATGCCTAAATCAAGCGCAACGACGTCCAAATCATAGGCAACGACACCCAAATCAAACCGAACTGGGTCTGATGGAAGAAAAAGTCTCACTGTTACTGTGTGACACTCTACTTTTCCTCAATTAATATTTATCTATTAGACAAAACACCACTTTTCCTTTTCATCTTTCAATCAAAATCAGATAACAGAAGCAGTTGATAATTTAAAGTAAAAGCATTTACATTTTCGATTGGAGGCAACGACGCCCAAATCGTAGGCAACAATGCCCACATTGTAGTCTTCGATACCTACATCGTAGTCTTCACCCATCTCTTCTACCACCATCGAACAAGATTGTTCACGTATTGCAGTCAGTAATGGAGCCGAAGATTGTTATTATCATACCTAAAGATGTCAATCTTTTTTTTCAAGAATCTTATTGATGCTACTCAAATTGATCTCGACCTCGATCCCCCCCTCTGTCTCATATAATTTCACACACGCACACACATACACATCCAATGACAATAAGTGTGTTTTTTGTGTGGAGCTTTAAAGCATTCAATCTCAAAAGCAACTGTTAGATTGTCACATTTGTTTCTATAATAAAGAAACAAATAAAACGGAAGGGGAGGAGGAAAGAAGAAGCTGAGTTGATATCCCGCTTCTTATCTCATTGAAGACAACTGTTGGTATTTTAGGAACACTTTTATTATATTGAACTTTAGCCGTTGAATAAAAAAATAAGGAAGTGAAACAGTTATAATTTCACAAAAGAGGACCGCCCGCAATTATTCCAATTTATTTATCAAACAAACTTCATTAGTAAATTTAAAAACTCATTTAATTATATTTAGCTTTTAAGTGAAAAAATGTGCCTATAATAGAACTAATTGAATCGATTAAATATCAATGTTATAAAAATCGCTAAGTGTCAGATCAGTGCCCAGTGCACATAGACGGGGGCTAAAAATATGACATAATATACGGTTTTTAATAAAAAAAATTATAACCTAATTATTAATCATTAGTTTTTAAATATACTAATAGTAAATATCATCTAATAATTAAAAATAATGATTACATTATAATATTTAATTTTAAAATTAAAATTTAATATCATTCAAAGGTTCGTAATATTACAAAAATAGTAAATATCTCAATTGTTCATAGGTCCGTCAACAAATTATAAATTTACAAAAATAATTTAATAATTTGAAAATGATTTTATTATTATTATTATTTTAAAAACCTACAATGATATTATTTTGGGCCAAAATTAAAAAAACAAAAATGCAAAATCAGCAACTGGCAGCCTAGCTGATTTTTTGTCGATTTGTCAAATTTCTAGGCGTTTGAGTGGCGCTTAGCGCAGACTGATTTTTAGAACGGAGCTAAATAAAGGCCATTGAGTTTCCCCAATATTGTTCTATTGAATGTTATCAGTGCCAATATATATATATTATTTATGTTTATTAGTTACATATTATAATTTTTTTAGTAACTCTAGTTTCTAGCTAGTATTCTATATTTTTCAAAGTAGTACCAAAAACTAAAGTAACCAAACGCTAATTCACATTCACATATTACAATTCACACTTTGTCACGCACAGTTTGTTTGTTTATTAGTTATTTTTTCTTCCAAACTTTCATTACTTGTGTTTATTGTAACTAGTACTTAATTAATTCACAAGAGAAACGTGGAGGGTAAGGACTAAACATTGAGCATCTTTTTATTTGTTTATATGTTGGTGCTACTAGCCTTTTATGGTTTGTTAGAAAAATAACTATTTGTTTAATTGGAATTGTAACTATATATGTTATATATTATGTTGTATAGGTTGATTATTATTATTTTATTTAAAACCTAAAAATTGAATCAAATCGAGTGGTTTGGTTCTATTCTAATTTTTATGTCATTCCATTTGATTTGAGAAAATTTTGAAAACAATAAAACTAGTTCGATTAACGGTTTCGCGTGAATCAAATTAAACCACTTACACTATGACTTCCACAATATGCTCATCATTATAAAAAAAAAAAAAAGGTGTGTAATTAAGGAAAAGAAACTATTGCAACTCCTTATTAGCCCGCCAATTTCCCGGTATCGGTGGATTAGTAATAATACAGTACTAGTTGATTAGTTGTCACGTTTAGAGTCCAATTTCTTTGACAACTCGAATATAAAATCAACGCCAAATGTCAACCGTATCTGATTCACTACGGCTACTAGACAGGAAATCTTAGAATGAGTTAAACTAATTGGTCAAGAAACAAAGTTGGTATATTATTATCTAAATTAATTTTTTATTCACGGACTATGGTTTTTACACAAATGGTCCTTATAGACCAAAATTTTAAAAATCGGGACAAAGATTGCGATTTGCACATATAATAATCCAATGACCGAATGTGTAAAAAAATCTTACACAGTCGATGGAATCAAATTTTACTCTTATTATATAAAGAAAAGATATTACTCCATCCGTTTCTAAATAATTATTCTTCTTTTTTTCCTTTTTTTGTCTATTTCAAAATAATTATTTTTTTTCAAAATTTCATTTTTAAGAAAATAATTTTATTACTTTTACCATTACTTTTTTCATATAATTTAATTATGGTTACATGCACAATGGTAAAAGGAAACCACATATTACACCAATATTTATAATATAATTAATTACTTATTTTTTAAATGATGTATCGAATTAAAAAAGACGATTATTTAAAAACAAAGTAGGAAATTGGGCCTATATTATTCTCATTCAACTAACATGACCACCTTGTTTGACTAGACGATTTTGTTGCATTTTATAGTTTTTTTTTCTTTTGGGCTTCGTAGTAATTAGGCTTAAATAGCAATTTTGTTACTCAACTTTTCAGTTTTTTTCATTAAGATCATTTTATTTTATTGTTCTTACGTTAGTCACTATACTTGGTCAATCAAGCTAATAAGGTCATTGTGAATCATTTCCGTTAGTTAGATAGATGGAAATGTTTGAAATAACCAAAATACACTTACTAATGTTAAGAATTTTCAGTTTAAAATGTTAATAGTTAAGGGGTCAAACTAAAAGATCAAAATACCAGTCTTTTTCACCTCAAATACTTTATTATTTTTTTAAAAGGTTGGAAGGGACATAAACCATACTGAAACCCTTAAATTTTTTTTATTATTTTAATACTTTGAAAGGCTACAATTATATTTATATATATATATATGATGCCTCTGATGTGACTCGAACAAATGATAACTCTGGCGAGGCTTTGAACACCCGACCTCTCGGTTGAGAGTAGTTATGTACCAAGGTATCTCTGGTAGAGCTTGAACACTCAACTTCTCCGTTAAGATAAGTGAGTAACTAAACGAGGTCTTTGGATAAGGCTTTTAACAACAACGATGCCTCTGAAGAGGCTTGAACAGCCGACCTCTTTACTGAGAGTTGTAAAGTCCAAGGTGTCTCTAGTGAGACTTGAACACCCAACCTCTCAGTTATGAGAAGTGAGTAGTACCAGTTGAGCTAGAGCTCGTTGGTTTTCACCCGAATATCCTTCCCTATTTCGACTCATCAAATTAGCACGTTCATCACTCGTTCACGGTGCTGTCCCAACACTTCTCTCAAGTGATCCAAATAAACACTTTCCAACTCAGTGAACGAGTTAATCACAAGTCCCCAACTCGCCAGATTAGCACAAAACTCATCTTTAAGGAATTCTAAAATGGGGCATCCTTCCATGAAGCTATGGTAGATCAGAGACAGCTGCCACCAGGGGTAAACCAAGGAATTCAGAATTCTTGAAAAGCTAATCGCTACGTTCGGATTGTTGGGATCATCTATTTTCAGTAGGTCTCGCCATGAGGAATAAATAACAGACATGGCGATGGCACCGGACGAAGTGAACACAAATCGACGGATGCCGAGCTAACAGGTGAGACGGTGGGTTCAACCCAAAAACATATCAGAAACGATGGCGACGGAAGGCGAGGGATGATTTTGAAACCAAGTGAGGAGAGAGTCATAGAGTTGGCTGATGACTTGCATCATAGCAGCGAAGGCTCCAGCATGAAGGTCTTTAACGTTCTTGACGCCGGGTGGAATTAAGGGGTGGGAAGGCATAGGCAAGACGAGGGTATTGATAGATGGATGGGAGGAGAGAAAAGGGTTAAGGAGAGGGAGGTTACGAGGGGTAATGAGAATGGTTATGGTAAGACCGTGGATGACAAGTTGGGTTAGATCCAAGAGAGGTATCATGTGACTTTGGGCATGGTTGGGGAACACAAGGAGATGAAGAGAGAAGGGAAATTGGGGAAGAAAAAGTCTTCTAGGTTTGATTTGGGCGGCGAAGAAGAATACCCCAAAACTCTTAAATGAAGTAAGGGCATTTTTTGATTTTTCTAAGAGATTTAAACTTTTCATTTAAATATATGGATTGAGTGATGAACGTGCTAATTATGTTAAAATGGAATGATTAAATTGAGAAGAAAAATAAAATAAAGTAATCTTAATGAAAAAAACTAGAAAATAGAATTACTATTTAAGCAATTAAGCCTAGTAATTATGTGAAGAAACTATAGCCTCGTGATCGAGCGTGCAATCTCATTCATCCTGGCGTGGTCCGCGGGGGGAGATTTAAGAAGAGGATAGATAGTATGGGAACTAGGAAGGCTGTCGATCGAAAATTCCCGGTAAAAGGTTCCATGAGAGAAAGTGAAACTACAAAAGGGAAGAAAAAAAAAACCCACAAATTACGGGGGAAAACGTGTATGGAAACTAAACCAACGTAATAAATCCAAGAGAGCAACCTAATACTCCTACGAGGTAGGGGCGACAACTTTTTTTTTAAATTCAATTCAACAACCCCTTCCAAATGACTATTTTGCCTTTTTGAGTTTGTAATATACTATTTTAAATATTTTTAACATTTACTAGTGTCACTCCTACGGGGTAGGGGGACACTAGTGTATTTCAAAAATTAATTTTTTTTTGTTTTATACAATTTATATAAAAGTAAATAGAAATATATTAGGGGCGACACTAGTGTATTCCAAAAAAAGTTCGTTTTTTCGTTTTATATAATTTATTAAAAAATATGAAACACTTCTGATAGGAAATTGAGTTTGTCACTTGAAAATCTCAATTGTTATCTATTGTTTGTTGCTAATTCTTTATCTCATTAATTTTATGTAACTTCTACTTCATTTTTTTAATCATGATTAAAGAGTTTTCTGATGAGTGTATTTTTATAATATTATTCTGAAAACATGTCATTTTGTATTCGAGTTAAATTTTGTTAAGTGGTGGTGTTGTTAACTGTTCAATGAAATGTTTGAATAAGAACTTTTTTTTTACACATAATTGAATCGTGATGCATCCATTTCAAAATGTGATGTATCGATTTAAATTCACATGCATAACAATTAAATTTTAAATTGTGATACATTGATTTGGGATCGCGATTCATCGCTATAAAATAAGAATGTGAGTTACACAATTTTTAATCATGCCTCGCAATTTAATTTTGAATCATGATGCAACACAATTTTTAATCATGCCTCGCAATTTGAATTTTGAATCACGATGCACAAAGTCATGCATCTCGATTCAAAATCTATACACCGTGATGCATGAACTGATGTCGTGGCACACACACATTAATTCATTAAGGGTATACTTGTTATTTTGCATTAAGAGTTAAAAAAAACTTGATTTTGTGTCATAGCTTATAGCACGGTATCAGTATGAAAATGATTAGTGTATGAAGTGAATATGCTGTGAATAAATTAATACATGTTTGAGATTTTGTATGGATCGAATTAATATACACTACACAAAGCAAAGATGACATCCCAAAATCTAAAATCCAAAAGCATTCTCTCTCACACACACCAACCCAATACATGTTAATTGAAATAAACTTAAAAATAAAATCTCAGACATAAAACATAAAATAAATTGAATGAGATGGAGTGAACTAAAAAAGGCTATTCGAAATCAAAATTATAAAGATTTCTGACTAATAAGAAAAAGTTAGTACAAATTTTTTTTAAAGAAAGAAATTAAAATTACAAAAATTAATTGCAAAACTTATGAATTATTATTTTTTAATGTGTAGTAAAATCGTAATAGTTATTTTTGATAAAAATGAATTCTGACCAATAATTAACTTTCCAAAAAACTGAACCAAATTATAATATAGATATTTTGGTGTTTAGTGGTTAGAAATTGTGAGAAGGGAACCGACCGCTTTCCACCCAGCACCCATATGTGATATGTCTCTTTCATAGTCAAACCCATTGAAAGAAACAACACGTCTATGCCCTTAGAAGTTAGATATCATAGTGTTCAAGTCTGCACGAACAATTAATAATGATCTTGTTCTTGTTTATTGTCGGCATCTTTTTATTTTACTTATTATAGATATATTTTTTTGCTTCAAAGGCTACCCTTTAGAGATTAAACTCGTTCTTCTTATTATGAGCATTAAATAATGACATTAGTGCATTTTGTTGTTAATGTGAAATGTAAACAAAATGGTCATAAAACCATTAAAAATGAGCAAGTCTCCTGTAAGACGGTCTTACTTATTTTAATTTGTAAAACGAAACTTCACTCTCTTATAATACAATCTACCAATATTCAATGAATCGAATAAAGATGACCCGTCATATAAAAAATGATCATAAAATTGTTTTACCTAAGGTTTTTACCATTAAAAATAGGGTTGATTTACTAACTATGTTCACGTTCCTTGCTTTTCTATGTTTGTACTCTTTTCCTCCCTAAATTGGTCATATTTTTCGATGTTTTCTCACTTGATGAGCGTCTTAATTATTTTAGTCAATTATTATGTTGCATTTGTGGGGGTATAAAGTATTTACTACGGTGTCGTTTAGTAATTAGGATTGATGTTAGATAGGATTAATAATTCAAGTTGGCTAATGTTTGGTACACAATATGCGGTTGGGACTTACAACACAAGTTACTCGGATCAAATCATTATTCCCTTACAATTAATACCAAAGGAGAGGGCGGTATCATTAGTCCCTTCACTAAAAAAAATTGGGATTAATATTTTTTTATCTCAAAACTACCCCTGATATACAAATAAGAATTCATAGCGAGGAAGCTAATAATATTTGGATTAATAATGTTGTTTATCCATACCCGACTACCAAACAAGCCCTAATATTTTTAGGTTTTAAATCATCTATCTCACACTCTATCACATTTCATGTCTCATTGGATCTCAGTCCTGTATGTCTCCTTGTAAAAAATGGTTGACTAAAATAAAAAAGAATATGCACGATTGAGATTTAATGAGACATAAATGTGACAGAGATTGAGATAGATGATTTGGAACCTTAAAAATATACGATTATCTTGGTAAATAGTAATTTTGTGTAAAAGTAATCAATGATATTTATTTTCTCTTTTGAGCTATGTTTGTCTAGGCGATTTTCGCATCTTGGTTTCCAGCCAGTGGTTTCCACCATCGGTCGTTGTTATGTCATGACCCAACAAACCCGGACAAGAAATTCCGAGTCAGTGTGCTGGAACTGACATAAATGATGAACATGCGCATGCATAGCATAGTGACACATTCCAAAACTCACGAGCCAACAAGGCTTTAAAGAAATCGTATCGCCAAGTAGCAACGCTAAAAATCAAAACTGAATATGCGGAAGCATTAATAGAGTGAAGCACCGAGCTGAAAAGCTCGTAACATAACCAAACGAGCCCAATAGAGACAAGTGTCTCCCGAGGAGAAAATAAAACATGTGTGCCACAACATTGCAGACACAGACCAAAACCATCGGTAACTCTAGGCCGTCATTACAATAGAAAACCCAACTTGATTAACAACCACTCAACGACTAAAACATGCCGGAGTGAGACCAACTAACTAGACACCACAAGCCAAGACATGCTCATAGAGACGGAAAACTAAAAACCAACCGAGAACTAAAATAGTTAAATATATACAAATTGCACAACACATGTCAGCTCAAGAATACTACAAGTATGTAATTCTAGTGTACTAACAATACTATCCAACATACGTATGATTTACATAATCCCACATAACCCTCCTTGCCGAAACATAGCCAAAGATACGTCCTGAACACGAAGTTATCTTGAAGGATCAACAGTGACACACGAACTATCTGATCTCACTGTGATGTTATAGGGGACCTGCACACTAAATAAACAAAGGCATGAGGTGAGTCATAAAGACCCAGTAAGCTACCACATGCAGCAATATGACATGACAAGATGCACAATCATATATTAGGTATATCAAGTGTATCAATTACATCAAATATATCAGTATATACATACATACTGTAAAACCCTAAAATGTTGATTGCTTGTGTTATGCATGGATTCATACACATATAATCATCATAAACATGTTCATTTAGCTCCCGTATATATTTAGAGTCAATAGCATGTTCGTTGACGTTGTTTGAGATGCACGTATGCGTTTTCTTTCGCGAGATGCGTTGAGTATCGGGTTTGTGATTTATGTTATTATCACAAGGATAATTGTTAGAGGGCATTTATAACATCATTAACATGCCTTGGATGTTGGTTAGATGCTTGTTGCATCATCGGTTTGGTTGCTAGTTTGATTCTAGCGTTAACCCTTCTCCGTTCGACTTTTTCGATTGTCGTTCGGGAGAGTTCTGCCTGAGTTCTTGGCCTTGTTTTGTTGAGGTTAGAGGCTTGATTGTTTTGGTTAGTGTTTGGAGGTTATTAAGGTTGGATTGTAGACCATTTTTGGCTTGGAAGGACTCGAGAATGCATGCGGGAGAGTCCGGGATCGAGCGAGGAAGCAAACAAAAGCCGGAAGGAGAATAGCAGAGGGATGCGCTCGCATCACCTCACCATGAAGCGACCGCAAGTGTCCTTAAATCCTGATTACGGGATTTTACATCTGGTTTGCGCACAACCCGAATTTTACCCAATTAAACCCATTTTAAACCTAACTTAAACCCTCCTACTTAGCCTAAACTAATCCTAAACACCTATTAGAGATATTAGGGGTTGATTAGTGAGTGATTAAGGAGAATTAATCCCCCATATAAAATTAAAACTCACGTTCTCTCTCTCATTTGTTCGGCCAGTATACGACTCCTTCCTTTTGCGTTTTCTGCGAGCAGTCAAGGAGACCTGGGAGGAAGCTTGTGAGAGACGATTCTAGGGCTTTTAAAGGGCTTGAGCTTGGAAGCCATTGCTAGGAGTCTTCTTCCCCATTCAACCCGCGAGATTGAAGAGAAAGAAGTGAAGAGAAAGACATCACTTCTTGGATTCGGGTTTGACAGTTTGTGAGGCTGAAATTTGGGTAAGTTCCTACCTCTCTTTCTTTTCTTTTGAGCTCCATTGACCATAGGGAAACAACCATTTGTGCTATGTGAGGTCAATGGAAGCCATTGTTAGGGTTTGTAGAGAAGCATGAACCCTAGGTTTTCAAATTGATGATAGAACTTGATTGAACTTATGTGAGACCATGATTTATGTGAAATTCATGTTCTAAATAGTCTATTGAACTTGGTTATGTTGATTTTCCATGAGTATTGAAGTTGATTTGGAAGAGATACTTGGAGGGTGTTTTACCCTAATTATGTTTTAGCTTGCAAATTATGGTTGTGAGCTTGATTACTATGTTTTATATGCTTAATAGAGTATATTAAACCATGTTATATTATTTAATCATGAATTGGAAATTATGATTGGTAAGGTGACTTGAATGAATTTATGCACAAGATGGTCAATTTGTTCTAAGTTGCATTGTTAAATAATTTGTGGGGTTTATGTGAGTTTATTGAACATTGAGATTATGGTTTTGGCGATAGTTATGAATATATGGGGATGTTGAAGCCCATGCTTCTATTCCTTGAATTTTCGGAAAGTTTAGATTGGACTCAACGGAGTCAACCTTTGGGTTAGTATGAATCCTAGGAACTATAATCTTAAGTCCTACGGAATTTTGGGTAGAATTTATGGAGGTCGAGCCTCCAAGAAGTTTTGAAGTGTGTGAAGCACACTTGATTATGAGAGCTTATATGATTCTCGGTTGTGATATTTATGCTAGTTGTGGATGAAATGCATGACTAGTTTGATGGTAGAGTGTTTACCTACTTGTTTTGAGCATATGAGTATATATTACTTGTGCTTGGGTTTTGAGTCCAAATGAGCTCGGTTTGTTGAGTTTGGTGGACGATACATCGTCTTCACGAATTGTGAGATTCGTGATCGCGATGGATCGTCGTGTCGGGTTTGCACACACCCCTCCATCGATGGCCACAGTGGGAAAGTAGTTTATCTTAGTTGTAGTAATACACATGACTTTGATAACTATGGAACTCGGCGGAGATCGTTTGGGACGCCGATATCTACGAGAGGGATATCGAAGGCACATAAGGGTTTTGCACGTGTTTTTGCAGGAGCGACACGCGCGGAGGAATTTGGTAATGGTATCATATCCCTAACTATATGAATTGTTTCACAAGTACTTATGTGAATAATGTGCTTGGTGATTTGGATATGATATGTTGTTTGTTTTGGTTTCTGAAATGTTATACTTGATAGATAACATATTGATTAAGGTTGTTAAGCATATATGCTATCACATGAACATTATTTGAAGGTTGTATTATGCTAAAGGCATAAATTATTATTGTTAAGCCTAATATGTCTTGACATGAATATTATGGGAATGCTATGTTATAACAATAACATGAATTACTGTTGTTAAGCTAATATGCTTTAACATGAATATTATTGGAATGTGGTATTGTGGCAGAAGCATGAATTATTGTTGCTAGGCTTATATGCCTTGACATGTAAATTATTGGAATGCTATGTTATACCAATAACATGAATTATGATTGTAAGTATAAAATGCCTTGACATGGATTTTAGTGAGATGTTATACTACAATGATAACATGTTTTATTAATGTTGAGCATGGATGCCATAACATGATTTTATATAAGGTTATTTCATGACGATAGCATGATGTAATTTATGATTGAGCATTATGCCATGATAGAAAGTTACGGTTAGTAACTTACTAAGTCTTTGTGACTTACTTTTATTTGTTGGTTGTTTTCCCTAGATCCGAGCCGAGCGTGCGGATCCAAGTAAATCAAGAAGATTGCGTTGACGAAGTATTATTTTTGGCAAGGTTGCTACTTAGATAGTTTATTTGCTTTTGGTGAGGTCGTTGGGAAAGATGAAGTTATGTAAACTTCATGTTGGGGTAGCAAACCTAAATGTGAATTGTGATATTTGTAATTATGTTGTTTAGCCTATTCTTTTGATAGCCGACAAGTAGTAGTCGTGCTTGATGTATATTTATGGTTATATCTCCATATGTTTCCTTGTTGTTGGTACTTATCATTATCAGTACTTATGTGGGTGGTAGCCGACTTGTGTTAGTCGCGCTTGGTAAATTTGGTGATCATGTTTTATATGCTTTAATGATAGCAAAGTATTATGCTTGTTCTCCGGCATGTTTTTAGCCGTTGAGTTGTTAGACTAGAGTCTTAGACTTAGTGTAATGTTAGGTTCCGGCCGTAGCTTCGCCGATGACTTGGTTTATATTATGCTATATATTTAATTGCTTATCAGGGAGTTTGTCTTACGTGCCCAATGTTGCGGCACGCGAGTCGAATTTTTGGACCGAGAGATTAATCATCTCTTTGGTTGTCTTTAGTTTGAGCTTGTTAGCTCGGGCACCACTGTTTTATTTCATTTAGCTTCCGCATGTGTTTTGAATTGTCGGTGTATCGTCGTTATGGCCCTACCCATTATTTGCTTCTTGTTGTTGTTATTTGTCTTCCGACGGCACGACCTTGGGATTTCGTCTTGGGATCCGGGTCGGGTCGTCACACACACATACATACATACATACATATATATATATATATATATATATATATATATATATATATATAATCTTCCAAGTAGTACACAATCAAGATGAACACAATCACATAGATCTCATGCTCTGTCTAGCACTTTGTTATCACATAATTTCTTATAGTAAGCCACGTAAACGTTCGAGAAAACTGTCATTGCCCTCGTATTGATTACGTAAGTGGGGCTACTTCCCCAGTACGACCCATAGTGGAGGGGTGTGTGCGGTATCTGGTACGACGATACATAGCAATCATGAATATCATAATTCGTGAAGACGATGCATCGTTCGACCATCAACTTAAAAACTCAAATTATGTCAGCCTGACTTATATGCAATGCAGAAGTAGATGTTTACTTGTCATTAAATCAAATAGGGACCGAGCGAACTCATTCAATGTCAAGTAGGTATATACTTCTACTAAAATTCATACAATTATGCATATTGTTGCTATAATCACAAAATCACGTAAGGAGGTCTTAATGAGTCTCGAAATCACAAGTGTTAAATTATGTATACTAAAATCAATAAGAGTTCCAAAAGTTAGTAAACCTAGTCAAATGGACTATAAATGTTATAGGAACTCATTATGATACTCGTAAGGTTCAGTAATTCCTTAAATTAGACGTCGTTGAATGTTTACTACAATTTCATTCAAATAGGGCATAAATGTTATATGCATTTATAACCCTTTTCTATATTCTCGATTCAAGCATATCTAGGTTCTTGTTTCATTTAGAAACTCTAGTTCAATAAGTTTACAATTCGTCTCTCACAGTTTTACGCACGACGCACCGACACCACCACTACCACGACATCTTTGGTATCTTGCTTCTCTATTCACCATTCGTCCATTCAATTCAACTATCTCGAAGACTCGACCTACCATTGACTATCTCCCATCGAGCGCATCTCCGACTCTTTGGCCTTCTCACGGTCACCGACTCACCACCTCCCATTTTCCTCTCTCTTTCCCCCTCTATCTCTCTCTTATCTCACCGCCACCTCAAGGAAGCATTTTCAGTAATTTAATTCAACGTATGGAATTGGATATATGTGTTGGTAAAAGCTTTAAGTTCACTATTTTAATTCCACCTCCTCAAGCTAAACTAAGAGCAATTTTAAGCAAGAATTTTGCTTAAATTACGATGTTTGACAATTTGAGGGTATTTCTTGGATTCTCTTTTATGGAGATTGTAATTTGTAATTACTAATGAGTTTGTATTTCGTGTATTTGAATTAATGGATTTTGAATTTGTAATATTCAATGTTTTAACTTATGGTATTCATTATGAGTTTATGGCACAAAATAATGATTTTTTTTGGTTGGAATGCTCATTTTGCCTGCAACCCTACGCAGATTGGGTTGGGCCAAGGTTTTCAGGGATTGTCATTTTGTTGCACAAACCTGCCCAGGCCCATTTTATAGCAGAATTTCTAGGCCCGAGAGCAAACCCACCCCTCGTGTCCGTTTTGATAGCTCTGGATAAACATCACGGATTGCATAAAAGCCAGGTTTATCTATTTTATTAATATTGATTAGGGGTAAATTCGGGCGGTCTACGTGCATAAGTTTTCAATTACCATAGTATCGTAGGTTTTTTTAACTTGGAAAAGTCACTTTTAGAGCAAAAAGATCATGATACCCTTATGAACTTAAGGCGTGCTACGTATCACTTAGTTTCCATCAATTTATGCATTGTATTACATCAATTTAAAATACATTATCCAATTTATGCATCACGATGCATTAATTTTAATTACATAATCCAATTTATGCGTCGCGTTGGAACAATTTGTACATCGTGTTGCAACAACTAGTGCATCGTAATGCATCATTTTAATTACCTAATCCAATTTATGCATCACGCTATAATAAGTCAAGAAACCAATTGATGCATTGCGTTGCAAATTATAATGAACCAGTCATTCATGTCTTTACTTTCCTGAATACAATCAACAAGTGAACAATTTTAAATTGATGAATCTATATATCCTGCATCCCAAATCTAAAGCGGTGCATCACGATTGACAAATGATGCAATGTGATTCAATATTGATGCATCCAGATTGGAAAAAAATGTCTAAAACGAACAAATTTATATTCAAACATTTCATTGAACAGTTTACATGCATAGCAACACAACACACAAATTGAAACTATTTTGAATCAAATACACACACAATGAAGAAGAAGAAGAAGAAGAGGAAGAAAAAGAAGACATATGAAATTGGAGATCGATAGATGAAGAAGAAAGATAGTGGAAAGTTAAGGTGATAGATTAATCAAATTTAACGCGAAACACACAAGTTTTGTTGACCACCCGACCTCTTCACCCTCTCTCTTCATCTTTGGAATTTTCAATAGTTATTTATCTTTTAAGGGCATTTTAGAAATGATTTTACAAAAATGAACTTTAGTTGTTAAAAAAAAACACAAGACTAGAGAGGTTATATATTTAGGAAAAGAGACGAACCAACAATTTCTCCTATTGATTACTATTGGGTAATCCATTTAAAACCCAATAAAGTTAATGGATTTTAAATAGTTAAACCATAGGTCATTTATAATAAGTAAGTGGGTGGGCTATTTCTACTATTTTTATTTACCAATACATTGCTAATTATTACAATAAATATATACATATTTAAATGAAATTATCCTTAATTAATTACTTATCATTTGAAGTTGAGTAATATATTGTATTTCCTATTTCCAAGTTACTTTTTATTTCTTAACATATCAAATGGCGCGGTTTTGCTTTTTATAATTCTATTCATTTTTAATAAATATGTTTTGCCGATTATGCTTGTGACTCGTTTATGTTGCATTATAAAAAATCATAAAATATTTTTATTGATCAAAATTTTAGAAAATATATGATATTTACTATTAAAATAAAAGGCTTTAATTTAATTTATGCAATTTTATTTTAAAAAATCAATTCAATAGTAGTCACATGTATTGAATTGATTACCGATTCAATCAATTTAAATTTAAAACTTAAGGTTGAAAAAGTGTATTGAAACCTTGGGATATATCACGATATGATCTTACTATTGGATTGTTTTTCATAATTATATCTTATAAATGTAATGATGGATTTTTTTTTTCAATAAATAAAAATCACATGTTTTCTCAAAGTTTGGTTGACAAAAACTATCATTATGGTATTAGTTTTTCTATTATGCAACATGATTCCAACCATGAACTTAGTTAAATAAAAAAATTAAGAAAGAAAATAAAAATAATACTCCCTCCATTTTTGAATAATTGTCATGCGTGACTGTGGACACGGATTAAGAAAACGTAATTGACTAAATTATAAGATTATGGAGCGGATGGAGTAATTATTATGTTCATATGAACGCTAATCAAAGATAATTTAATATGTTTAGAATCAGAAAATAATAGTGAAAAGTAAGGTTGTTAGTTTTGTGGAAATATATATTTATTTAATCTTATAATCAACAGAGTAGATAAATAAAAAATGTAGTGGAAAAATGTTATCCGGTCCGATAGGCATGTTGGATATGTTAATGGATAAGATAAAATATTCATGTTTAAGTTTGCCCAAACAAGGAATAATCTTGTTCGTGTTTATTGTTGGTACCCTATGGTATTTATATTTAGGATTATTATTTTTTGCTTCAATTCAAAGGCTACCATTAAGAGATTATAAACTATGTACTTGTTATTATGAGTATATTATATTAGTACGTTTAGTTGTTGTTAACTTGTTACTGTGAAATGTAAACAAAATTGACACTTTCGTACTAAAATCAACTACTATCCAGTATCCATCTTTTTCCTTGGTTTAGAGGGCACTGCCGCAGTTGATTGATAAGTGATAAGTGATAAGTGATAACCATTTTCAATGTTTGTTCCTATTCCTTAGTTTTAAGTTTTAAGGCCCCAAGTACAGTACTTACCGGGGAATTTCATTGACACCGAACACCTTCCCTTCACTTACCCGTTTGATTACGTAATAAAGATGCGGTGACTAAGCTGGTAGTCCATGTAATGGATCGGAACTGACGTGTCTTGTGGTTGATGATCACGACGGTGTACGTGGGTACCGGAGGTACCAAGTTTGATAGGATATCTGGGCTTTGTGCTTACTCTTTAATTGTTGATCACCTAAAAGGAAAACTACCGTTAGGGTGCTGGGGGTTTCCCAGCTACAGCCCTCCGGTGTGAGAGTCAGTAATCAGGGGGTCATGTATGTACCGGAGCTTGGCGTTCCCTTAAGCTTCCAGTATGTGTTTTGGTAGTGGTCTTTTAGGTGAATATTGTGTGCAAATGCTCTTTGTAAATCTTAGAATGCAAAGAAAAATCATACCTTTCTTCAAGGGAAAGGTTTTCTTTTATAGTAGTTTGGATTAGGGATCATGATTGGGATGAGGGTCCCTGATGGTGGGACGTATTCCCTGGTCGGCTTGCTTGCAGTTTCTGAGTGGTCAACAGGTAGCGTGTGGTGTGCCAATTATAGGCGGTTGATGAGCCGATAAGATATGGCGGTTTGCATGGCTTGCCCGGCTCCCGTGAAGAGGACATCTGGAAGCTATGTCCAGGCTATGGGTCAAGTCTATCATGTCATAAAAGCGTTGTCGGCTGGGTATAAATAGTCCTCGCTCGTGTGGTCGGATGTTTGCTCATATGCTCGGAATGGTCGAAGATTATCACTAAGGATAAGGGTCGATCAGTCAATGGTCGCCAGTGATGGTCGGCTAGTAGGTGGTCCTCGGTTCTAGTGGGACCGGCCCATGTCTGACTGGAATCCACGTGGTCGGGCCACGTAGGGGGACCCAGGTCGGGTCCCTTCACCGTTATAACATATATGTTGCTTAGTGCCTTGCTATTTTTTGTTGTTAATTTTTCCTTTAGATTGCAATAGAACTATTGTAAGCTCGTTGAATTGTTAGTATCTTATAGACCTGGTAATTAGATGAGTGATGAGTTGAAACGGGTCGAAACTGTTATAACCCAAATATCAAACGGGTTGAACGTGTAACAGGTTAAAGCGGGTAGACCCGTCTCAACCCAACTTTACCCAAAAAAAAAAACAAACATAAATTCATAGCATAAAAAAGTCACGGGTCAAAATGAGTAACGGGTCCGATCCGCTTTAACCAGATCTGATCTAACCCGTTAATATTATTAGGTTGAAACGAATTACCCGCTTCAACCCAAAAATATTAATGAATTGAGTTGTGTGGGTTAATGGGTAATATGTTATAATTGTCATTCCTAGTATCTTATGGTTTATTACTAATTTTATGTGGTTGACACTATGAACAAGAGTAGCATGCGAGATGAATCGATCGAGGAGGTAAGAATAAGGCTTAAATGGGTATGATAATATGAATTATGATTGTGGTTTGGGTTGGGATGGGTCAAACACTTTTAATGCAATATTAACTGCATGCATTTGAATTCTTGTTAATTAATGATAGTGTATTAGCGTCTAAATAGTAACATTGAATCTAGGTCACATCTCAAAATTGCGACTACATACTAATTACAATGTATCAATCAAGTGTTGGTGTTTAACCTTTTGTGTAGCATTGAGCGTTGCGTTTTCTATAACTCCCCCTTCTTTAGTTCTTTTATTTGTTGGTGTCTAACCTTTTCCGTAGCATTGAGCATTTGTGCATGTGGGGAGCTTGTTTTCTTGTATTGTTTTTTTATCTTACCATTGGACATATACTAACACAAGCATATAATTCAACTTTCAAAACCCCTCGGCTGTCGCCAATAATTTCATTACAACAACTATTTTCGAAGCCTAAATCCTGCCAAATCATATTAGTAACCACTATAGAGAAGTTATTTTTGACTAGTAAAGAACATAACAAACTCTCAGGCACTAGGGCTATAAGATCATTCCTTGGCCCCTCCAAAAGAAAAGCCCTTTGCTGAACTTATAATCGCTTAGGTCCCCTAAATTTTTTTAAACAACTAAAGTACACACTTTTGGAGAAAAGGCATGCGTGCAAAGCCCGTGCCGAAATTTGGGGATCATAATGCAAAAATTGGGTATCGCAATATACAATTGAGGTCTGTCAAAATTTGGATCTCGCAATGCACAATTGAAGTATATCAAAATTTGGACGTCACAATCCGCAAGCCATAGCACAATTGGATTCTTTCTATATAAAATATTACCAAAGGTATTCCAAAGCTTAAGAAGCCAACAAATGAAGGCAACGAAAAATAGACGGACAATAGAATGCACGTAAACCAGTAACTTGAATAAATAGTGGGATCACAAGAAAGCAAGCTCTTTGCATGAGGTCGATAAATTTATAAAAAGTCGACCTATGTTTAAAAAACTCGATATAAATGGACGGAAAACTTAAATCTCTACATTACTAACAACATTCGAGTAAGTACGAATGAATATCCTTTCGCCAAAGACGAAGAAAGTAGAGGTAAGAAGATTCTCAAAGACACTTTCATAAATCAATTTTAACCTTTTTGTTTGAAAGCTACATCAGTGGGAAATTTCAAACTCCGGTACTTGCATCGGACATTCCGATGCTTGCATCAAAAATTCAATTTATGTAAAACTAATTCAATTGATGTTAGATATCGGGATGGATGGTGTTTGTTGGGTGTATGTGTGTGCATGTGTATGGTGTGTGTTTGATTGTGTGTATGTGTTCGATGAAGAGGAGATGTGAGGAGTGATCGCAGAATTATGTGTAGGTGGACTGGAGTAGTAGAATGGAGAAGAGAGAAGAATAAAGAAAAGAACATAGAAGGGAGGAGAGGAGTGGGGACGCAGATAGGAGGAAAAAGAAAAATGGATGGTTTGGGAGAAGAGAGATAGGGACTGTTAAGGATACTAATCATAATGCCTTGAAGGAAGACATTCCAATTCCAGTTAAAGCAAACTACAAGGGAGTCGATTGTGCAAGTGAGAAAGATAAGAAGGACTGACGAAATCTTTAGGGGAGTCAAGTGTTCTAGTGATACTTCTTCAAGGGAAGCAAGTGCACAGTGTTCAAAGATGGTTGAGTTTGTTAAAAAGTCAGTTAGGAGGAATGTATATTGTTTCCCTTTCTGTTGTGATTGCTGCTATATAAAGCAATGTGTTCAGTTGTAATAGTAATCTTCTTCCAATGTAGAAACTCAATCACTAAAATGATCAATCATTTCTCTGTTTCAATTTTCTCAACAATCTCAGTTCATATCATAAATTGTATCATGGTATCAGAGCTACTAGTGATCCTAGTGATCTGATTACTAGCTTCCGTATTTCAAACATTTAGTCAATCTATTTTTCAGATTGTTTATTTTCTTCTCTTTCACGATGACTATTGAAGATGCACAAAATACTGAAGTTGTAAGACAGATAACTTCTGCAGTTGAAGAAGATGCATACGCCTCATCAGAAGTTCATGTAACTCTTCCAATTTCACATCCATTATATCTAAATTCAAGTGACCATCCAGGTATGTGCTTAGTCACTCAAGTCCTGGTCAATACAAACTACAACAAATGGAAGAGAGCAATGATGATTGCTCTTTCATCTAAACTCAAATTAGGTATTGTTACTGGACTAAACAAACAACCTAATTCTCAATCTAAGTACCTTACTCACTGGCAGAGGTGCAATGACATGGTAATATCATGGCTACTTAATGTTGTTTCACCTGAAATTGGATCAAGCTTGGTCTATTTCAAAACAGCGAAGGAAATATGGGATGATCTAGAGAGTGGGTTTACACAAGGCAATGCATCTAAGGTGTTTCAACTTAAGAAAGAGTTAATGAATCTTCAACAAGGATCATTATCAATTCCAGATTATTTTACATAATTTTGATTTGTCTGGGATGAGTTTGAGGAAGTTAGTAATATGCCAAAATGTGAATGTGTGTGTTCATGTAATTCACTCAAGAAGATGGATGAGCATGATCAAATGCAGAAGGTAACACAATTCCTGATTGGACTGAATGAAACCTACTTAGGCATACGTAGTTCAATTTTGGCTATGACTCCTTTACCAAATATGAGCACAACTATGTCATTTCTGATGCATGATGAAAAAGTGAAAGAATGTTCAGCTAAGCAAGCCAGTTTTTCTGTTGATAACAATGTTTCCACTGCTCTATTTGCCAAAAATGTGCTACATCCATCTAACCATAGCAAGAGTCTAAATAATGCTGGTAGGAAAACTGTTTTCAAAGGACATCTACTTTGTGATCATTGTGGAGGAAATGGCCATGTTAAGAATTCATGTTTCTTTCTTAATGGATTCCCTGATTGGCATAAGCTATATGCAGTGAAGCTAGATCCTTCTAAGATGCCTAAGAATCTGAAGAACAAGGCTGGAGGTGCTCGTGTCAAGGCATCTACTGTCAATAATGGAATGAATGATCATGCTACTATGACTGTTTCTTTATCTGAAGAACAATATAACTAACTGTTGAGTATGATTAATGAGCAAAAGACCACAAACTCAGATGTTCCCCAAGCTACTCAGGTTGCAGGTGAGTTTCACACCATTCCTAGTGTTATAAGTTCTGCGCATTGCACTTCAGATGTCAAGCATAATCAAGAGTGGATTATAGATTCTGGTTCATCTGATCATATTACTTCATCATTTAATGTACTCATTGATCCTAGTCCTTTTGAGTCCACTATTCGTTTACCTAATGGACTCACTACCTTTATTACACATAAAGGGTCCATACAACTCTCCAGTGGTATAACTCTATTTCATGTTCTCTATGCACCAAATTTCTCTCTTAATCTATTATCTATTAGCAAACTTGTTGCTTCTAGTAATTGCAGCTTATCCTTCTTTCCAACCTACTGTCTCTTTCAGGACTTAGTCTTCAAGACCTTGAAGGGGATTGGTAAGCTGGTTGGAGGCCTCTACAAGCTTGAACGGCATACTCCTTAGTCTACTAGGCCTGTTATGTCTTGTTCTGTAACTCTCAAGCCTGAAACATTATGGCACCACAGACTGGGTCATGTTCCTATGTCAATGTTGAAATATTATCCAATTTCATGTTCTAAACATATTGAAAATACAATGTGTGATGTCTGTCATTTGGCTAAATAATGCAGAATTCCCTTTCCTCTTAGCACTTCTCATGTTACTACTCCTTTTTTCTCTAAGTCACTGTGACATCTGGGGTCCTTATATGCACCATACTTATGATGGTTGTCATTCCTTCTTAACCATAGTTGATGATTTCTCCAAGACCACATGGACCTACTTAATGCATTCCAAGACACAAATCCTTTCTTACATGAAATTTTTTCTGCAAATGGTGCAAACACAATTTCAAACATGTGTCAAAACTGTTAGATCAGACAATTGGTCCGAGTTTTTTTGTGGTGAAATGGCTTCTCTTCTCTCCTTTCTTGGTATTGTTCAACACAGTTCATGTGTTGAGACTCCTCAACAGAATGGAAGGGTTGAGAGAAAACATAGGCATTTGCTTAATGTTGCTAGGGCTTTGAGATTTCAAGCCCATTTGCCTATAAGATTATGGGGTGACTGCATTTTGGCAGCTACTCATTTGATAAACAGGACTCCTCTCTCTGTCCTTTCTCATAAAACTCCATATGAAGTCCTGCTTCTTCAGCCACCCTCTTACTCTCAAGGAGATAAATTTTCTCCTAGAGCTTCTAAATGCATTTTTCTTGGATATCCTGCTGGCAAGAAAGCTTACAAGTTATATGATCTTCACGCTCACAAAATCTTCTACTCCCTCCGTCCCTAAATTATCGTCCTCCTTTCCTTTTTCGTCCGTCCCAAAATAATTATCCACTTTGAAACTTACCTTTTTAGAACATCATTTTTACCACTTTACCCTTACTTTTTCATTCTACTTTAATTATGGGCCACATACACACGGGCTTTAAAGGAAACTACACATTAAACCAATATAAATAATCAAGTCAATTGTTTTTTCTTAAACTGTGCGCCGGGTCAAGCAGGACGATTATTAAGGGAGGAGGGAGTATTATAGGGATGTTTTCTTCTATGAAGATCAATTCCCTTATGTCTCATCTCCTTATATCACCAATGAGTCTCATACTCCTATGTTTACTCCTCTTGATTATGTGCCTGATGAACCTGATTTCCAGCATCAACAACCTTTCCCCACTACATCATCTCCCTCTGTTTCTCCTCCACCTTCTCTCATTTCTTCCTCACCTGTTTCAACTCATTTGCCTCCACCACTTGTTGCTGACACTGCTCCTTCATCTAGGCCAGTTAGACAAAAGGTAGTTCCATGCAGGTACAAGGATTATGCAGGACTTCCTCCTCAGTTTACCATCTCCAACTGTACCCCCAAATCTTTGATTTGGGGGTTTGCTCCTTACTATTCACCCTCGAACCATACCCCAAACCCAATCCCAAATTTGGGGATCGTTACAGTGCTACCCCAAATTTGGGGTGGGGTTCCACTGTAGCTTTACCCCAAATTTGGGGTTGGTGGGTCTCATGTCATTAAATTAATTTTTAATAATTATATAATTGTTAAAATTATTTAAATATTATATTGTTTATTTAAATGTATTAAAAATTAATAAATACCTAATATTAGATAATATTTTTAATTCAATAATTTTATAACTTTTTTTCTATTATTAAGTAATTTAAATTATTGAACATTTTTAATTCAATAATTTATAACATTTTTTTCTATTATTTGTAGATTTCGTTTACAAATAAATCAATCAATCAAGGATAAAGAGGCTCACATTGAACTTCACAATGCCTTAATTGAACATTTATGGGAGCAGTTCAGTAATTTTGAGAATTAGAGTAAAATATTATGTACTTTTTTCTATGAGCGTTTTTGCAATTGCTGTTGTTGTATGATTTTGTTATATTTTGTATTGATTGTAATATTTTAATGGTATTTTCAAGTACTTGTATGTTTATTAAATTATATTTCTTCAATTTAGTTAAAAAAAATTACTAATTTATAAATATTATTAATAACGTAAATATAACTATTAAATATACTAAAATTATTAATTGTGTAATCTTAATAATTATTATTTAAAAGGTTAATAACAAATTAATATACATGTTGATAAATAAAATAAAAGAAATAAAAATAGAATATGCTAAGGAATATTCTATTTGGGGTGAGATTTGGGGGTTGTGAGTTGGAGTTGAAATAGTGTTTGATGCTGAAATAGACCAAATTTGGAGTAAAATCTTACCAAATTTGGAGTTGATGGTTGGAGATGGCCTTAGCACTTACCAAGATACTCAAAAAACACATGCATCGCGGTTTTCCGTCATCAAATGATTTGTTATCCAATGTAAATCAAAATCACACACAAGGAAGGGGAGCAAAGTTGTCCAAGAGTTTTGAAGCTTTTTTCCAATTTTAAGGGTTAAATGAAAAATAAAGTTTGAATCATGCATATTAATGAACTCAAATAGCTGTGATATTTAATATTGATTTTGTGCTTTAACTTGTTGTAAATGTTACATTTTTTATGGGTATTTTGTATGTTTGGTGATTACAGGTCTATGTGAGAATGGTGATGAAAAAGTGGAAAAAAATATCAAGTTTATAAAAGAAATTCAGATATCATGGTACCGAATGAGCATTCGCTACATATCTGAGGGGAGCTGAAGCTAAAATTGGAAGCAATGTTACATTTTTAAAAGGAATTTCAGACATTAACCACTTCAGTAACTAGGAAATTATTATTTTCCTTAAAAGAAATTGTTGGTTCTTTTATTACTCTCTTGTAATTAAGGTAAAGATTAGGTTGAAAGAAAGAGAGAATAGGTCTAAAGACTTTGTCAACAACTTCCTAAAAACTTTCTAGGAGTGGACATGGTTACCATTATTCTCTAGGAGGAAGTTACGATAAGGAGTGAAAATTCTCCTATATAAGAGATGGCGGGAAAATTGGTGGAGGGAGACCACACTGAACATCACACTGGAAATTGAGGAAGAAATCCGAAGCAACTCTTCTCATGTTCTTCTATCACACTGCTGGATTTTGTTGCATTTTGATTTTTTGTAAATAATTTTTAATTATGTTTAGTGACTAGTTTTCTTTCTTCCGTTAATGAACAAGTAACTCTTTACAAGTTCCTACTGTGAGATTTAATTGTTTTTCAATCTCAATTTGGTTCAAGTATTTATTCATTCTCTGTTTGTTTGTTACAAAAGAAATTGTGACATATAATTATTATGTTTAGTTAATGTTTGTGGACTAAACCTTAATTAAAATAATAGTTCATTACTAGTTATAACCGTTGATCCGTAATTATTATCAGGTTCTAACAAAGTAGAAAGTAACGCACCGTTTAGGCATCACAAGCATATTCGATCCGTGTTGCGGGAATGCGTAATCTAAATTAAATGATATTGCTTCAATATGCACTGTTTAGAATCAGGTCTCTCACTCTTAATGCTTTCAAAACATTAAATCCTATGAGCGTCTTGGGAGTTGTCTTTTGATTAGGAAAATAATTAATAAGCTTCTTTTAACCGATTTACTTAAAGCTGATTGAGTCATTTTTGCATCTATGATCAATAGTAACTTTTAGAATTACATTAAGTTCATTGATTGTTCAAACATTGTTTTCTATTTTGTTTACATTTAGTCATGTTCATTGATTGTTCAAACATCATTTTCTGTTCTGTTTACATTTAGTCATTTAAATTCAACTTTTAGTTAATTCGTTCGCTAGTAATTAGTTTAGATTAAAAACTTCATTCTTTATTTTAATTACTTTTCTAAAATTCTTAAGAGAAATAAATTCGACATTCCCTTAGAATACAATCCCTATTACCCTATACTCGTTATTTGGATAAATAGAAAATTATTTTTGATGGTTTGACACCCATCACTTACATGCATATACAAAATTTTGTCTTGCATTTTAATTTTAGATTTACTTTGCATTAAAAGAGCAAAGATTTGTTTATGATTCATTGCCATGAACCAAACTATTATACTTGCAAATTTGAAATAGTTGAAGTACTAAGTTAAAATATAAATTCCCATATAACTCAACATTACCTCAAATTTTAATCTTGCATGTGATGAGATTGAGAATAGAATATCAATAGATGTATAGAAGATTGAGTAATTAATTATTAAAATAATAGGGTTTGACTTTTAGGTATTTATTTTTAGCAATAGCTTTATTAGTTTAAATGTATTATAATATTACTATATTTATAGATTATAATTTATAACTTATAATATATAAATACAGTAATAGCATAATACATATAAATTAAATATATAGGATTTGGTCAAAGATCTATAATTAAAAAATTTTAAAAAGTTATCATATACAACCCGGACTCATCTGCTTAATCCATTTGTCAATTTAATATGAATTAATATGTATCATGGTTTTTATCTTTAATATCTTCTACTTTGTTCTAGATGATGAATATCAGGAGTTGCTGGAAGCAAAATGATACCTTCTCCGCTCATCACTCCCTTCATGTACTCGGTGTGGAAGCAAAATGAAACCTTTGCCATTCATCACTCCCTTGGTGTACTCGGTGTCCACCTTTCTCTCTCACCTCAGAACTCTCCATCTATGTGTCGGTCATTCTCCATGAATAGAACTTTTATTTCTCAGGAAAATCATAACACTACCATATTCTGATAAACATATCATCGCTTAAGTTTGTCATGCATCTTTATACTAAGAATATAGCTGATGCAAAGAGCAAAAATGTTTAAAAACTGATCTTTAAACAGAGATGTCTTTGTGTCTCCACAGACTAGTGTACCAGGACATTATCCATGAACAATCTTGAGCCTAGGATAACGGGAAGCATCCACAAGTTTTCGCTCATCTCAGTCTTCGCAACTTTTCTCATAAACATGTTTCGTGTACTAATAACAGTACAGTCCAATTTGCAGAAAGGTATGGCCATAGATGTTGGTTCTGATTCTACAGGATCATCATTCATCACTGATAACTTTTGAAAAGATCCTTTAGTGCTGGTAAACCATCTTTTGTTTGAGGATATATAGCAATTTAAATGAACTGACCACTGAATTGGAAGTTCACAAATTTTTTAGAGACTATAAGAGGATCTTTCTTGAATAACAAGTGATGGCTAAGTTAGGATTTAGGAAGCTGCATAGATGGTACCAATTTGACATAAGAGAAGAAGCCAATCATAGATCACTTGGCCAGAAATATGATGAGCTCATCAATCAACAAGAAGTAAACCACTACCTTCAGTTACGGCAGCTACTAAACCCCATTATGTTTGAGAAAAACTAAAAAGGACAGTTGCATGCGGCATTACAGGTACCAGGAGAGAAATAAATTCTGTACGTCCATACAAAACATACACATATGGAGCAATATCTTGCTTTCGAAAGGCAGCAGTATTCTTAAACTCCATTTCCAGGGATGAAGTAAATCTGCTGCCATGTAATGCCTTCACTTGTCATGATTTGGATCATCAAGTACAGTATATAGCAAGATGACTATTCCCTCCCCCCAAATTGTTTATGGGGGATAACATTAAAGCCTTAAGGAGAAGCAAATCTAAGAACCCAGAGATTACAAAAGTAATTTGTAATGCATCGTAGCTGCTAATTTAAATGGTGTACAGTTGATTTGCCTTCCACCATATTCATGCAAGGTAAAAAGAATCATGATATGGAGGCAAAACCGTAAGTTGGACCTTAAAAGTGTCACCTCTATGACTGATCACGGAAGCAATTTCTGCTCCCCAACACAATTGCTGGTAGTTACATCAGAAGTCACTTGAAATACTCTCAAAAGCGCATTAAAGGCAAGAGGTTAGTCATTCATCACATCAATGGTGTTTTTCTAAGAGCATTTCCTACAGAGACTATTATTAAGGAAGCATAATAGCTGTTTGATTTTCTGATTTTTGTATCAGCAAACAGAACTCTTTCTGGTGCTCCAGAAGATGAGTTTCTGAAATCTGAATTTCCTCAAAAGTTGATAGATATCTATCAAATCCGAAATAGTGTTCTATAACTTGTGATGGAAATTCTTCTGTTCGAGGGATGCCAGGATGGGAAGCCTACAAAAATGCCTGGGTAGCCAACGACCAACCCTTCTCTAGGAAATACATAAGAGCCCAATTTGTTGGGAAGAGGCTCAGAACAAACAATAGACTGTCTTCATAATTAGATGAGCATCCATTTTTCTTTTCTTTGGTTAATTGCCAAGTGCAAACATCAAATCAGTTTTTAAATGCTGCTGTCTCAAGTCCAAGTCTATGCTCCACCAATTTCACCTAGAGTTTCCAAAACTCATTGACTTCATTCCATAACGAATAGCTAGGCATGAAGATGGAAAAATAAATCTGGTCGGTTAATGCCCTTTATGTGTTAAAGCTCAGTCATGGTGACCTATAGCTTCTAACTAACTGTAATAAACTATTTCATGTTGCATTTGATACAACCTTTAAGATCAGGAAAATAAAAATCTGTAAGTTAATCCTGAATAGATTATAATCATAGCTTTAGCTACTTTTGTTAAATAAAATCATGTCAAAGATCTAACAAGAAAGATCAAAGACAAACTAGTATTAGTACAATTATACCTAAGGAGCAAATGCATCAGTAGATCTACAAGGAAATCAGTGGAGTCGAGATCATTCAGCAACAATAACAATTCAACATTTTTTATTTTTATTGTTCTTTCCCTTTCTCTATTAAATAGCAAAGCAATACAGTACTGGAAAATAAGTATATCAATTACTAACCTTACACAAAAAGGGAAAAAACAAACTATGTTAATCAATATTAAGTCACAAATAAGCCGACAGAAGCCAGCTCCTCCGACATACAAGTTCTTATTTTAAGACAAAGTTTACATTTAAACTACTAAAACACAACAATAAGTTGAACTATGAAGTAAAGAGATAAAAAAATCACTATGTACATACGAGTAAGTGTTTGTAAGCTAGAAATGGAGCCGGTGGGGACGAACTTGTAAAGTCTAAACAGGGGGAATATTGGAGAAGGAAAAACCTTTGTAGCCTTTGTAAGCGTAGTAAGCAATGCGCGTATAGTAGAACCCCGGAATGAACAGAACCGCTCCCAGAATTGCAAAGAAAAGCCCTGAAATCAGCACAATTAGGTCAAAATTGGATAGTTTGAGAACCATTTTAAGGTGGGGAAGAAGAAATTAGGGTTACCGTGAGCTCTGTCGCCGCCGACTTTGTTGATGGCCATGATGATGCCGAAGACGATGCCGAGGACGCCGAAGACGAGAAGAGCAACGGCGAGCCCGATCTCCTTGATGGGAGGTCGGTTATGAACAGTGTACGAGTCGGCGTCCATCATTATGTCCTCGTCCGATATCGAAAAAGCGTGATCTACGTACGCCATATTTTGAAGGAGATCTCTCTGTAAACGATTGATTTTTTCCGGTCCGGTTGCTGAAATGACCGATTGTGTGGTGTTGGATTGATGCTAGGGTTGAAGCACAAGTTTGATTAGAGGAGACTTTATCAGGAGGAGAGGATTTGTATGGAAGATTCGGGGGAGCGATGTTGGGGTGGGGAGGACTCGACTATCGAAAGGGGGAAAATAGTCTGATGAGCTGGCGGGTAAAAATCCAATATTGTGTGCGTTCAATTTTGAGCTTTTAAGGTAGTAAGTGACGTTAGATACGGGGTTGGGTGCAACAAAAGTCTGATTACGCCACTAGATCGATGGTTTTGGAACAAATTTGGTAGTCTTTCCTTATCTTTGTAAAATCAAAATTTTTTTCTAAAACTGTTTTAAGGATATATTTTATAAGATAGATTCTTTTTATATAACTTAACGTGTATTGGTGAGCTGAATTATGAAAAATAAGAATTTTGTTGGTGAATTAAATTATAAAAATAAAAAGTATTTCGTTTTACAAATTAAAACGATTTTATTAAAAACCTACTCCTTCGTAAATGAAATCATAGCAGATAACATACCACCATTTAAATGTTTTTTTTTTTTGACTTTTTAGCTTCCTTACCTTTGTATAGTCAAAAGGGGTGGGCAAGAAAATTTGAGAAATTGGAAAAGAACCAGCAAATTTTGAAATGAGCCAGAGGTATTTTCGGAGAAACTGCATGCTATTTGAGTAAGATGTTCAAGAATTGATCTTCTAAAAATTACTTTGTTATTTATAATTAATTTAGTTGTATATAAATAAACTTAAGTCTGTTAATGCTACAACATAAATTGATTATGAGAGACTTTATATCTCTTCTCTTGATATTGATCTCAATCACCCTTGTCCTTCCTTTTATGTCATCTAAGTTGGCACTCTCATTGGCATCGACGGTAAGGAATGGTGTCACTTTGCTTTACATTGACCCCAACATTCAAAGATCCTTTTTGGATGGACTACTCTTTAATTTTCTTTCGCTCAAGGAATTTATCAGAAAGTGAATCTAATAAAATCCAAATCGATGAACTGCAATTACCACTTTAGACAATTGAAAACACAAGGATCTCGATTCAACTCCAAGAGCTAGCATCTATTATCAAATAGCAATTAACATTAATGTTACTCCTTTGAGAGATGATATATATCTAACTTTTAGTTATTGAGTCACATGAAGTTGAATAACACATCAAGTTGAAGCATTACTCAAGAACTAGCAATTCAATATAAAACTTACACTTACCACTAAGCGTGTAGATCTACTTGTAGGGGTCATAGAACTTGGGTTGCACCATGGGAATGGACTTGCATTATAAATTAATAGGTTTAGTTTTACCATTTTTTGGGTCATATCCGGCTCGAGCCTTTAGAACTGAGCGTAAGTTGGGAAACCTATAAAATTAATTCATAAACTATTTTAGTAATTATCCGTTTCATAAACTTTCATGCTACGCCTTTACTTGTCTGAGCTCAGACGCGAAGCCTTTGGCAAGTGGGCATTAAAGGAAGCCAATTATCTCCCCTCAATCTCAAAGTCCATGGATGATATTGGTGCCTAATAGTAGCGCATGGTTATCTTATAAATCAAACACAAGTCTCACATCTACCCGATGTGGGATTGGGGTATTACAGCTATAGCCTATATGTTATGTGAATTGTCGAAGTATACCAAATACAGTATGAGGGCTAACTTTGTATACGAGGTATAGTAGAGGGGGCATTTGTAGTTCATTTGGTGGATTTCCCCTTTTGATTTGACAATTCTGTTGACGGGGGCCTTCAACGGATTTTGGTAAATCAGCGACCCAGATCTCATATTTGAAGTTGCGACAAAGGCGCATAAAATTCGACCACCGCAATCTCACTCGAGCAAACAAAAATGGCGAACTTTTTAAAGATTTCCTTCTCCAGCTTAATACTGCTAACGATCGCGACGGCTTTGCTATGCGCGGCATCGACTAGTGCCAAATCTTCCCCGGCCGCCTTTGTCAAGAAAACCATCTCTTCACATTCAATCGTCATCTTCTCCAAATCCTATTGCCCGTATGCTCTCTCTCTCTCTCTCCCTGAATATTGATATGAATTCTCCTTTCTTGTTGATTTTTATTCATGCTTCAATTGGAATTTGAATTGGTTAATTTGCTGATTCGGGGAAGCAATGCTGCTGATGATAAGTTCTTATGCAGCAACTTAATTTTTAAAAAAATTAATTCAGATTCTTGTAGGATTTTCATTAGTTTTGAGGTCGATAAACTGTTAGCCAACAAAAAAGACAATTTTATTGATTAGCCTATGGAATCACAAATGGGCGAGCCAATTACTTGACACATTCGTTGGTAATCAAGTTACATTTTTAATTTTACTTTTTGGATCCTCTAACACTGTTCACCCCAATTTGGTCTATTTTTGGAATTTAGTTTGTTTATGGGTTTTTGGTGAACTGCAGATACTGTAAAAGGGCAAAAGCTGTGTTCAAGGAGCTGAAGAAAAAACCTCATGTTATTGAACTGGATGAGAGAGGTGTGTGTTACAATTAAATAGGATGTGGATATGCAGCTTGCTCTTTGTGTTAACTTACAGATTTAGAATAATTAAGTTTGTGTTTTTTGCTTTTCATTTTTATAGATTTCTTAGATAATATATCCAAAAAAGAGGTGTATATGATTCGAACCCAGTCACGTTTAGTTATTAGGCCGCTGCAAGTGCAAGTGCAGTAGACTACCTAAAGATTCATAAAACACAACAAATTACTTGAATTGCAATAGAAGAACATAGAACCAAGAAAATAGTAGCAGCGATGAGCAAACTATTTGTTGTCTTAAATGTGAAGATACAACGAGCAGCCTATCTAGCAATATTTATCAAACGTAGTAGGATAGACGCTGTAAACTTTTGTGACAATGGTAATAATAGCTAGGCTAAAGTGGCGATGGAAATGAAACTTTGATGCCTTTGAAAGCACTCACGGCATATCACATGTCTCTTTAGAGTTTAGGATTCACTCGGAATAAAGCAAGTGATAAGGTAACCAATGAAAAAGGATCTCTACCAATTGATGTCCATGCACAAGGAGCAACATAGGAAGTTGATTTTCAAAATTGATTCAAGCATCAATCAGACCGTGCAATTCGTGGCTGCACAGATGGAACTTGAAGTTGCCAGATGGGAGGAGTAGAAATTCACCACCGAAGCTATACGCCGTACTCCCAACCTCTGCTCAATAGATATCGCAAACTTTGCATGATTATCTTGCTATTTTCTTTTCCCAAGTGTTGCTCAAATTTGTTATCTTGGTTTTCATAAACTCTAACCAATTGTTTAACATGCAATCTTTTAAGCTTCCTCCTCTTAGAAGAAAGATCCAAGAATTTTAACCCTCGATTATCCGTCTTTTGAGTGGAAGTTTATGATAAAAGTTGCATTCTGTTTTATAGAGGATGGCTCAAATATTCAGGATGCTCTGGGTGAGATCGTTGGGAGGCGAACTGTACCACAGGTGTTCATTAATGGGAAACACCTTGGGGGATCAGATGGTTAGCTGTTAATTTTATGCTTGATTACTTGCCTTTTTTTGTTCTTTGACAATTGTGGAAGTTCATTTACTCTAAAACTTCTCTTCTAACTGGGGAAACTATGGTTATAGATACGGTCGAAGCTTATGAAAGTGGAGAACTGGCTCAGCTTCTTGGTATTGCTGCAAAGGAGGAGAAGAAGACTGATCTCTGATGGAAAAAATACTAAACTTATCTGTTAGGCGATAGCTTTGAATCCTCCACGCTTTTATGTAATCCTTGTACTGAGACTTTTGTGAATCATTTTGTAATAAGTTAATAGCAAAGTTCAACTGTTTTGTCAATGGCCTTCTTTGTGTTTGGCATTGATAATTTCTAATAGAAATTGTAGTGATGGATTTTTTGGAAAGCCAAACATGGACCGCAGTCTCCCCCTCCATAATCGTGGATGGTCAAAAGCTGTCAATGGAGGTTGTTGGTTCGTGACGATAGGAGCTAGGGGTAACCTTTTTCCCGTTGTATTGCATGTTACATTGTTGTTGTATACTATGTGTTTCATACAAAGAAGCTAAATTGAGCTCATTCATAACCGAATTGAGTAGATCTGACCATGGTGTAAGGTTTGTTATTTATGTTCGGAAGAGACTGTGGTTCAGTTGTAGTTTGGTTTTTTAACGTTAAGAACTTGCAAAATGTTAGTAAACCGCTCCTTTTTGATAGATTTTGTTTGTTTCTTTTAAAATTTACTAGTCTTTGTGCTCGTGCCTATGGCACGGCGCGAGTAGGGGAGGATATCAGTATTGAAACAGAGAGATTAAGATTGCAAGCCCTAGACTTGAAAATCAATGCTTGTGCGTGGAAGGGGGAAAGGGCTCTGCCGGATGTTAAATCAAGAAAAGGCGCATGAGAGAGCTAGGGAAGAGAGAGATGGTTGTGAAGCGAGAAAGAAGGGAAAAGAGAGGGGAAGTTGGAGATTGGCAGGGAGAAGTGGGGGAGTTGGAGAGAGATTGCACAACTGCTCTTCGCACATGTGAAATCTAGATGAAATTGGGATCGTAGGATATCGGTAAATGAATTGATCTCAACCGCTCTTTATCTCAAGTCAATTGTGAGCGTGTTTCCCAAGTTGTATTATAATATAGATTTTCCAGATGTATGCAAATAGTCAGCTATGCTAAATTACTAATTTATGATATTTTACATAAAGGGTCTATTTTCAAAATTTATCTTTACAATTTTCATAATCTGTTATTTTCATTCTCCACGTGTGTTGCAAGTATATTGGTTGTTATTATGTATTTTTATAATTATGACTAACTTCAATGACATTAGTATGTCATTTAATTATTAGACTTTTCAACGTTGATTCTTGGGTGGAACGGAGGGAGTATTTACCACGGTAGCAGAAAGTGCATAGTGTTTAGCTATTTCAACAAGAGTGCGAATGAAATATCCAGCATCCAAAGCTCGTACAACAGTAATTATAGCTGATAATTTTTGCCCATGTCAATTTGCTTTCCCAAACCACCTACTAAAAAATGGATACGAGCATATTTCAAAAATTAAATTGGTACAAATGAGCAAGTTTATTTAATACCATGAAGTATGATGAGCTAAATAAACGCCTAACTAGACACCCACAACTAAACACAACCGACACTCCCCCAAATTTCCTCCTCTCCGCTCAACATTTAAGATCATCTATTTTCCCGTTTATTATTATTCCTCCTTTGCAAGGATTAATTGTTCTAGCCTGTAAGATCCATATAGTCCATACAATCCCCACTAGAGGTGGTAATTGGGTTTTACCGGATAATTTAGATAAAATCATTATCTACCCAATATAACTTAATGGGTGTTAGTGGATAATATCCAATTTTATCCATTAATAAATGGATATTATCCGGATAATACTCAATAAGTAACATCATATTTTAATTTATTTTTGAGTATTACTTTCTTAGATATATTATTATTCATTAATCACAACACATAAAAAAAATACACAAAACCATACAAAAACACATAAACACACACACACACACTCACTCACTCACTCACTCACACAACACCTGCTCAAAGAATAACATAACCATAACTTGTGTTAATTGCAATTGGCCAAACAACCATAGCTTGGGGACCTTTTTAAGAAACTATATATCACAAAATGCTTCAGTTGTGTCGGCACATTCTGACTATAAAATATTTTTGTTCTTCCAAATAAATTAGAGAAATTATAGTAGAATAAAAAAAAGTAACATATGCAAAATTAAAAAAGACAGCAAGCAGTGAATAGTTAAACATTCCGACTATACTAACAAACACCCACGACTATCAGCCCAATATACTCCCTTCGTTCCGGACAAAAAGTCAACTATTTCATTTCGAGATATTTCACTTAAATAGTCTATTTTCAAAAATTGAGTCATAAAAATGTCATTTTACTACTAATGGGCTACTAAAAGTTAATGAAATGAAATGGATCATCAAATATTAAAAAATGTCATAATTTGTTGTCATGATTTTTTTAATTTAAAAATGCATATTAAACTTGTGTAAACTTTGTTTTTTTTTTTTTTTTTGTCTTGCCAACTTTTAATTTCTAGCTAAATATTTTTTAAGCCAAATAAAATGGCACAATAAATATTAGCTAAATAAATGAAATGGAGTCAACTACTAATTTAACAAAATGAAATTGACAAGTAAATGAAGAGTGTGAGGTACAATAAGTTGCAATTTAGGTGCAATTTTTACAAAATACAAAAAAAAAAAATTTAAATATTTATATTCATTATAATTATAAATAATCCAAAACAAAATAATAGATAAGTTCATAATAATCAACAACTTTTATGATTACTTGTTTATATTTATATTAAACTTTCAAAATTATTTCAAAAAGGGGTCTAGCCTAGTGGTAGCAAGTTTTGGTATAAAGTAACTTGATCAAACTTCGAATCTTGTTAATAGCAAGTTCCATTTATATTTATTATCATTTTTAAGTAAAGAACATATAATAGTGGTGGTGACGGCGATGGGCAGCAAGCGGTGGCGGAGGTTGGGGGGCAGATGGTGGTGGCGGTGAACGAAGGTGGCGGCGGTGGCGACAGGTGGTGGCCGAAGGCTGAGGTTGGCGGCATACGTTGGTGGCGATGGACGACAGATGGTGGTGGTGGTGGCGGTGGGGCAGTGGGTGGTGATGATTAGTGGCAGTTACCGGAGTTGGGAAGTGGCAGTGGTGGGAGGAGGCGGGTGGTGGTGGTAGCATTAGTTGATAAACCAAATGGTTGTGGTGACATTAATGAATAAACACAATGGATAACTAGTTAATATCTATAAATTATGTATTTTGTTATTAGTTCCTAATGAATATTATCCATTAACACCCATTAATTTAATTTGGTATTAATGGATAACACTCAATAAGTCTTTTATAATGGTTATATTGGATAACTTAATGAACTGGATAAAATTTTGCCACCCCTAATCCCCCCTAATCCAACCACTGCCACCACCTACGACACGCAAGTGACCTCCATTGTCACATAGCTTATTACTCATTTATTAAACATATCTTAATTTTTCCATCCCAAATAATTACTCATTCCGTCCGTACGATTGTTCTGTTTGACAAACACAACTTAAAATTAAAGATATATGTATGGTTAGTTGTAATTTTTGAGTAATTTTTTATAAAAAGAAATGATTTCTTAGTAATTTTTTTATTCATTTAATAATTGTATGTGTATGAGTAAATAGGCGTCCATGGGCACCAATACCCATTTAATACCTCGCTCATATATGTCAATGTAATTAAATGAATACTTATTCATTCGTCATTTGAGCCCGCCGTCCATATGAACACACCCATACCCACATATTTACCACCTCTAAGCAGTATCCACAAATCTTTTATAAGCTCCATATATAGCAGGAAATATAAATAGAGTCGTTCGCAAAAATTTCTTTGGACGCGTAAATTAATCATTTGTGTATGTGGTAACAGATTCAAATGATATACACTTGTCTAGTTGTTTGGATGGCGAAGAGACCAAATACCATTTCTTTTATGGCAAGACTTGTGTAGGACGGTCTTACAGATCCTAAAACCGTAAGACGGAGCCCCATTTAGGAATTTACGGATTAATAACTAAATGTTAATAAAATTCAAATTAACAAGTTAGTCGAGATGGTCATAATTGATGCTTTAAGGTTTGGCACAAGGAGGTCTTTAGTTTGATTCCCCCCCAACCACCTTATTAAGTTTTAGTGCTCATTAATGAGAAGTTCCTCCATTTGCTCCGGTGCCCCTGTACTTTCAATGTTAGCATCAATTGTCTTGGGATACTTGACGGATGCTAATGAACTTTGACGAAATGCTAAATGACACATTTAAAGTCAAATGTTTACTAACATATTTTTGTTTTACATAACTATTTTTAAGAATTTGTTTTAAAATTTTGTTCCATAAATTATTTTTATAATTTTACTAACCTCAGTTTAAATTATTTTTATTTTATTGACTCCGTAACTATTATTTTTGTTCCATCTAATATTTCTATTTAACTAATGTATTTTTGTTTTACATAGCTATTTTTAAGAATTTATTTTAAACTTTTGTTCCATAAATTATTTTTATTATTTTAGTAACCTCAGTTTAAATTGTTTTTGTTTTTATTGACTTTGTAACTATTATTTTTGTTCTATCAAATATTTTTATTGTACTAACGCATTTTTGTTTTACATATTAATTTTTATAAATTTGTTTTAAACTTTTGTTCCGTAAATTATTTTATTTTACTAACCTCCGTATTAAATTAATTTTGTTTTGTTGATTCTGTAACTTTTATTTTTATAGTGACTTGTTTCATAAATTATTTTTATTTTACTAACATCTTATATTTTTGTTTTTCTTGACTCCGGAACTATTATTTTTGTTTTAGTTACTATTTTTATATTTAAAAAGAGAAAAATATTTAAACATAATTAAAGGAGAATAGATGGTGGTGATGAGAGAGAAAATAAGGAGTAGACGGGAGAGAGAAAGAAAAATACAACTATAGAAGATAGAAGAGAGAAATAGTGAAATGGTAACTTAAAAGTCAAAAGATTCAAAAGTGAGATTATAGTTAAATAGATTTTGTGAAATTGGTAGTTGTTGTTGAGTGCAAATGGGAATTGACAAGGTATCAGGTGATTATAATCAGAAAATTAAGGAGTTTAGCGAGAGGAAGAAAGCCCATCGACATTCGTGAAAGGTTTCGGCGGTGGTGGTGTCATGTTCTGGGCATGTGTTAATTGTTAGGGTACTTTTGCCATTTTATACGAATTTAGATGATAAATGTAACGGAAACGTCAAGGAAACGTCGACAAAAGGAAATCTAACAATAAAAATGAATAGTAGGACCAAAAGAATTAAAAAGTAAGAGGTAGGATCAAACTAATTTTCCTTCTAAGCGTGTGGATGATGGTTACCGTGTGGATAACGGTTATCGCTTCCTCCAAACCCACCTCACTTTTCTTGGTTTTTAAATGTTACGAACTTACAAAATGTTAGAAAACCCTCCTTTTTGATAGATTATGTTTTATTTTAAAGCTTATTTCCCTTTTTGTGATAGATTGTTAATTTTTTTTAATAATTATTATTAATTCTCTTATACTTTTAATTGTTGATTGTTATTAGATGTAAATCAATTGTAAAAAACAAAATACTATCTTTATGAACAAAATAATTGATATTAGTATCCATGCATAGAATAAAAAGACATGCTCTCTCCAATCCTAAATAATTGTCATGCGTTTATTTTTTGTCCGTTTCAAAATAATTATATTTGTTTCTAAACTTTGCATTTAGGAAAATATTTTTATCACTTAACTTTTTTTTCCTACTTTAATTATAGTCATTTGCAGAAGATCATTAAAGGAAACTACATATTACACCAATATTTAATATAATAAATTACTTTTCTTAAACGATGTGTTGAATAAAGCATTACGATAATTTAGAAAAGGAAGCAAAATTAAGAGAGAGAGAGAGAGAGTATATTCTTTAAATATATAGAAATAGTAGTCACCTCCTACAATAATATTCATCATATGGAATGATGAAGATACTTTCTTCAAAAAAAATTTATTAATTACTTAATGAATATTTTTATTTAATTTGAGTAATGGGCAATATAATAGTTTCTATCTAAATTGAGTGAAGGGTAATATCATCATTATTTTGGGGGTGGATGCGTCGTTTAGTAAAAACCTGAGTGCCACGTTAAGCACTTCTGTTTGAGAAAAAAGTAATACCAGAGTCACTTAATGTGTATTTAATTTTGTGAACAAAATGATACATCGTATCATATGTTTTGTTATTTAACATCTTTTTAGACCATATTTATAAGTTATAAAAATCAAACCAAGTATACGACATCGTAATTGACAACATATTATTTTGTTTATAAAATTAAGGGACACGTTATTCCGATCCCCATTTCTTATAAGTTGACCCCTCTTTTAAGTATACTCTTAACCCACATTTTAAAAACTTGAAACCTATTTGTTGATTCCCCAACGATTACACATTTTGTCATTTTAATTGTTTTCAACTACTTCTTACACAAACCCCCTCTCTAACCCACCATATCTACAGTAACCCCTTTCTATACTCCCACCCCCACCAAAACCGTGACCCTTCCCCCTTCCCCCCACTCACACACTCACACACACACACATTAAAAAAAATACAGAAAGAGGCATTCTAAAAACCAACCCAGCCAAACTCATCTTATTGAAGAAGAATTGAAGAGGAGAATAGATTAATTTCATCAACCACATCTCTTTCCTATCGATTTAGCAAAATGGTAAAATATATGTATAATTTTTTTTAAAAATTTTAAGTTGTGTTTTGTTGCAATGTATGTGTTTATGGTTGATATATCAATTACAATAAATTGTTTTGTTTGATTGTGACTTGTTTTAGAACCATAATTTTGTAAAAATGAGGATTTTTTTGGGCAATTTTCAAAGAGCGCTTTTCGGACCTGGATGACTGAAAAAATTGAACTTGTTCGGACCTATGGGGCCGAATTTCATCTTGCTGTTCGGCCCCCTCCAATTGAAAAAATTCACGACGAGGAACTATTTTTTCAGGAAAAAAAATGTTTTCTAAAACAATATTTAAAGCCAAAAAAAAAGATTTTAAAGCTTACCACTTGTGTGACATTGATGTTTTTTTTTTTTTTGCTCTATGCTTGATTTCTTCAAGCTTAATGTTGAATCCCTAGATTTTTTAAGATTGGGAGGTTTTTGGAAAGGTTCTTAGAAGAAAAGAAGGAGAAGATGAAGGAGAAAAACATATCTTGGTATAAAAGAGTATATTTGTTGGAGGAAGAAAAATATGCTCAACAATGGAGAAGATAAAAAAGATAGTTGAGAAGAAAGGGAGTTTGTTTGTTGAGAAGAAGGATTGAGAATACGAGGTATATTTGTTTGAGGTGGGGTATAGTCAGTAGCGGACGCAGAGATTTTCTCAGGTGGGGGTAACTTGTACAAATTTGACAGAAATGGGGGTAAATTGTAAAATTTACAAAGCATTATTTTTTTAAAAAAAGTTCTTCAACAAAAAAAAACCAAGTGGGGGCAACTGCCCCCAAACCCCCACACTTGTGTCCGCCACTGGGTATAGTTATAGGTTTAGGAAAAGAGAACGAGATATACTTATGAAATAGAAGAGTATAAAAATCTTTATAATCGAGGATAGGGGGAGGTGAATAAACTATAAAGCAACCCTAAAATTATCAGCATTACAGGATTAGTGGTAAGATATCATTTTCCTAAAACTAAATACTCATTTTGTTAAAAAGTGTCATATAATTGATTTCTATTTTTAACTCTGAAATGAAACTCATAACATGGCAAGATAGACTGGTTAACAGGTTAAGTGACCCGGCATCGTTCCAAATCATTTCCCCAAACGCCCCAAATCTAGCACTAAACCATTTCTTTCCGGCCACGGCCAGAGTTGATATTTGGCAACAAAACTCTGCCGTATTCCCAAGCTCGTCTGCTGAAGAACGAAATGGAGAAACCGGAGAGGAAGAAGAACACTCCAGGCATCAAGAGGAAAAGAAGGAAGTCGTCGTCGTCGCCCATGCAAAACGCCGACGCTGACACTCTCTTCGCTGTTATGTTGGCAGCACTTTTTTCCCTGAACAAACCTAGTTTGGAAGGGTCAATCACGATACAAAGATGCCTAGACCAAATTCTTCACTCTCTCCTCTCCAAATCACCTAGTCCGATTCCTATCGCCATCCGATCCTTGCTCCCTTCCTTTCTCAATTCCAAGTAATACTCTCTCTCTCACACACACTCACATCTACACACACTCTGCTGATGAGTTTGTGGAATTGATCACTACCTAATCCGTTGGTCCTGGGTGAAATTTCTGTGTAGTATATCTCTCTCACTCAAACACACGCATGCCAGCGCGCGCAGGCAGTTTTTTTTTACGTACACTTGCCTACGGTTATGCACACTTACTATTTGATGACATGTATGCATTAGTTATTGGAATCTTATTTACCGATGTGTTAAAATTGCGTGTAGTTTCGTCCACACACACTGACACGGACAGAATATTTATGCAGACATACTGCTTGATGAAATAATACTAGATAACTGCAATAGTTGTTGGATTTTTATTAGTTTTGTGGTGAAATTGGTACCCACACACTCACGCAAGCACACATACACCTAGCCATGAATTCAGTGTTTGTATTTTTGAGTTCTCTTCTGAACTTGTTTGATGAAGTGATAACGACCTATATGCATTATCTATTGGAATTTTATTTACAGATATGGTGAAATTGCATGTACTAGCCTAGAAATTGTGGGTGCAGCTTCTTTGTTTTCGTTTGAGATGAATGAACAAATTGCTTTGGATAGAGAAATTGTGAAGGGTTTGATCAGTGCAGTAGCAAGTCCGAAGAGGAGTATATCATTGTCCGCTCTTGAGGCTGTTCTGGATTTGTCCACAACATCGATTGGATGTCAGCAGCTGCTGGAATTCTCCGCCATTGACAAACTCATGTGAGCATCTCTTGCACTTCCTTATTAACTTGCTGATTTTTGTTTGTCTGTTGATATCTATGTGTGTACGTCGAGTTGTCGACTTTAACGTGTGTTTAACCTGCTGGTGCTGAGGTGGAGTTTTGTTTTTTGGAAGGTGGGGGGAGGGAGGGGAGAGATATCGCTCATGGAATCTTAATTTTGTGTCATCCTGTATAATTATTCATTCTTCTTGAGGTAAATGTTTGGTTGACATTATTGCAGCTAATTTTTTTCCCTAAACCCTAAAAGATCATAATAATGTGATCAAAATCATTTAATCCGCTGAATATCTTATTTCTACTCTGAGACCCCATAGAACTAATGTTATCTCCGTTACTGTTATGAGTTAACTGCTTAAATAGGTCCAAATTAATTTGAGAAATTAAGCTTGATATACCTTGTTGAACCCCTCTTTAACACCTTAACCTTTTAGATGAGTTGGTAACCAGGGCCGGCCCTGAGGCATGTCTAGAGGGGCAATGGCCATGGGCCCCCAATTTTGGGGGCCCAAATTTGTAAAAATTACCTTATATATTGTATATATAATTTATTGTTAACATTTTTCACAAGTATCGTGTTGCTGTAATGGTCAAGGGTCATGTCTTATATGCTGAAGGTCTCAAATTCGAAACCTGGGAAGAGTGGTTTTTAACTTTTAATTAATTGGTCTAGTCTGTAAAGGGCCCTTTTATTTTTTTTCGCCATGGGCCTCCGAATATTCAGGGCCGGCCCTGTTGGTAACTTAACATGGTATCATAGCTCTGGTTTGATGAGTTGGTAACTTAACATGGTATCATAGCTCTGGTTTGGCAAGATAGTGGGTTCGAGTCATCCCGCTTGCATTTGTTACCCATAGTATTGTGAGTGCACATGTTGGCACCATTGTTTGATTTGTGATGCTTGTTTATCTCTCCACGTGAGGACGGGTCACACGTGAAGGGGAGTGTTAAGCTTGAGAATTGATATACATTGTTGATCCCCTACGAGTTGGTAGCTTCACTGAGATGAAGGAAGGATCTTGTTGGCTTACTTGCCAGTACTTTAGTCACATTTGTGCTCGTCTGTTGACCATTGTAGTTTTTTTTTGCCCAATTCATATCAGCTCTCTGATTTATTTAATTATATATGTTATGGAATTACATAATCTGACTTAATATTTATTAGTTTTCAATTCATTCAGGTCCCTCAATATTCACTAGAATCAGTTTCTCTATTTACTGAAGAAGCAGGCCATGAAACCTCTCCCAGAATTGGGTTTATGGATAATGAAGTTCCTCTATTGCTTCTTCATGCTACAATTGTTCTTATTAACGCCTGCACCATTGAACAATTGGAGAAGATCCCATGGGAATTCTCCAGAAGTGTACTTTGTAATTTGAAAAGGCTGTGGGAAGAAGTACATAAACAGATTCTATATGGCAACATTCCCGTATTCAGGCCTGGAAGATGTTTGTGTCTAAGCAATATTAGGGCAAATAATCTTGCAGAAAGCATATTCAGGCTCTCCATGAAAGAAATGTGCACTGTACCTTCTGATTTCAGGGAGGTTAAGAGAAACATTTTCGATTTTGGTGATATTAGTTTTGAATCTTTCATGTTGAACCACTGGGAAACATCACCTTTGCTTATCACAAGGCCCTCAAAATCCTTTACTGAGGATGGTGGTATTTTCAGTTCTTTTGTCCAGTTTCTTAGGTCTAAGGAAACAGTTCCTTCGTTTCCTGCTTCTTTACTTCAAAATCTTACTTCTGCTCTACCAATCAATTCAAATGAGTTAGATGTCCTTAGCTTTCTGAAGGAGGAGAGAACTTGCTTAGGCTGTCCCATAATCTACCAGCAAGATATTCGTGTGTTGAAAACACAGAGTTCGAAGAGAGAGATGCATTTCTTTCAGGAGTCTTCAAACAATTGTAGTCCCAGGAATCCCTATTTTTTGTATGCTGATGACATTTTGAGGTGTGAAGAAGCATTTAAAGTGGGTTTTACAATTGCTTTGCGTGGCATGGAGTTTCACTTTGAAAGTATTGCTGCAATCGCAGACGGATTGGGTTCTCTTTTTGGTCAACCATCAGCTGGGGTGAATATGTACTTGACACCACCCAATTCCCAAGGCCTAGCTTGTCATCGTGATGACCATTGTGTTCTTGTATGCCAACTTAGAGGAGTTAAACAATGGAAAGTTTTTCCTAAGATGAGTCACCAGTTACCTCGCTTATATGAACCAGTTGATTATCGACATGATTTAGAAGGTGAAAGTTCCAAACAAGTTGGATGCAATGAGTTTTTGATGAGGGAAGGTGATGTGTTATACATTCCTAGAGGTTTCCCTCATGAGGCATGTACTGTAGATGATGCTGATGATGGGGAAAATGAAAAAGCTGGGTTCTCCTTACATCTCACTCTTGCTATTGAGGTTGAGCCTCCGTTTGAGTAAGTTCTTATTTGATGTGTTAGATTTGAACTAGACCAAATTCTTATTCACGGTTAGTTCACAGCTGCCATTGACCTGTTACTGTATAATTTTTTTGCCTCATATTAGTTCCTCTTCACCATGTAAAGTTTAATACTCCCAGCTTTCCTAAATAATTGTCTTGTTTAACCCGGCACATGGATTAAGAAAAAAGAATTGTCTTGATTATTAATATTGATATAGTATGTAGTTTCCTTTAAAGTCCATGTGCATGTGGGACCATTGTTATAGTAGTAAGAAAATGTAAGGGTAAGATAGTAAAAGTGTTTTCCTAAAAAGAAAAGTTTACAAAGAAGACAATTTTTTTGGGACGGACAAAAAAGGAAACTGTACAATTATTTAGGGATGGAGGGAGTATTAATTGTTGAATCTGTGCTTATGATGCTGCCAACAAAAATAATTATAGGTCATGTACAAGAGCATCGTTAAAAAGTTGGTGTAATGAGGTTGCTGTCATGATGGTTAATATCCTAGTAACATTGAGACTCATAAATGCTTATGCTTAAAGAAAATCTGTTACTTTTTCTACCATGTTTTAAAAGGTTGAGTTGCTGAACTGTTTCTGCGAGTGCAACTAGTAGGATATGTATTTCAAGTGACTATTGATGTTATAATCCAAGGCCACTCAAAAATTAGATGCCCTTGACGTTTCTGTGAGGTAGTGTTGGGTTTGACTTTTTGGTTCTCCCTTCACCGAATAAAAAGTTAATATTCTATTATTGTGATTAAAGGAAAAAGGAAAGTCTTTGCCAAATTGAGGGCTGAAGTTTATTAAACAGATAAAGATTTTGATATCTTTGGTATTTGCTTCATTAAGCTGCATTTGCCTCTTGGCGGTGCAACAGCTTGAGATTCATAGTGCATAATTAATGAGTGATTTGACTGTATTTGTTTGAAGTCCTAATTACCTTATGCCTATAATTGGACCCCACTGCTAATTTTGATTTCTTGTCTGATGAGCCATTTGTGTATTGGTAAAAATAACTTGATACCGTTAACATCCAGTCAAAGGGAGCTTTACCTGTGTAAAGTGAAGGTCATGGTCCCGTGCTTCTATGCCCATGTAATCCCACTCCCCCTTCCTGGCACCTGCTTCTCTTCTCTCAACACCCTCCTACACTCTCACTTGCTAAACATTGCATATCTTTCGGAACACACACATGAAATGTTGTTTCTATTTTCCTGAGTTATTCCTGTGGAGTATAGTAATCCACTGCTTGATTGAAAAGATCTTATTGACAAACAAAAAACTTAAGGATGCATGTGGACTGGCCTCTGTTTGTTGTAATAATACATAGGATGGGCATGTGCGTCAGTCAGAGATGAACAAAAGGTTTGAGGCCCATCTTGTCCTTGGAAGTGCTGAGGTGTGGCATCTCTCAAATGTAAAAAAAGAAATACGCTGAAATGTTTCTTACCATCTGTCAAAACAAAAACAAAAACCAATTTTTCAAATCATTGCAAGTTATTGACATCCAATTTAGGAGTACTTTATAATTGGTTCCATTATAAAGATTAGCATTTCATTAGTTCAGATAAAAATATGGCTGAGTCTGAGTTATGTACATCAAAGTTGGGTTTTAAACCATGAGCGTTCCAGAAAGTTACTTTCATAGTTTGCATTGGCAATTATTGTAAACTGAATTCCAAGGTTGCTTGAGGCTATAATCTTTCACATGTTCATTGACATATCTATTTGTTATACAGGTGGGAAGGCTTTGCTCATATTGCACTCCATCATTGGGTTCAGAACAAGAATTTATCACGTATATATCCAGTGATCCTTTGTCCTGGGATCTGAAAGTTGTGGCTGTGAGCTTAATACATCTTGCAGTCAATGTGATTGGTGAAACAGATCCAACATTTCGGAAGGCTTGTTTGGTTGGTGCAACGTGGTTGCCGCTGGTAACCGAAGGCAGGCTCTATTTGAACCAGGGAACAACTTTCAGTTATTTGGTCGGTAGAATTAATACAGATTCAAGATTCAATGATGTGGTTAATTATCTAGAAGCGGCCATTCTAAAACAGGAAGATCCCTTTCAAAGTTTAAGATGGCTCCATCATCTCAACGAGGAAGAATTTGTTGAAGGATACTACTTGAATATTTCTTCAATAAGAACGGAAAACCTTTATAATCTGCTTGTTCATCACAAGGACAAAGCAGAAGCTACATTTATGGATGTTAAGTCGAAATTCTGTAGTGAGGTATTATTTGAAGAGGTAGAAGGCCCCTATAAACTGCTGCTTGAGAAATACAGGAAGGCGAGAAAACAGTATATGAATGGGATGCTTTCACTGCATTGTAATCAATCATGAAATTCTGAGCCATTTTGTACTTGTTTGAAAAGCAAAAAACGAAAAAGGTCACTTCGTTGCTATACATTGACCTCTATTTTGTCAGTTGTTTTCCAAGTGGGGCATTGTGCCGTTGTTGGCAGGAATGGGTGAGAAGAAATGGTTTTTGTCTCGTATAGACATCAGCAAATCTCAAGGCAATCTGGTCCAAATGGGTGAACTCTTTTAACACTTACCGTTTTGGAGCATAAAGCTCGCCTTCATCTGTTGGATTAGCTAAATTATCTAAGGTATGTGCATAGACTTAAGCTTTGAATGTACAATTTTCAACATCAGTAAGCAAACGTGAAACAGCAGAGGGAAGAGATTTTTTCTATTTGGGAGGGGGGAAGGTAGTAGTGGAGGTAGTAGAGAATCACTACAGTATGATATCATTGCATATGATTGGAAATTTATAAGGTGATACAGTGCTAAATGTTTTGAACTTTTACTACTGATTCATGATATGTTCATATAATGTTTCCGTTGACTGAAAACAGTACCCAGCATTACTACGACTAAGGATGCTTGGGAGTTGGAGTTGGATGCGTCGTCACCCCGTTATAGTCTATGTTATAGACAAGTTCTGCATCGTTGTTACTGTCTGCATTTTCTTCTGCCATCGAAGTGTCTTTTTGATTTGTAAGTTTCTTTGCCTCTACATCAACCTGCATATATGAAATTTAAAGTAATAAATACAGGAGAAGCGCTTGGTATTGATATGTTTAAAGTTTGAGAAATGTATGCTGTATGCAAGCAATGAGTGTGAGAGATTGGATGGGAGAATTGGGCAATTGCTATTCACTATAGTTGTTGCCTGCTTTTACTAGGTGTCGGACTATCTAGCCGTTAGATTGAACACCTCTCGTGTCCTGCTCAGCCAAGCCGTAGCTAACGGCTGGAGGAGCATGTTGAACAAAAATGGAAACTCATTTTAGGATGTAAGTAGTAGGAAACGGACGCACTTTCTAGTGATTGGTTAATAAGTTATAGTTACCTCGTTGAGATGTAGTTTGCTTGGGGATAATGAGCTTAAGCTCCTCATGCTTGGCCTTACTGGCCTTGCTGAAGTAGAAGTGGCTGGAGCCGAAGTAGGAGAAGTGGTGAATTGGAAGACAAAGTAGAGCAGAGTTGCAAGAAGGCAGAGGAAAATGAAGTTGGAGTATCTCATGGTCAGTGCTAAAATTGGGAAGTTTTATGAGGAAGTTGGAAGACTGCGAAATAAATAGAGGAAAAGGAACAGGAACCTCAATGCAGTATTAGTGTGTGTCAGAAAATTATTGATTGAGAGGCTGGAAAAGACATGTCTCCCTTGGCCCATGCTTATGGGTGTGAGGTACCACAAGACCAATCCAACGGTCCTGGTATGTTCACTTGAAGAGATATTACTCCTCCCTTTCTCCAAAAAAAAAAAAAGCTTCATATTTGAATCCTTTGTGGTTGGGTCTGTTTGTTTGTTGGGGGGACTAGGGAGGGAAAGGGTAGAAATAATGTCACGTGTGTGTTCCTTGCTAAACAGAAAGGATCAAGCTCGACCATCAAACATAGTCGTCGTCACATCACACTCTGCTCTCATCTTGCTCTCCAAGTATTTGAACAATAAATTTCTGCCGCTAAATGGTACTCACTCCGATCCCACAAAGATTCCGCTATTACATTTTGAGATGTTTTTAAAAAGTTTGACTTTTAAACGAAAAATTTTTTTTTCCGGAACGAAGGAAGTACGTATCTCAACCCAAAACCAATTACTCCATCTGTTTCAAAATAAATGTCATTTTAGCCAAGTTTTTTGTTTTAAAATAAGTGTCATGGTAGGATTTCAAAAAAATAGTTGTTCATATTTTACTAAAACTGTGAATATTTATTACTTTCAAATTAAATGATGTTAGAGAAAAAATTGTTAAGAGGGAAAAAAACTAGTGTGATTTAACTATATTAAATGAATTTAAATAAGGGTATATCGGTCTTTTTATAAATTTCCTTAATTTGTGAGCGAATTGCTAAAACGCCTCTTATTTTGAAATAGAGGGAGTATTTTACAATTTTAATAACCATAATCTTCATAACTTGTGGAATATTAGGAAGATAGTGTCCCTTTGTTTTTGCACAAAAAGTCAACCATCTTATTTTAAGATGATTCAGTTAAAGAGTTTAAATTTAAAATTGAAAATATGAAAGTGTCATTTTATTATTAATTAATGAGTTACTAAATGAATTATTTTCTTAAAAAGTTTTGATTTTCAAACGATAACTCTTTGATGGACGGAGGGAGTAGTATACACCGAATTACCATCGTTTCATCAATTCAAAATGATTGCAGTTAATACAGTGGAGTAATAAATTGAATATTGAAAACCATATATAGGCAAGAAAAAAACCCACAAATACTAATTAAGGCTACGAAATCGTACATTAGATCAACCTACTAGAGAAGCAAGAACCAGTGCAGTAACAATGGCGAAAAGAAACACCACCACAGCTATGTTCCTCAGCATCTCTTGCTCTTCTTTCGTTCTTGGTTGCTCTACTATATAATATAATAGAAAGATTGCAAAATAGAAGAAGACGAAGAAGAAAGCATGATATAGACCTTGACGAGTGACGACGCCATGACAAAGAGAAGAAGATTTCCTAACTTACGAGTTACGAGGATAAATTAATAGATCAAAAGTAGAGATTGGTGATGGAAATATATATTTTTTAATATTAATCTATAAATACTACTGTAAAGCATAAACCGATTTTGATTGATCGCCTGATCGGGAGTCGCGGGAGTCGCGGGAGTCTTCCTGGAAACTGAAAGCCTATATTTCGGACCATCTAATTCCCCAAGAAGTTACGACTTACGATAACTGATTTTGTAAATCAACAATGATGATCCTGTGAATCTCTGTACAACCTGATAGGTTGAAAGTTGAAACTATTATGCGTATATGTGTAGCGGGATAACAATTCGCCAAAACCAAATATTCTATTTTCTTCTTTCCAAAATAAAAGTTTTTTATTAATTTTACCACGAGTTTTAAGAAAAGTGTTACACCACATGTACACCTTTCTTTTTCATCAACTACTAAAATCTCTTTTTGAAAAATTGTTCATAAAATACCCAGATCATCTTGTTCTAGCTCCATTGAGTTCGAAAAATCACGATTGTGCGCAACAAAACGGGATCGACCTCCTCGGTCAAGTCGTCGAGGTCGAGGGAACAGCACCCCTTCGCGGGGCTTCAGGGGCATTGCCCCCGAAAGGTAAATGATATTTTTATTCATGAAATATGAAACTGTAATGAATCTGTGTTGGATTGAATAATTTTTTAGTTGAGACAAATGCGGAGGAGGAGGAGGAAGATGGTTTACGACAAAGAAGATGGATGATATGGTTTGGTTCATTACATTTTGTATCACGGTGCAAAAATATAAGATTCAACTAAGAAATTAAACTATTGAACCGAGTGCAAAAATTAATGCAATAAAATTAATAAATCGCAGTGCAATTAGACTAGGAAATTAAACTATTGAATCGCGATGCAAAAATTAATGCAATAAAATTGATGAATCACAATGCAATTAAATCAGGAAATTAAACTATTGAACAGCAATACAAAAATTAATGAAATAAATTGATGAATCGCAATGCAATCAAACTAGGAAATTAAACTATTGAACCACGATGTAAATATTAATGCAATTAAACTTGATAAATCGCGGTGCAAACATTGATGTATCACGATGCATTTAGACTAGGCAATATTACTATTGAATCGCGGTGCAAAAAAATTGATGTATCGCCGTTCACTTGTAAGTGACATCCTAGCGCTATTTTGGTTCATTAAGGGTATCGTAGTCATTTTACTCCAAAAAGTGACATTTTCTGATTGAGAAAAAAAAAACTTGACTGGAAGGGTTATAAATTTCAAAAAGTGTCCCGACCACTAAAGTGAATTTCACATTTTTTTTTCCTTCATTCACACTCAATTAAAATGGACATCTTCAATACAAATATGAATTAGATCTTTAATCTTATATGACATATATTCCACCACTAAAATGAAATTTGACAAAAAAAAATGAAAAATAAAATAAAAAGGAAGAACCAATAGAAAGAGTTTTTAAAAGAAAATGTTGATGTATTTGCATCATCAAGTAAAACATGAAAAATTAACATTGTTATCCACAATATGAAAAAATTGGATGACACGTCATATCCACATTTGCATTGAAGATATTTTATTCTTCAAAAAAAGTATAGATCTCATGTGACTTCTAATTTTTTTACATTCACATTAGTATAGATCTTGTAGTTATCTTTTTACGGTTTTATAATTATTGTTTTACGATTTTACATTTATCTTTTTACGGTTTTACATTTATCTTATTGTTTTACTATTATATTTGATTTATTGTTTACCTTTACGGTTTTACAGTTATTGTTTTACGGAGATATTAAATTTATTGTTTATCCAGTTTCTTCTCCACGAACTTGCGGTTATATCTAACGGAACTTGATTTTTTTAATGTCTGACATAGATTTTGTTTTTTAAAAAAGAATTAATTTAATTTTTTTCCAGCCTGGTTTTTTTTGTCCGACCTAGATTTATTATTTACAAATATTTAGTTTATACTGTTTAATTGATTGTTATCGTAATGAACTGAATCTCAATATAATTTTTGTTCAATTTAGATTTAGTTTTTTAAAAAAAGTTTGTTCATAAATTTTGTAATTTTAAATATTTGTATTTTAATTTCTTTCTTTTTAATTTTTTTTGTTATGTTTCCCTTATTGGTCTGAAATCTTTGTGATTTCAGTTTTGAAATAGTATTTTGTTAGTTCACTCTGTCTCATTCAATTTATTTTATGATTTTCATTTGTTGAGATTTTCATATTTAACTTTATTTTAATTATAATGTGTAGGGTTGGTGTGTATGAGAGAGAGTGTGCTTTTGGATGCTTATTGCTTAATGTTAATTATACTCTTTTTAGATGAGTTACACAATATCTTTAATTTTTGGGATATCATTATTTATTAATTTATTCACATCATACTCGTTTCATACATTGATCGTGTCATATTAACACCGTGTCATAGACACATAAATAAAATCTAATTTATAATATAATTAATTATTTTTTTAAATGATATGTTCGATCAAAGATGACGAGTATATAGGAGCGGTGGGAGTATATATATATATTCCAAATTTACTCAATCCGCTCGTCTCTCTTCCTATCAATCTCACTCACATGAGTTTCTTTATAAAAGAAGACTGACTAAAATATCAAAAGAGATTCAATGAATGAATGTATATTGTGTTGAAAAGTGGGGATATATATTCCAAATTTACTCAATCCGCTCAATGAGATCCTTCTATCCTTCTTTTTCCTTTTTTATTTTTGGTCAAAAGAGTCTTGTCCTATACTTTACTTCCTAAAATGCACAACACAAACTTTGACCAGTAATTGTATGGAGCTTTTTACCCTTGTCAATAAGCCTTAAACATATGTTTTTTTCAAAAAAATATGGTGCCTTTTAATTTAGAATAAAGTAGTTAAAGTTAGGTTGATAATGAGTCAGTAACTTTTGGAGATATTATAATCATTTTAGTCTATTTTCTTTTTATTTAATTGATAAAATATATTTTTGAGGGTAAAATATCGAAGATACTCTTAATGAATTAAAGACACATACATAAGCTATCTGCCCAAAATTAGGCATTATAATGTAAAAATTGGGCATCACAATACCAAAGTTGAGCATTGTTTATCTTTACGTTGCCTTCTGCACGTTTATCTTCCCTCATTAATGACTTTGGGAATGAGAAAAGTGCCTCATTAATAAGAGCTAGTAGATTTTGGGATCGAGTTCTGCTGGGGTTTCAAAAGGCAAGTCCTCCTAGTTTGTGATTTTCCCTCTTACATTCTCATGATCTTTCTGAATGAGAAAAAGTGTTTGTTTCTCTTCTTTTTCTTTCACACTCTCTCACTCTCCAACTCTCCCACTCTCTTTCTTGCAATTCAATTTCATGACTGAGCAAAAAAGCTTTTTCCATTCATTCTTGCCATAACCATATCCGGCTTAGAAGCCTTCTTTCTCATACCAAAATAAATGAATCTTCCATGATGTGTTGCCAATCACTCTATGCCTCACGCTCTGAAATCTTCCATTCGTCAATGCCTAAATTATTTCCAACAGCATAAATAAAATATTTATATTATTGGCACATGAATGGATGGATGGGTGAGAATGGGAATGAAAAACGTAAATGTAGGACGTCACCAACAAAAACACAAAGGTCGTTTGGCCCAGGAGGTACGGGGACCCAAAGTTCATTAGTAGTACATATTTGAAAGCCGCCCACATCATTGGATCGCAAAACGGTCAAGATCTGAGGGTCAAACTGTTCCCCAAACCCAATGCGAGTGTTAGTGTTAGGAGAAGGAGGTCCATGGTGGTGATGGAGGTCCGGATCCATGGAATAACGAAGGCGAGGATAATATACTAGAACATCAAATTATTTCCATCTCAGTTTCTGCAACCATGTATTTCCATCTCAGTTTCTCTTCATTTTTTCTCTCTCTCTTCTCACGGGTGCAATCAGAGATCCAGTTTATTGTTTGTTCTTCTGTAGAACTTAGGTGAAAGATTAGCCTATCTATTTAGTGATTTTTGTAATGCTTTGCTCAATTGGTTTGTTGATCTGCGAATCCAGATAATGTTCCGTCAAAATTGTATTTGCTGTTGATTTCACCTCAGTTTTGGTTTTTGTATTTGCTCTATTGGTTTGGTTTATCCATGTATTTTCATCTCATAAATCATTCATTTGAAAGTAGCCTCAAAGCTGATCAAGCAAGCTAGGAAATGATAGGAGAAGAAATGACGCAAGATTGAAGGCATTTAAGTAAGAAAATAACGAAAATGGACTTATGTGGTTGAAAAAAAATAGGATACTTGAGCAGTTATAATTCTAGGAGTTAATATCAGTTTGATACCCCAATTTTACCCATTTTTTAGTTTACATACCCATCATACCTAGACAATTAAATTAAATTTAAACATTTTCAAAATCGATCAATTTCAATCCCAATCGTTAACTGGCCGTGAAGGACTAACAACTGACTTGTTTCTGCAGGTTGCTTCTTCCCCAATTACTACCCAATTGCTCCCCATTTCTTCCCCAATTTCATTAATTGATTCTTGCCCTAATTTTTCCTCCCCAATCCCACCCCTAAATTATTTCCCCAATATTTCTTCCCTAAATTTGGTACACATGTTATTTCTCTCTAATTTTTGTCCTCAATTTATCTCAAATTACTTATCGTTTCTCTCTAAATTGTTTTTCGTTTCTCTCCAGTTTTTGAATCACTCGATTTTAAGGTGGGAGGAGCTGGTTGAGAATTAATAAGTCATCTCCAACCACTTCCAATGGTAGTTGGATCTCAAGGAATAATGGTGTGTCATTGGAAGACATGTATTATGATTGTGGAATAAAAGTTCTATTAAAAACATCTTTGACCAAAAATAACCCTGGAAGAAGATACTGGGCATGTCCAAAATATGGGTTAAGTTTGTTTTTTTTCTATTACACTTGTCTTTTGGGGATTACATAATAACTTTTTTTTTTTTCTTTTTCAAAATGATATATTGTGCATATCTATGGATTACACAATGAAGGATTTTGTGGATCTTTAGATGGTTGGATGATGAATTAATTATACCCAAGGTCCAAGCAAATCATTCCGGGATTGTTGGTGAAAATAAACAAGTATGAAGCTGAAATAGATCAAAGAGAATGAAAGGGAAACTTTGTTGATGATGACAAATAGTATGATTGAGAGTATGAAGATTGAAGTGAGCCAGTTGAAAAAAAAATATTTGAAGGGAATGGATTGGAATGGCAATCCTATTTTTGTTTTGTTTGATGATTTTATTTGGTATGTAATAGAAGAGGGACAATGGTTGTTATGTTAATTTTTTTACTTTTATAATGTACTTGACATCTTGACAATGGTTATTGTTATGTCTTTGACAATGATTGCAATGTCAATTCTAATTAAAATGGGCAATGGTATTGTTTGGGAATTAGTTGATAAGTTGATCGTAATGTTTTGACAATGGTGCAATAAATTAAGCAAGGCTATTGTTATGTTTATTTGGTATCTTACCATTATTTGCATCCACCATTGAATCACAAATCAAAATCAAAAATCAATTGAATCACAAGGGCATTGTTGTGGTATGTTATTTGGTATCTTATCATTATTTAACATCCATAATTGAATTCAAAATAAAAACCAAAATTCAACAATAACTGACCAAAATAACTGCACCTTGTATTATTATAACTCCATAAAAAGCAAGCACCGGAACAACTGCAACAAAATTCAACAATAACAACAACTTCGGACATCTTGTTTGAACAACAATTCCAACTGGAACTTGTATCACTACAACTACAAAAAAACAACTACAAAAAAATTCAACAACAATGTTTCAACAACTACAGACTACAACAACTGAAAGTTTAGCAACAGCAGCTTGAAACATAGTTTGACAACCACACTTGAACCAAAGTACTAAATAACTAAATAAAACACAGCATGTCTTAGACAATTGAACCAAAATAAATAAAAAGAATAGCAATAGCAGTTTGTATCATATTGTTTAACAACAACAACAACTGTAGCCATTAGATTTTGTCTTGATTTCCCTTGCCACTTGATTCTTTGTCTTTATCATCCTTGCCACTTGATCCCCCCTTTTGGTGTACTTGAAGTAGTTCCAATTGCATGTCTCATATTTACCATTGTGATGTAGTTCACTCTTCCCCTAACAATAATTGGAGCATTGATTGTTGATGATTGATTCACCTACATTAAAACAAACTATATATATATTAATGAATCCTATAATTAAATAATAAAAATTCTAATACTTATAACCCCTTGAAACTAGAGCCTATGAACTAGAACAACTGCATTCATTGCTTGTCGTCCAAGCACAACTTTTTTTTGCATGCAACCGTTAGTCTTCCACTGCTATCAAATAAACTTCAAAAAAATCATGGATGACCTTGCGCAAGAAATTTCACTGAAGTGAATTCCAAATACTCACAATTAATTATAACTGAATGACTAATCTGTAAAATTATATACAAATACTTTCAACGAAATCACAAATACTCACAACTAATTATAACTAAATAAAATATATGTATTCTTTTGTCTATTTCATCGGATCACATTTTTTAAAACAAATATTATGAACAAAATCATAAATACCCATTATTAATATTAAATATATGATTGATCAATAAAATATATATATATTTGAAATTTTATTGTCCATTTCATCATATTCGAAATTTTAAAAAACATAAAAAGTTCATCTAAAACACGAATGCACACGATTAATTAATTATAAATGACCGACAGATCTAAAAAATATATCGATTTGAAATAAATAAAATTTAACAAATACTTCAAGTAACAAGAACTATATAATGGTAAATAGCAAAACAAAACAAACAATATTGCAACATGATTTTTCCTCTAACAAAAAGGAAAAGTTTCGGCAATGCAAAGTTACATCTCTTTCAAAGAAAAAGATGATCTGGTCAATTAAAAGGACCACCATTAGATAACTTAATGGTAATTTAGATATCTCTGAAGGAGTTGATGACTGAGGTTAACTATTTTCTGCTGTGACACAAATAGGTTCTGGCTCTGGTCCAATTAAATGGATCTCATTAATATCTTGTGCAGAGGGTTGTGAAGTAGAATCTGCATTGAAAGTTTTTTTTGCCACAAGTTCTAACATTATGTCCAAGTTTACCACATTTTCCACATTTCAATGATTTTTGAGATCTCTTCAATTTGGTCTGATGGTTGGAAGATGCAAGTGGCTCATCAAGTTGTCTTCTTCTCAGTTTCTTTGGTCTTCCAGACCTATTTTCATACTTTGGGGGTAAAGGGGTTGGTAAGTTGCACTTAATCATACCACCATGAAAAACGTTCAAAGAAAAGGAAATAATATCACCTTCAGGGTCTACAACAAATAAAAGAAATCAAATTATAATTTGCCCCATAATTATACAACAACAATTGGGGTGACACACTAAATTTAGAAGCAAGCAAGCAAATTTCTGAATTATGAGCTAAGACAGAAAATTTATAAAATGATTAATTCGGGAAACAAATTATACACATAAGCAAACAATATTTAGTATTAGGGATTAATTCAATAAGCTAAGACATTACGATACAATTCATGACACAACTACCCAGTTCATGATACCATTATGAGTTAAGGTGTAAGCTAAGACATTATGAGTTGAGACAAAAAAAATCATAAAAATTTGTAAGCTAAGAACTAATATTCATGAAAAACATAACAGATTTAACGTGGTTTTCTAATTAAAACTTACCGTACTGTGGTTGCAATGCATCCTTCTTCCTTCTCGCCATTGAATCTTGATTTTCTGTCTCTAAATTAGGAAAGCACACAAATTGGGGAAAAGAGAAATTAGGGTTGTAACTGTACTAATTTAGGGTTCTAAATTGGGGAAAGATAACTTCGGGCACAATGTGGAAATTGGGGACAAAAGAAATTAGGGCACAAGAAGCAAATTGAGGGAAATGGAAGAGGGGAGAAATTACGGGAAATGAACAAGGGTCGTAAGGGTATATCTGTTACCAATAAAGTTGACGGTTTCCAACCTAAGATAACAAGTCAGTCGTTAGTCATTCACGACCAATTAACGATTGAGATTAAAATTAATCGATTTTAAAAACGTTTGGCTTTAATTTGATTACCTAGGTACAATGGGTATGTAAACTGAAAAACAGATAAAATTAAGGTATCAAAACAACCCTAATTCTAGAAAATAGTACCGACCCGCAATTATTACTTAAATTAACTTAACTTACGACCCAACTTCCAGTTTTACTATTACCAATTCAATCAAGACCCAATTTTGAGTAATCATTTTCTTACAAGGTTACTTTTACTAAATAATTGATGTTTGCCGTTCTACAAAATAATACGAAATAATAGTATTATATACTTCTTTTGTTTTCAAATAATTGTTTTTCTTTCTCTTTTTATCCGATCCAAAATAATTATCTTAATTCTTTCATATATTTTTTTATAAAAATATTTTTACCACTTTATCATTACTTTTTTTGTTTATTTTAATTATGACCACACAAGAGTATTAAAGAAAAGTATCACATATTATATCAATATTTATTATACAATTAATTATTTTTTTCTTAAACGGTGTATCGAATGAATGTGAACAATAATTTAGAAACGGATGGAATATTATGATTTTTCTTTAAGAAAAGTTACATGTGTACTTAAAGCTTTATTAGACATTGATGACGATGGAGATATGTGGGGTTAATTAACTAGGCTTAAACCACTATATTTAATTAAAGAGTCAACGCCAGAAGAAAAAAAAAAGTTTGATTTTTGTGAAAAAAATGTTGTCAAGTCAAAGGTGGGAAATATATGTTAAGGGGGAAGTTATTGGGTTCCTGTAAAGGAGTCATAATTGATAATTCTAACGCATATGCTTTAACTCACTCTTTCATAATTCATAAAATTAATTAGTTAACTTATAGTTTTGGGTTATTGTCATTTACTTATGACTGTTATAATAAATACTATAATTAAAATCTGATTTTCACCTTTCCTTCAAACAATCTATATAATTCTTCTTCCCCTCTACACCAAATCATTCTCATTTCTCCAATTATATTCGCACAATGGGAGAAGAATTAGATATATGCAACACAAGGCTAGGACTTGGAATTGGAGATGATGAATTTGTGGGGAGTGATCCGAAGACGAAGAATAAGAATAAGCGTGTTGTTTGTTTGGATCTTTCTTTTCCGCTTTACGTAAAAGAGGAAGAGAGCGAGGAGGCAGTTGAAGATCATGTTCATCTTCGTGAATATACTAATTTTAAAGAAGAAGGGTCGATTAGTTCTAAAACAATAGAGGAAGAAGAAGAGAAAACAAGAGAGCCAAGTGTTTGTTACAATAACAACAACAACAATGGTAGTCGAAAAAAACTCAGGCTTACGAAAGAACAATCTACATTGCTCGAAGATAGTTTCAAACAACATACTACCCTCAACACCGTACTCTCTCTCTCTCTCTCTATCATTCATGGCTGATGAGACTTGAACTTATTGCTCAATTGCATTTAGGAGTTTTTTTTTTTTTGCATGTAGTTCTTATTTTGATTATCTTTGTTAGGGTGATTTAAATGTATTTTTTTTCTAAAATCATTAGAGGGTGATTTTCTTTTCCCCCACCTTTATTGGGTGTTCTTCTTTTTCAAGGGATTTTTCTTTCTTTTTTTTTTTTTTTTACTTTCAGGGGTGGATGGGGATGACGTTGAATGCATAAACATACATTGTCTCAATAAAATTTCACCAAATGAATTTATGAGAAAACGTTTCTGGATTTTATGTAAAGTCAACGCATTCAATTGAGATTAATTTATATGTTATAGAGCTAATTTAAGTAAAATAAATATGTATGAAAATGCAGGGTCAGAAGCAGGCACTGGCGGAAAAGCTGAATCTTTTGCCTCGCCAAGTAGAAGTTTGGTTTCAAAATCGAAGAGCAAGGTTTTACATTCTCCACTTCCTTTACACACACACACACATATATATAAGTCTCGTATAAAACGATTTTATAGATCTTAATTCGTTATACGGAACCATATTCTTTCACAACTCAATCCACTAAAACACGGTAGGTCGGATAAAAAAGATTCATCTTACAAAAATAACTGTCAGACATTCTTACCTAAGTTTTTGCCTATATATATTGTTCAATCACCAAAGACACCATTGTTCTAGCTGAACAGCACTATCAGAATTGTTACTTGAAAGACATAAATAATTTTTTTAAAAGACTTAATTCTCCTTTTCAAATGTCAACCAAATTAAACCCTGGATTAAAGAAGTATAATTTCTTCATAAGAACCATTGGTTAATAGTTTGTAACTGAAAAGAGCCATTTTTAGTATGAATTTTTTCTTTAGATTTAATGGCATATAAGCATCTAGTTGGACTAAATCTGATAGGTTAAATGTTTTAACGCAGGACGAAATTGAAGCAAACTGAAGTAGACTGTGAGTTCTTGAAGAAATGTTGCGAAAGCCTAAGCGATGAAAACCGGAGGTTGAAGAAAGAGTTGCATGAGCTACGTTCACTAAAGCTCGAGCAGCCACAACCACCACCCTTATTTATTCAATTTCCTAAGGCAACAACCTTGTGCCCCTCTTGCGAGAAAATCGTAAAACCTGGCCGTGGCGTTGGAGTCGGAGGTGGTGATTCCAAGAATGGTTTAGCCGTCACCGACATGGTCAAGAACGATCATAAACTTTACGAAGTTAATAACCCAGAACCTCGTTCAATGTAGAAATAAGTTAGGATTAGCCATCAATGTGCTAATGTAGCCGTCTTTAATAGGTGTTTGTAAGAGAAAATGACAGCTAAAACTCAAAGTTTTCAATTTGAAATTAAATGATTTCAAGATTTTTTTTATGATACCATTTAAATTATTATTTCTTTTAATGAAATCCTACCGTTTGATTAGAAACTTTAATATTGTTAAAGTGCTGACGCCTTCTTTCTAGTTTTCAAGTACTAAGTCCTTATTTGGTGGAGTGTTTTGATCAAATCGCTAGCAAACAAATACATCGTTCTCTCTTTTAAAGTATTTCAATGTAGCGTTATGTGTTTATAAAAATAGCGTTTTGAAATCGTTCACCTAGTTGAATCGCATCGAGCCTGGGTCAAATGCTTTTTCAATTTCTGTGGAGACGTCGTTGTGAAAGTCAACATCAACCACCTGAGTGAAATTGGTTTATACGGAGCAAGTCTTTTAAAAATGCATCGGAATGAAACCTAGTAAGGAAGTATGAACATATTTAGCTAAGTTTGAGCGACTAAAGTGGCATAAATGAGCTCGTTCCATGCATCAGGGACCCCTGGAACACACCAATGGCTACAATCCTGCCTCTTTGTAGAAACCTTTCTCATTCCTGTAACATTCTTGCCGTATATTGATGGGTGGCCATCCTTTCGATAGTTGGTCAGCCTTGTCACGTTTAATAATATAACTGGAAACTGCATTTCCTGGATCACCTCCTCCATGATCTTCATTTTCAACGGATAGCTATCCACGATGGGTCCACTACTTATAGGCTGAGTCTCGCCTTTGCATGATCCAGCTGAATCCCAATCTCCACCGCTGTAAAAGTGAGAGAGAGAGGTTAACTTAGACAAGACTAAGTTAGCCTAAAAGGGAGGAGGTGTTTTTGGGGGGGAGTCATTAGGGAAAGACAAGCAAATGGTACCTAAAATGAGCAGACGAGTATCCACGATAAAAGACCAACTTATTAGGATTCATATTTTTATCAATCCAATTTGCCCAGGTTTTTAGGGCTCTCCGATAAGCTTCCACGGCATCAAACTTCGGGTATATATACTCACCTTCTTTATAATAATTTATCCTGCACCACCATCCACACTTAATCAGCCCCACCGATCGCATTTGGTCTAAATACCATTTCTAGCTTTCACATAAACTTCACAAAATTAGAACAAAACTTTGAAATCAATGAGAAAATGAATAAATGCATTCAGCTACGGCTTCCTAAGGCACGTGCAATTTTATGACGGAGGGAGTTTAGTAGTGTTCCACATGCAGAGGATAATGGGTATCTGTAACCATAACGGGTAGCCTAGTGATAAGACATGGAGCTTCACAGAACATGAGGTTTTATGTTAGAATCCAGTCCCACACCTCCTTGGGTCCTCTAAAAAAGTAAGTAAAAACATATACTCTGTAGTAAATATATATATATATATATATATATATATATATATATATATATATATATATAGATAAATATATAAAGTGATATTTAGGGGTGGCAATTTGAGGCACGACACGATTGACCGACACAAACACGGCACGAAATTATAGGGTTTGGGCTGGAGCTTATCGGGTTCGGGCCGTTATAGGGCCAACACGAAAAGGCACGATAACAAATGAATCGTTATCGGGCTGGCTTGATAAGCACGATAAGACACGATAACTAAAATATATATGTTTTAAAAATATATTTTTAAAAATTTACTAGGGATTATTCACTTCTTTCGAACTATTTTCATGAGTATTTCATAGTTTTATCATTTGAAAATTTATGATTTTTAAACTACTTGACTATTTATATTGATAAATTTTCAAAACATGTATTAAAAAATCAAAATTATATATTTTCTAATGTTTATTGGGCTTAACGGGCCTGACTAAATAAATCGTGTTTTTTTACTTATCGTGCCATGCCGTGCTTTTCCTGTTTTTATCGTGTCGTGTTTGAGTTTTAATATTAGGCACGATAAGCTTATTGTGCCGTGTTCGTGTTCGTGCTTATCGTATTGTGCTGTTATCGTGCCGGCCCAATAACAGCCCAGCACAACCGATTTGCCACCCCTAGTGATATTGGATATTTTTGATAATATAGAAATTTAAGAAGAACATTTTAAAAGGTAAGACAGCCAAGAATTAACATACCCCCTACTAGTCTTTCCATGAGTCCACCAATGTCCTGTATTGAAGACAAGAATGTCAGCCCGTACCCAACGGCCAGCTGACTTGTCAATTTTGTCCATTGATAGAGTTGGATTTGAGTTTCCTCTGTCACCCTTGCGAATTCCTTCCTTAACAAGGAAATGAGAGCGTACAAATTCCACTGTGCAGTCATAATCCTGCCCAAGAAATCAACACAAGTCAATGCTGTTAATTCCTGTAACAACAAAGATTACAAGGAATGCATCTTTACAATGTGAGATACGTAGTCAAAAAGCATAAAGAAATAAAAATTTAACTATCTTCAAAATTTATAGAGCTTATGATCTGGTTAAAAGCAAGGAAACTCAACATGAGTGTTGCTCAAAACATAAAATTTTACCTCAAATTTGAACATGTAGTATCCTCTTCCTTTGGTTATCTTATGGCCATGGGTTTCGTACATTTTGCTCTTATTAGGAAGGCTTCCATGGAGAAGGCATATGAGTGACTCAAACTGGTTCCGGTTCATGGAGTCTCCAACCAGCATTAACCTTTTCCCTCTGAGTCTCACCAGGAAATCTGTTGCATTGAACCTAAGCAAATAAGATTTATAAATAAATCACAAACTTGCTACTCATTTTGAACAATGTTTTACCAATACTAAAGAACTCGAACCTCGATTTGAAAAAAATTGTGTAAAATCAAACATGGGGCAACCTCCTGAATTCAAGGGGGCTGGATCTCATGTAACGATAAAGTAGAGATTTATGTATGGATACGGTAATCTTGAAATTCATAATCATTCTCCGTGCTGTATCTTTTGCACATCTCTTGATTTAAGAAATGGAGCAAATTTTGCTGATTAGATTCTAGCATTTAAGTTCATTAACTATAATAGAATGAGGTTTTTGAAAACATAAGATAATGTGCAAGAGTTAGAAATATACCAATCTACGGTAGGCTTCATCTAGTAACTAGGTATTAACAAGGTCTTTCGTGATTTTGCCTCCTACAATGCAAAACAGATATAAACGGCTTTGTGTAGAAGCCTTTCTTAAGAGTTTGCACTCTACTAAAACTGAAGAATACTATGGACTTATTTCTGATAACCAAGATCAGACATGAGGCACCGCAATATCTAACCAAGCCTTTTTATTGTGACAAAATCTGTGTTGCATACTTCCAAGTCAGTCCATTACAGGTGTTCTAAAAAACCCTGGAAGAAAAATTCAAGCATAAACTCCAAGAAGCACTCAAAGGTCTCAGAGTGTCATATAAATTTTTTGACGCCTTCAAGACTTTGGAGATATCACAAAGTCTCTATACAGATATGTAACAATTCTACAAGTACTAAGGTGATTGTCCCAAAAACTACAGTTACTGTCACAAGTGTTCAATAACCATGAATGTGATGCCCAATAGTTTCAATTTAACATTGGTCAAATTCTATGGTGATTCTTTGCCTAAACGTGATGCCTACTGAATATTAGTATTACTAAAAGAAAGAATATTCTTCTTCTCCTTTTTGTTTCCCAGTTTTCCAGGACTCTAGAGCCTTCAAAAACTTAAAATTGAAATCTAAACGATAAATATCATCCTTCAAACCCTTTTCAGCCAGCCAATCACTTCCACCACACTCCTAATCCACCAGTTACAAATTTTAAGTTCCTTTAATAAAAAACCCCGGATGCAACACAACTTCCTTTTCTTCCTTAAAACAAAAATGAAATACCCATTAAATTGACTAGGATTCAGCGATAAATTTGACCTAACTAGGTATCACTTTCTGCTTCCCAGACCCTTCTCTAGTACCCAACAGTAAGTTTGTTAACAGTATGGACGACAAGTCAACATTTTTTTCCGACAATTATCTCACATCAATTGTCTCATATCAAGGTATGAAAGAAAGCAGTAAACTAGAATGATATGAAGTACCCCATATATTATTTGCAGCAGTAAGATCATTCAAGACTGCGTTTCATTAAAATCTCTTATGATACGATAGTTTTACACATCTTCAAATGATGACAGAGAATTCAAAAAGCAATATTCACCTATATATAGATGATTAATGATATGAGCACCACAAAAGAGTTCCTGTAAGTTGTGGCATGGCCCAATTGGCTATTGGGCAGCCCACTTAGGAAACAAACAGCCCACTTAGGAAACCTTAACCCAAAGCCCATTTATCCGGTTGTGAACACGGCTGACCCTAATTCAGAGATAAGGGTTTGAATTCTTTATGTTTATCTGATTATCTCTCTCTCCCAGCGGTCAGGTTGACCCGTCTTCTTCCCCTTTCCTGTGAAGATGACTCTGAGTTGTTACTCTCCGATAAGGAGTCCTCGATCCTTATCGAGTCCGGGCTATTTATACCACCTCCGTTCCTCTTTCCAGCCATCATTGAAACCGTGCTCTCTTGATCTCCTCTTCTTCTTCTCCCTGATTTCTCTTGCTTTGAAAAAGCTATGAGTTGGTTTTGTGGGTTGTGAAGGGAAACACTGTGTTGGTTCTGTGGGTTGTGAAGGGAAACGCTGTGTGTTGAGGTCTGAGTTTTTGAGTCCCGTCGTGACAGAGGGGTTTGTGGGTTGGGTTTCATTGAGAGTCGTGGCATTCATACTTCGGTTTTGGAACTCTCTTGGTTGAACAAGCTATACTCTGTGTACATCGGTTGTTCGGTTGTGGGGATGAGACTAGGCTTCCATAAGCCCTAGACAGATTCAGATGAGGCTTCGGCCGAGAACGCTCCTGTGATTACTCTGTTTTCATTCCTTAAACAGATATTGTTCTTATTCTATTATCCTGTGCTAACCTTCATTTTGCAGCTTGGATTACGTTGGTTCACAACCTGTTTTGAGCGACTGATTGTGACTTTGGGATAGTGAATAAACTTAAGAATCATTCCTGTTGGTTTGGCCAAGTATACGGTTGGTTTGAACATTGGTAATATTCCGTTGACTAATAGTGTTGCTGTTTAGTGTACTGGAAACCAATTGGTGTTGAAAAGGTTTGTGAAGTATTGCTCCTGTTTTGCTTTCGGCATGTGTATTACCAATTCTCAACAGTTCCCCAAAGTGTTCTAACTTCCAATTGACATGTGAAGCATGTAATCTCACAAATAAATAGAGGTATATGCATAATCACATTTTTGAAATAAAACTGTCAAAAGTTGGGTTATTTTCGGGATCTCTATCATCAGCTGCATTACTCAGAAGCTTTAGTCAACTTCTTCAAACCATTTGATTCAATTAAACCAGAGTAACACATTAATCACAAGAGCTAAATCAATAACCCAAGAGTTCTATCAAAAGGGTAAGGGTAAGTAAATACCTAGGGAGATCACAGCCATCGGGCTTCCAACGCCAATTGAGATATTGAGAATCAGGCCTGCCATTGTTTTGACAATCAAAAGCTTCATCAACAAATGGGCAAGACCCGGGCTTATAAAGTGGGTAATACTCTTCATCTCTCACCCAATTCCCCGCATACATATCACAACTATTATTCACCCATTTCAATATTTTCTTCTCCACAACAACTGAAGGCGGGTCCTTCCTCTCAGCAAATGACTCATTCCCAGCAATTGGGTATTGCTCGGAGTCAACGGAATCGGTCGCATTAGCAGTAATGTCATCAAATTCGGGATCTGGGTTGACAAAGGAGGGAGGAGAGGGGAGGGGAGAAGTGAAGAGAGGGGATTGGGAAAAGAGATCTCTATAAGGAGAGAGATTTGGTTCAAGAGATGTTCTGGTGAAGAAGAACAAGGTAAGTAGGAACAAGATTAGTAAGGAAAGGGTTGGGAGGATATAACGGTTCTTGTGGGGAGAGGGAGAGATTTGGGTAGTTGCCATTTCTTGGGGAGAAGCATCTTCTGTATTTTTTTCCTTCTTTGGGGAAGATATTTTTCAATTTTATCAAGGTACAACACCTGATGCGCTGCATTTTTAGTTTAATTTGGAAAGAAGCAAGAAATCGGGGTGTTGTAACTTGCTGAAAATGGAAAGCGCATGAGTTCACACGCGGATTGTGATTTGTGAAGTTCACCATAATTTTGCCCGAGGGAATACCACCTTTTTGACCATCGTATAAATTGGAGAAATCCAATTTGACCAACGATATCAAATTAACCAACCAACCAACTTTTAATTTGGTTGCAATGTCGTCCTCGCTATTTCATAACGATCAAATTAACCAACCAACCTCTGTCAATATCGGACCAAGAAACTGTCATAGAAGGAAAATATTGACATAAGTTGGTTGGTTAATTTGTTCTTAATGAAACTGTGAGGACGACATTGCAATCAAATTAAAAATTGATTGGTTAATTTGATCGTTATGAAACATTGTCGATTAAATTGGATTTATCCAATTTGTACGTTGGTCTAAAATGTGATATTCCCTTTTGCCTTAATAGGGCAATTCCAATGTGATTTTTGATGCCTATTGATTAATTTTTACGTTACGAATAAAGAATCCCTTTCAAATTTTGTAAAGAAAAAATGTTATCCCAAAATTACCCCTAGTGTATGCTAACAGTTCTTCGCAGACATATTGATCATTCTCCGCCCCTCTCTGCTTCCCCTCACCTCCCCTTCCATTCTCCTTCCAACCCCACCCTAATTCAAGCTCATGCACAGCGACGGTGCACGATTCGCCACCAATCGATCTAAAGCCTGGCTCACTTCTACATTGTAGCCGCCCCAAATGGTGTTCGATTTGTATTCATCTTTGTCTACTGTAGAATACACTTGGAATTCTCCGGTTAAAGGCTGTTTGATTTGTATTCGTCCTTTTTTATTTATAGGTAACTAGTTTTTTTAAATCGTGCGTTAATCAATTAAATCGTACATAAATAAAATAAAGAGGATTGGTTTATTAACAATTACACATAAGTATATCACTAATCATTATATATTCAAAAATTTTCCTTATACACAACATTTGTTGTCTTATTAGTTGGTTTTTCATCCTCACCGTATATCAATATCTTCAAACCAAAAATAATTTATTACTCTAGAAACTACGACATATATATAACTGTCCATGACTAAATACTGGGTTTTTCAAAAAAAGACCTACGTGCAATTATTGATTTTAACACTTGTTAATTGTCATTGCATATGATACCAGCAATGTAAATTGTATTATTTGGAACTTGAAAGACAGTCTTACATTTGATAGATTAATGTCAATTTAGGGATAAAAACAATTTCTTCAACATTGTTTCCTTTCAAAAATTTTGTTTCACCAATGTGATCCATAAGATTTATGATGATTAGTCTTGTTCCATATACAACCCTGCAGCATGATCAATATTTCTCAATAGCATTACTGGAACACTAATTGTAAGTGTCAATTCATGACTTGACAACCCCGAACATTTTATACTATTCAAAAACTCTGTATAATGAATGTTTTCGAAAAAAACTTGAATTTTTTCTTCCCTACAAATAGAATTTGAACTCAAATAAGCTATTCCTTTTGAATGATTACTTTTATTAAATTATATTTGTATTTTATGAATAAAAAAATTTATGAGAAGAAAATAAACTAAAATCAAAATAACGAAATTATTTTTACCGTTAACTATTACTTTTATTTTGTAAATTATTTTGATTTTAATAACTTCCATTATATATTTTTGTTTTATTGACTTCGTAACTATTATTTTTGTTTTATTTTTAAGAATTAGTTTTACAAAAAAATTGTTCTGTAATTTTTTATTATTATTTTGGCCTCTGTTTAAATAGTTTTGTTTTATTGACTATGTAACTATTAATTTTGTTCCATCAAATATTTTTATTTTACTAACGTATTTTTGTTTTACATAACTATTTTTAAGAATTTGTTTTAAACTTTTGTTCTGTAAATTATTTTTATAATTTTACTAACCCCAGTTTAAATTATTTTTATTTTATTGACTCCATAACTATTATTTTTCTTCCATCAAATATTTTTATTTAACTAATGTATTTTTGTTTTACATAGCTATTTTTAAGAATTTGTTTTAAAATTTTGTTCCATAAATTATTTTTCTTATTTTAGTAACATCGGTTTAAATTGTTTTTGTTTTTATTGACTTTGTAACTATTATTTTTGTTTCATCAAATATTTTTATTTTACTAACATATTTTTTTACATATATATTTTAAGAATTTGTTTTAAACTTTTGTTCTTTAAATTATTTTATTTTACTAACATCCGCATTAAATTATTTTTGTTTTGTTGATTCTGTAACTTTTATTTTTATAGTGGTTTGTTCCATAAATTATTTTTATTTTACTAACCTCTTATATTTTTGTTTTCCTGACTTCGGAACTATTATTTTTGTTTTGTACTATTTTTTATGTTTAAAAAGAGAAAAATATTTAAATATAATTAAAAGAGAGGAGATGGTGGTGATGAGAGAAAAAATAGGGAGACGAGAAAGAGAGAGAAATAAAACCATAGAAGATAGGAGAGAGAAAGAGTGAAATTGTAACTCAAAAGTTAATAATTTAAAAGTAAGATTTTGGAGAGAGAAATCTATCATTGCCATTATATATATATATATATCATTGTTCAATTTAGTGGTTTTCAATGAATCCTTTTCAATTTTGATTTGTTCAATTATGCAATTTCATTCTTAGTATCCTCAAAAACCCTAAAAAAAGTACTTTGAGATTTGTGTGGAGCACATGGATTCGCAATAAAGATTCACAATTAACGAGTTTAGAGTTTTCAAGCTTGAGTTTAAATTTGCATGTTGAATTTGCACAAAAATTGTGAGCTCATTTAGTCTTGAGTCGGTTAAGACATTTTAGTGCTTGATACAGTTTTTATTGTGTAAGATTGATGTTCTTGTATTGCTTGGTGTGTGATTTGAATGCTTACATGCTAAAAGGAACTTCAATTAAGGTGTCATATACTTTGTTTTTCCAATCATATGCTTACACAATAGTTATATCATCCATAAATGTATTTAGAAGTTATATGTATTGAGGATCGAGTCATATCATCCAGTTATATCATCCAGTCATTACACCAGATTAAACGCATTTAAACGCATAACTATAGTTAACTATTGAGGATGGTACTCCCTTTGAGTAAAGTTTATCGGTATTGCTCTTTAATTCCCCTTGCAAGGTTTACCTTCTCTTCTTTCGACCACTTCTTCCTACTTGGAAATTTCTTTAATGCCATCCTTAGCAACCTGAGAATTCCCAGCAGAGCCATGGTAGAAAGTAGAAACCTTTCCCCCATCAACTTACCAGAGTCAAAAGTGCAATAGAATGTCAAGGTTATCCTAGGCTCCTAGCATCACACATCAAAGTAAAAGATTAGCATAGCATCAAAATGGATGCTTGAACATCTGGATCTATCGCACACTTTCAAAGCTAGCAACGTGCTCAAGTTACTAATATAAGTTACCCTGATTTTTCATGAAAACTATACATCCATAAAATGAATTTGAGCCTATGAGAGTTTCAGATAGTTGCATTGCATGTGGTAAAGACTAGAAGGGGTGATGCAAAAATCCTGTCAATCGAGGGTAAATTGTAATATCTTGAACCTCCATATATTCCCTCCTAATCTAATTGACGAAACAAAAGTAAATGTATAAACAAAACATGACCTACTAGCAGTAGCAGATGCCTAATTTTCGTCTCAAATAAAAATAAATAAATAAATAAACAAATAAAATTAAAAACTAAAGGAACATCTAATAGCATGATATACAATTGATGGTTTAGAGACTGACCTTTGCATTTGCTCTCAGCTTGGGCACATAAATTAACTGGACATGTGCATCATTTTGCCGAGGCAATGCTCGTCCAATTCTTTTTTGCAAGCCACCTGGAGTATTTAACTATTCGCTTACTGGATTAAACGCATTTCAAACGTTTAAATACTTACACTGGATTCACTTTCACAATAGTTATATATATCATCCAGTCATTTCACTCGTGTTTTTAAATGTTTCAAACATATTAATCATTTCATCTCATCTAGTCATATAACTATTTAAAAGCATATGCTTTCACTTGCAAGCATTGTATTTCAATCATATGCTTTCATTCTAAAAAGAACTTTAATTTGTGTCTCAGGTGCTTACTTCGCTTTTGTAACTAAAAGAATTCTAGCACATAACTATTGTGATGACAAAACAATTGAGGGATATTCAAGAAATGCAGAACCTGTATAGGAATCTTCCAACCCCTAATACAAAGAGAAAGCTAACGAATAAGGAACGTCGATCTATCTTCGAGGCACTTTGGATGCAAAGTGAAAATGTTAAGCTGAAAAGGGGATCGATTACCCAAGTTGCTGTTGTATTTTCAGTGTGCACCAAAACAGTTAGACGAATTTGCAAACGTAGAAGTGGAAATGTCCAAGGTCTCTCTAAGGTAGATGTATCACGAAAGGTTTCAAGACTAGTTTATCCAAATCCTATGAGTATTGAGCTCAGCGACATGTTAAAAGTTGATCTAGCCTTCGCTTATTAGCAGTGGCCTTAAAATTGTCCACTACAAATCTTTATTGATGGGCTCAAAAAAAGAAAAATTAGGTCACACTCAAATCCAATAAAGCCTCAAATAACCACTCAAAACAAAGAGGCTAGACTTCGTTTTGGTTTATCAATGCTAGAGCCTTCAAGTCTCCAGATAAATTCAACATTAAAAGATATGTTCAACACTGTCCATATTGATGAAAAGTGGTTTTTCTTACCAGAACATCAGAAAGATACTATCTTCATCCATTAGAAAGTAACCTGTGAGTGCCCCGCTTTTCGACTTCTCCCCCGCTACTGAGAAGCAGGTGGTTTCAAAACCTTTCAAGCGCGTGGAATACGTCTGGCCTCAAATGTGGACTCAAAATATGTATAACAGAGTCGCCATCTTTAGTTTAAGGATAAATAAAGAAAACAAAAAATAACCAAATTTGTAAAAGGGTTCGGAGGCTAAGTTACGAGTTGGTAAAGGGTTAGGCACCCAACTCGCCCTTTCGGTCTCAAAATAGGTTTTTGGGCTAAATATGCTCTTTTATAAAGTTAACAATCTAAATAAAGCATCTATATATATATATATATATATATATATATATATATATATATATATATATATATATATATATATATATATATATATATATTGAAATAAACACAAACTTATAGCAGCCTCATTTTAGAGTTACAAATATATTTTATAAATAAAAATTTTGTCATAATAACGGCTTATTTTAGTGCCATTTGTTATAGAATTTTGGGCAGCATAACTGCTTATTTCGTGATATATTACTATTTTAAGTAGCACCTTTTTTAAGATAAAAGAAATAAAACTTTTAAAGTACCTACCTCTTGAAGCATATGGGTTTTATCCCGTACCAAACCTCTTTCTAGTAGGCTTTAGGGTGCACTCACTCTGTCCTTCAGGGAGAGGGAGTCTTTTTGCTTTGCTTTTGTGGGCTTTGGGACAGCGCAACTGCTCATTTTGTTGTTTTTTTGCCTCGGGATCCGAGCAGCACAGCTGCTTGCTTTGCGTGCTTCCTTGCGTCTGAAATCGGGTAGAGCAACTGCTTGCTTTGGCTGGATTTGACGTCTGGATTTGGACAGGGCAACTGGTCTTTTGGGTTCTTTTGAACCGGTGAAATAGGGCAGAAACCTAGTTGGGTAGCTAGGGTTCACTTTGGCCGGAGGGTTTTAGTATTTAGGGGGAGATTCGGCAGCCTAACGGAGCTTCGGGGTCTCTTTAGGGAATAATCTCGGCGGTTTCTCTCCGTAACCTCTCAACAGGTTTGTGAGAGAATTTTTCTCACTGTGTGTAACTCTGTTTTTTCACTGCCGAAGGCCTTTATTTATAAGCTGAAATCCGAGCTTCCTTCGCAGTTAAGATTAAGCAGATATTTTCTTCTGAGCTTTAACGGCTTGTATCGCGCGCTTAAGGAGTTGTGCCAAAAGCCAACTGCACCAGTGATTTGAGGCATGTGGGCGCTATTTTGGGGCTTTGGGGGACGCCGCGCTTTGGAGGGGTATGGGTCGCGCACCCTTCCTTTTTCTTTTCATTTTTGGCACTTTGGTCCCTGCAATTCACTGTTTATGCATTCTTTTTTTCTTTTGCATTGTAAACCATATAACTTGACATTCGTTAGTCCTTTAACAAGTTTTGATATTTTATGGCATGTCATAAAACAGGGGTACAAAATTAGGGTATCTACAGAGCCCCTCAACGATGGAGTTTACGGGTAAACTGAAATTTACCAAGTAAACGAACATTGTTGATAAGAAATAGACTTCCAAATTTCTATAATAGGGAGAATGCAGTATACAGCAGTTTATAATGCAACAGTTTCTGATACATCAGTTAATTTCATACCCTAAACACTTTAATGGACAGATGGGATAGAGCAGATATGATGCAAATGAAATGCTCTGATGGTCATGCCTATTGAGTATAGGTTGCCTACGTATCTTTTTAAGGAATCAGACCAAACGTAGTTTGGCTCAAGCCGATAGCAAACAACAAGCGCTGGGTGGGATGGATGGGACCTGATCCTTTCCATGGTGACCCAGGGTATGTACCCCTTGTGGAAAGGATCCAACAACAACAGGTGCAATACATGAAACCGATCTTTTCCATAGTGACCCGGGGTATGTACCCCTTGTGGAAAAGATCCAACAACAACAGATGGGATACATGAGACCGATCTTTTCCATGGTGACCCGGGGTATGTACCCTTTGTGGAAAAGATCCAACAACAATAGGTGGGATACAAGAGACCGATCTTTTCCATGGTGACCCGGGGTATGTACCCTTTGTGGAAAGGATCCAACAACAACAAGTGGAATACATGAAATCGACCCTTTCCACGGTGACCCGAGGTATGCACCCCTTGTGGAAAAGATCCAACACAGATAACAGATGACATGACATAACATAATTAAAATGCATGCGACAGGTAAAGTAAAATGTAGATACTCTCCCTTTTCTTTTTTTTCCTTGCTTGCAGGCATCCTACTGGGGATATATATTTTTTCTTGGATGCTAGATGGATGGCCGTTAACTTTTGTTGACGACGGTTACCTTCGTTAAGTTCCGTTAGGACTTCAAGGCCATTTTGCAGTTTGGGAAAACCTGAGGTTTTAAGTGCTTGTAGACACCCTAATTTCGTACTCATGGTATGTGGCATGACATGCGATATCAAGACCTGTTAAAACTTAACAAATGTCAAATTACATGGTTTAAAAATGCAAAAGGGAAAGCATGATGCGCAAAACAGTGAAATGCAGGGGCCAAAGTGTCAAAAAGGGGCCTAAGTTTGGAACCTGGCACCCCACATAGGGGAACCAGGTGCAGCGCCCACTTCCTATGTGGGTGCGCTAGCATAGTGCTAGTGCTTTGTAGCACTTTGCCTCCGGTACACTCTCTCAAGCGTGCGGTACAAGCCAATGAAACACAGAAAGAAAACCCAAAATGCCAACGGGATCCCCACTCCCAACTATAAATAGAGGTGCTCGGCCTCAGTGAAAAAAAAAACGATTTCACTCCGCACACAGTTCACGGAGTAAAAGAAACAGCGTTCAGTTTACGCAGTGAGCGAGAGAGAGTACCCCTCCTCCTATAAGCCTCAAATCTCAGTCAAATCTCCTCCAAACTTAAATCCAACCGGTCAAAGTGAACCTTAGCCTTCCAGCTAGGATTCCACCCTATTTCTCCGGTCCAAAAATCCAAAAACTAGCAGTTACTCTGCCCGAATCCAGAGGTCAAATCCGTCAGAAGCAAGCAGTTGCTCTGCCCGATTTCCGCCAGCAGCAAACAAACAATAGCAAAAACGCAAGCAGATGCTCCGCCCGTTTTACGGTGCCCAAAAGTAGCTTTCGGAAGCAGTTACCCTGCCCGAATCACAACAGCAGCAAAAGACTCCCTCTCCCGGAAGGACATAGCGAGCACACCCTACGCTCTTAAAGGTAAGCCTTTAAGAGGTTTTATATAAAAAGTGTTATTTTCAGCCGGCCCAATGTAAAAAAATATAAACAGTTATGCTGCCCGGATCTCTATATAAAATACTACTTAAAAGAGTCATTATTATGGCCAACTATTTATAAATGTATTAATTGTAATTACTGGAAGGAGGCAGCTGCAAGTCTGTAAATAATGTAGATACAGATATATCTACTTTAATGTTTTATTTCATTTGCTGAATAAATATAATAAAAGCATATTTAAGCCAAAAACTATTTTTGAGACCGAAATGGCAAGTTGGGTGCCTAACACCTTCCCAACTCGTAACTTAGCCCCCGAACCCTTTTTTTACAAACTCTGGTTATTTTTTGTTTTTCTTTATTTCTCCTTAAAATAAAGATGGCGACTCTGTTACAGCATTTTGGATCACAGTGAGGCCCGCAACATCCTTTTCTTGCACTTTTTCGTTTTCCCCTAAACAAGGGACGATGTGAATGAAAAGGGTGATGCATTTTCTGTATCTTGTTTTCTACTAAACAAGGGAGGATGAGATATGGAGAAATCCAAAGCACTCATAGCGATCCAAAATAAACCATAGTGAGGCTCGCAACATCTTTTTTTTTGCACTTTTCCGTTTTTCCCTAAACAAGGGACGATGAGAATGAAGAGGGTGATGCATTTTATGTATCTTGTTTTCCCCTAAACAAGGGAGGATGAGATACGGAGAAATCCAATGCACTCACAATGACCTAGGACGATTTTCAAGTCTACAGTGAGGTAGGGCGTGTTCCCACGCGCCTTCGCAACATCCTTTTTTTGCACTTTTCCGTTTTCCCCTAAACAAGGGACGATTTGAATGAAAAGGGTGATGCGTTTTCTATATCTTGTTTTCCCCTAAACAAGGGAGAATGAGATACGGAAAAATCCAAAGCTCTCATAATGGACTAAAAAAGCACACTCAAGTGACCGAGGCGTATTTAACGCGCTTTTCGACAACACTCTTTTTGCACTTTTAATTTCGTCTTCCCCTAAACAAGGGAGGATGGAATGAAAAGAGTGATGTCCTTCCCGAGCCACGGGTTCCCCTAGAAAAGGGAGCGCACGATCCGGGGGAATATTCTCCGGGGCACTCACAGTGCTGAAATGACTTTTGGAAGGGAGGAAAGGGAAAATTCCTTCCCCTTTTATCTCTTACGCGAAGGACGAGGAACAGCAAGCAACCCATTTCTTTTTTGATTTCTTCCATTGTTGCAGACGGAGGAAATTTCTTCACTTCTTCATATTTTTTTCAATTTTCTTCCACCAAATTAATTGTTTTACTTACCAGATGGCTTCCTCTTCAAGATCTAGGAAGGGAAAGGCTCCAATGGGTTTGGAATCGGGCGAAAGACGCCGTGAATTACCTCCTTTGAACCGAAATGTTGTTCGATATTGGTATTCGAACAACGATTGGAGCAACATACACCGATATCAGCATACTCATGTCGCTCATCTTCCAGATCTGGCTGTAAGTCTTCAATATCTTAAATCCACTTGTTTGAATTTCTTGAATTTCTTGGGTTTCTTGATATTTTGGTACTCTTAGAGTATACCTGCTGTAATTTTGATGCTCTTGCATGCATAATTTATGCAAGGATAATGCATTTGGCAACGAAAGTATATGAAATTGATGCTATTTAATTTTACGAGGCATGCTCATGCAATTGGCACTATTTGATTCTGCGATGCATATTTATGCAACTGATATGTTATTATTTGCAATGCATGCTCATGAAACTGATACATTTTTTTATGATGCACGTGCCCATGCAACTGATATATTTTTGATAATGCGATGCATGCTGAATATATATTTTTCCTGCGATAAAGCACATGTTGCAAATATATCTCTTGGATGATGCATATGCTACATATTTTTTTTTTCGGATGATGATGCACATGTTGTTTTATACAAGATAAAACATAACATGCGGATAGATGCACAGAGATAAAAGAAAAGATAATTAATTTTTTCTCTTTTTTTTTTGACAGGACAACAATTTTAAAATCCTGAAAATCTAAGATGTATATATTTTGGGCTAAGTGCACATACTGGATGATAAAAGAAAAATATATATGTATATTTTTTTTTTCCTAAAATGAATATGATTATGGATATGACATAATTAATGAAATGACAAGAAATATGACATGCATGATGAGATAAAAGAAAATGAGAGTTTTTTTTTTCTTCTCTTTTTTTTTTTTCCTTTTCTCGTCTTCCCTTTTTTTTTCTTTGACGTGTTTTTTTTTCTCTTTTTTTTTGCAGGCACGCAACACCATTAATTGGGTGCGGGACAGTTCGAAGAAATTGGCCGCCATTTATAATTCCTTGCCTTCGCGCAGTGATTTTGGTTAAGCAGACATGATTGGGTACATTTCTATGAGCAGTCAGCCATTTTCGCAGCTACCTGTCGATTTATGAGGTTTTGAGAGAGTATTGGTGGGACACCACCCATACCTTTCACTTTAGCTGGGGAGAAGCTACTATGACTCCTTTCGACTTTGCTACTATCACGGGCATCCCTACCGACATTGGCAGGAATTTAGAGCCAGATTTCACCCTGCGGTATCAGCATGATGTGGTCGAGGATCTATTGGGTCTCGTACCTGTTTATAAGAGCACGGATGAGATCCGTATCCGCAGTGTGAAGAGATGGCTAGAACAGAATGTTGTGCAAGTTGATGATGATGATTACGAGGCTATCGCTTGTGTAGTCAGAGCATTCATGTTCTTTTTTCTGGGGACGACGATTTTTGCCAACTCATCCACCACTCTACGGGTGTCTATCTTGGGATGCCTCTGAGATCTGTATTGGGTTTCTGAGTTTGATTGGGGGCAGGCAGGCTTAGCCAAGCTCTATTCTTCCATGGACCATGCCAGCAGCAACGACTCCCCAAACCTTAACGGTACGTTTTGCTCCGGCCTGGGAGGTGACTTTCTTATTCTCTTTTTTTTTCTTATTCTCTTTTATTCTACTAGATACCTGCTTGAATTTATGCATTATTCCTTGACTGATTTTTTGTCTTTTGCTGTCTCTTTTTTATTTTTTTGACAGGTCTGGGCCTACTCAGTTTTCAGCTTTGCTCCGGGCCCACTTAAGAAACATATCCACGAGCCGTCTTTTCTTGCTGAGTACACGAATGCGAACAGGGTAGAGGAGGACCAGGATAGCTCCAAGTTGCCCATAGCGATGGTACAAGAGAGGATTGTGAGCTCTCGTATAGACATGGTGGATCTCACTCCCTAGAGGGGTCTGACTGAGTCATATCTGACTTCCCTGAAGATGAGTAGTCATCGAATTCTGATGGTGTCCATCATGGTTGATTCTTTGTATATGGGTGAGCGGGTCAACCGGCAGCATTTTCTTTTTTTCTGTGGGCCCAATGATATCACCAGCACCACCCACCTGGGTGATCGTCCCAGATTTCTTACCGAACTGATATCAGTGCCTAGCGAGATACACTATCCCTCGTGACGTTTATCCCGTCATGTCATATGCTGAATTCCCGAGGACGATACTCCACCTTGTCCCGGTAGAAGCTAGATGTGCATCATACGTATCAGATAGGCCTAGGCCTACACATTTGGTTCATGGTGCTCAAGCTGATTATTTTGTGCCTGCTGGAGATTTTTCCACCTTCCAATACTCTTACGGGGGAAGACTTGTGAAGGAGGCCTTGCCTGATGATGAAATCCCGGAGCGATACCAGATTCCAGAGAGGGCCCGCGCGGTATACATTTTCCTTTCTTTTTATTTCTGTTTTCTCAAACTTGCCATATATTTTTTATTACCCTCCCGGACTGATATCTTTTCCAGGTGGACGTCACATCATACCATAAAGTGGTGAAAGGCTTCTTTGGCCTTGCCAAGCTGTATCAGCGGATGATAGACGAGTTTACTTGCCGGGGAAATGATGCCATGAGCCGAGCCAGGCGCCAGGATGATGATGATGCTGGCAAATTGGGTCGTACTCGAGCAAGAGGATGAGAGTATATGGTCGGCGGGACCGGCCCTCGGGTCATGGGCAGAGACTTGGAGATGAGCATATCATCACGAGCCCAGCAGCCCTTCACATTTGTATTTCATTATATATTTTTTTGGACTCTTTTTTTGTAGCATAACTATTTTTATATTTTTAATGCAATGTATTGTTTTTTTACGATGCATAATTATTTGACTCTTTATTCTAGCCATGCATAAATAAAAGAAAATATACCATTACCTATTGTGGGGACACACTGTACTCAGGGATGGTTTTGGATTTGGGAGATACACTTTCGGATTTTATCGGGGTTAACGATGCTCTGCGGGGAAGGAGAGGCAGCTGCCTCCTTCTGTGCTTGATTTTTCCTCTAAGACCGGTAAAGGCTACGCATAGCCTCTACGTATCTCGTGGGTGGAGAAGGGCTACAATTCATGAACAGAGGTAGCAGCCAGAGCAAAACCAGGATACCAGGCAGTTTGAGAATGATTTTCCCCTTGGCGGATCTGAGACCTTTACTTGTTCACAGGGGCTTATGCTCAAGTTACCATGGCTGGTCTTCGTCAGGCCATTTTTATCTGCCCTACCGAATTCTCCGTCAATTTGGTAGAGAACAGGTCATTCCAGATAAAAACCGTCCTCTGATGAACATGTTGTTGATTGAGGGAAATGTGGGCTCTCTCATCCGAGAGATGTGGGGAATTGATTACCCCCTGCGGGCCTTAGCTAATACTTTTTCTGAGAATGTGCTTCTATCCCATGAATATCTATCATGGGTACTCTTGCTTTCTAAGGAGCATTCTCGCATAATTAGGCACATGCTAAGGAGGATCTTGTCCAAGCGGGTTACCAGTGGCATAGATGCCCGACTGATAGAGTTTGGCAATGACCTGGAGAGTTCTGGTCTGGTGGTTCCCCAAGCTTTATAGGAGGAATTTCGACGGGTGCAAGGTCTTGGAGCCCAGATGGCACACGCTCCTGATGAGGTAGGGACAAGCAATACGCTTCCCAGATTAAGTTCTGCAGGTCGGCAGCGTAATGCCCGATGGACTGATGAAACAGGCCCGAGTAATGCTGGCAGACGAAGAATGCCCAACGTGGCGATGGTGCTGGCCCAAGCAACTCTGCTGTTCAGGACAATGTGGAAGCTGATGATAAGATGAGGATACTTCGGATGGTTCTCATCCAAGTGAGGTTGGGGCATCATCTGCGCCTCGTAGAAGCATATGGTCTCGGCTGGGACGTCGCAGACGTTAAGGGACCATTTCGGAGCTGCTGGGAATGATGAGGTTTTATGGACCTTGGGGATGTAGGAAAATAATATGTAGGGACCTATAATAAAAACGATTATCTAAATGTCTTAGACACATATTCCCTGGTTGCACTCAATGGAACTTTTATATTTTGATATTTTGATTTATTGTGAGCTCTATAGTGGTTTTTCTTTTAGCCAGTCAAGCTCGAGATGCGACACCCTTTTCTTGACATAACAAGTCTTCCTCATGCTGCCATACATGTTTGATACATGTTTGACCTTTGTTCGACCGGACCCGAAGGCTACCTACATTCCTTATTTTTTAGGCTCAGATCGACGTAGTTCTTCCCCTAAGGGAAGAATTTTGTTGCTGGCGACCTATTGCATGTTGAAAGATGTAGACTTGTTTGCTGGAGATCAATCTGCTGGAGACTGTTCTCTCTTCTTCTCCTGAATTTTCTTTTGCTATGCTCTACCTTTTGCATAGACCGCCCTTTTTTGGTTTTCAATCTAGCGAGCCCTTATTTCTCCTTGTATATTCTTTTTTTTTCTTTCGTGCTCTAATTTTTGCCTAGACCGCCCTTTCGGGTTTTCAATCTAACGAGCTGAAGAAAGAGACAGTTTCTTGGTCATTGAAGGACATCTCGACCTATACATAATACCGTTTGAGCTTATTCATGTTGAAGGGCTAAACGAAATCTTCCTCATCCTGATTGGTGAGGAAAACTGCACCTCTTGACTGTATTTGCTTGACGACGTAAGGTCCCATCCATATAGACTTCTATTTTCCCCTACTGTCGACATAACTAGGGGCTTTTCCCACAACGTTTGAATGCTCAAGCTATTCGTTTTTGGTATGCTCGAGTGTGTTCTAAGGCTAGTAGTCGTCGTTCATCTAACAGGGTTAACTCATCGTAGCGCTGTTTGACCTAGTCAATCTCGGCTATGTTTGATTCCATCATGACTCTCAATGATGGGACCTCAATCTCAATAGGCATTACTGCTTCCATGCCATAGACTAAAGAATAAGGTGTAGCCCCAGTAAGTGTGCGAACTGACGTGCGATAGCCCCAGAGTGCTAACGACAACTTTCTGGCCAGCCCCTTCCTGTTTCAGCCATTTTTTCTGATAATGTTTTCTAGTGTTTTGTTGGCTGCTTCGATGGCACCGTTTGCCTGGAATTATATAGTTTATGCGGGGGAACGTGTTGCAGATTGGCGAAGTGCTGACATTTGTCACAGTGACACACCCACCGAATACAATCAGTTTCTAGCGTACTCCAATAGTACCCTTGTCGGATTACTTTCTTTGACATCATATGCCCATTCATGTGTGGCCCACAAGTACCACCATAAGTTGGTCCATGACTCGCTCTGCTTTGGCCTGATCTATGCATATGAGATTCAATCATTGGTAGTGCCTTTTATATAGATTACCTCCGTTGATCATAAATTGCGATGCCCATATTCATAGGGAGACCTTTCCTCTTTTATCTAAATTGTTTGGATAGACTCCTTTCTGAAGTAAATTCCAAATGTCTAAGTACCAAGGCTCGTTGTCTTTTTCAAGAGTTGCATCAATAAGCAGGAGTTATTTTCTTCCCAACTACAAATGGTTGAACGTTGATCTCTGTGGGAACTTTGACCAACGGAACTAAAGTTGCTAAAGCATCGGTAAATTGATTTCTATCTCGCGATAGATAATGAAACAAGATGTCCTCAAACTCTTTTGCTAAAGATGTCAATCGAACGTGATATAGCTGTAGTTGGGGATCTTGGGTTTTCCATTTCCCCTCGATCTGATTTATGATCAAAGCGGAATCGCCAAAAACTTTTAATTCTTTTCCCCTCTTTAAAGAGCTTCTTATAGACCAGCAATGCAAGCTTCGTACTCGGCAGTATTATTTGAACATTCAAACTCCAATCTTATGGCTAAAGGATTATGAGAATCAGTTGGATCAATTAGCAGGATTCCTATGCCGAAACCTCTTTTGTTGGCTGCTCCATCAAAGAACATCTGCCACTTGGTGTCATGATCTGTAATTTCTAGGACACCCTCGCCTGGAAAACTTGGCTCTGAAGCATCTTCTGATTCTAAAGATAGATTAGCTAAATGGTCTGCAATCACACTTCCTTTGATAGATTTGTGTGTGACATATGTGATGTCAAATTCATTGAGTAGAAATGACCATTTAGCCAATCAGTTGGAGATTGATGGCTTTCTGAAGATGTATTTCATTAGATCCATTCTGGAAATCACTTTGATGGACCGGGCTTGCAAGTAAGTCTTGAGCCTTTGCTTTGCCCAGACTAAACCAGTACAACTTTTCTCTAAGGCTGAGTTATTGAGCTTGCTTCCTTGGACCTTCCTACTTATAAAGTAAATGGCATTTTCGAAGTAAGAATTTTCTTTTTCTTGTGCGAGCATAGCCCCTACTGCAGTGTCTGTGACAGTCAGGTATAGGAGAAGAGGTTTATGAGCATGAGGAAGAGCTAGCACTAGTGGGCTAACAAGGTAGTCTTTGACTTTTTCAAAGGCAAGCTGGCATTCTTCATCCCAGACTCGATCAGTGTCCTTTTTCAAAAGCTTGAACAGTGGCTCCCACATGGATGTCAACTGTCTGATGAAGCGACTGATATACTGCAATCGACACAGGAAACCTTTAACCTCCATTAGGGACTTTGGCTGTGGCATGTCTACGATGGCTTTTACTTTAGCAGGTTCTATTTCAATGCCCTGCTCAGTTACCATAAACCCTAGGACTTTTCCCTAGGTAACTCCAAATGTGCATTTTTTCGGGTTGAGCTTCATCTGGTGTTTTCTTAACCTTTCGAAGAATTTTCGAAGGTCATTGACATGGGCACCATTTGTATCATCAGAATGAACAATCATATCGTCCACGTATATTTCGACTTCTTTATGTATTATGTCGTGGAAGAAAGCAGTGGCAGCTCTTTGGAATGTATCCCCAGCATTTTTCAATCCGAATGGCATGGCAGTGTAGCAATAGGTTCCCCAAGGGGTGTCGTCTTTGGGCGATGCCTTGTTGAGGTCGCGGAAGTCTATGCAGATCCGAACCTTTCCATTAGGTTTCGGTACGGTCACTATATTTGACAACCAAATTGGGTATTCAACTACCCGGATAAACTTGACGTGTAACTGAATATACTTCTCGGATAAAGATTTTGGTGACAATGAGGGGCTTGGAGATTTGTTTGTTAATTTTGGAGTCTATAGAATGGAGGATGGCAAGTGTGAGGCATTAGATTCGTTTAAGGACCATTCGAAGGTTTTTTGGCCTCCCCCTGTTTGGCTTAAGGCCAATCCACGTCGTTTGAAGAAATGGATGCAAGTCTAAGTTTTCCCTATGAATGTCTTGCTTATCATCATTGACTTCTATAATGCTTAATTCTTTTTTAATAGCGTTACCATGAGTTGCATATCGTAGAATTATATTTGTATCATTTGTGTGGCAATATTGGAGTCATGGTGCATTGGCAATTTTGTATTGTATACATATGTCTTCTGTCCATGGAGCATTAGTTTATAGGTGTCAAATTAGTGTGACAACATTTTCCTATGCTACTAGGATTCATTTTAATTGTTGTTCTGCCCTTTTCATGTTGAGTGTTGTTAGAAAGGTGAAATATTCAAATATACTTCTCGTTTAATTTCTGATTTAAAATCTTGAGATTTTGTCTAACTTGAAAAAACCCTCAATATACTAACATAAAACTAGCTCAAGATTTTAAATCAGAAATTAAACCATAAGTATATTTGACTACTTCGCCTTTCTAACAACACTCAACGTGAAAAAGGTAGAATAACAATTAAAATGAATCCTGGTAGCATAGGAAAATGTTGTCACATTGACTTGACACCTATAAACTAATGATACATGCCTCTATGGACAGAAGATATATGTATACAATACAAAATTGTCAATGTACCATGATTCCAATATTTCCACACAAATTATACAAGTATAATTCCACGATATGCAACTAATGGTCACGCTATAAAAAAGGAATTAAGCATTATAGAAGTCAATGATGATACGCAAGGCATTCATAGTGAAAACTTAGACCTACATTCATTTTTTTCAAATAACATAGATTGGCATTAAGTCAAACAGGGGAGGCCAAAAAACCTTCTAATGGTACATAAACTCTCTAATGCCCCACACTTGCCATGTAATACCCCAATCCCACATCGGGTAGATGTGGAACTTGTGTTTGATTTATAAGGTAGGCATGCGCTACTACTGGGCACTAACATCATCCATGGACTTTTGGGTCGGCTTGTGGTGGGCCTGATGACCCATGGTGTCAAGGCGTGCTCAAGTGGGCCTGGGCTACATGTAGCGGACCGAAGCTCGCGCCGGGCGTTACAAATGGTATCGAGCGGATCCCACCGAAATGTGGGAACAAAGTGCCAAGGGCCAAAGTGCTACACCGCAGAAAGTGGGAGCCACCTCTTGATCCCCGTACGAGCCACCTCTTGATTCCTGCATCGCCCGGGGTACGATTCGGCCTTGACGAGGACGTCAAGGATTTTGAGTGGGGGAGATTATAATACCCCAATCCCACATCGGGTAGATGTGGAACTTGTGTTTGATTTATAAGGTAGGCATGCGCTACTACTGGGCACCAACATCATCCATGGACTTTTGGGTCGGCTTGTGGTAGGCCTGATGACCCATGGTGCTGCGTGCTCAGTGGGCCAGTGTGTGGGCTACACGTAGCGGACCGAGCTCTCGCGCTCGGGGCGTTACATGCCATTCTTCATTCTATAGACACCAAAATTAACAAACAAATCTCCAAGCTCCTTATTGTCACCAAAATCTTTATCCAAAAAGTATATACAGTTACGCTTCAACCCAGGGAAATCTTGAACGAACACAGTAGGTGCAATCATTACCAAAAAAAATACTTCATCACCTAATGAATCAACAGACTCCCAATCATGTCTCTCTTCATTCAACTTATAAACTTTCAAATGAACTGCAGAATCATTGTCTATATCATGAACAGAAAGTTGGTAACCCAAAAAGCACTTATCAATCATAAACAAACCCTTTTTTGAAACCACCAAATACTTAGATGTCCCACCAAAAAATAAAGACAATTCACGCATAACTTCCTTAACCTCCAAACCCGAACCAGAACTAGAACCGAAAACCACAGTTCTTTTTCAATAGTCCACAACATATAATTTCTCATTATAATACACCACATCATCAAACATGTTCCCATAATCAACTAAACTACAATTCTCATCCCCCATAAACATCATTTTTCGATATATTCAATCATTACAATATCGAGAAGCACCGAAGAATATGGATGAACTTGTATTGGCTGTGAAGAAATCTTTTGATGAAATGCCATCAACAAGTCTAAATAAAATCTTCTTGTCGCTTCAGGCTTGCATGATTGAAGTGATAAAAAGCTATGGAGGAAATCATTACAAAAGAGCCACACCTTGGTAAAAATCAAATGATTAGAGAAGGCAACCTTCCTTCTCAATAGCAATGTGAGCTTAGACTAATGGAGGCATCCTTCCAACATCTACAACCATAACTTAATACCTTGTTTCATGTGGGTTAGAACACTGTTTTTAGTGTATACTTCTGGTGTAATAAGCTTTCGTTGTAGAATTCCATCTCAGATTACTACTAATAACACTAGTTTCTTGGTTGTACTAGTGAGCATAGTCGTATACTGTTAGTATTGTTACTCCAACTGATATTGATACTCTATGGAGTATTACTCTTGTAATCAAAGGTCACAAATATACTTGAGTTTAATCAGATTTGTGTGCTGCAAAGGGAACAAATGTACTAGGTGAGTATAACAGTACGTAGTATACTGTTATATTGTTTTCTTCTAGTTACTTTTTGTTCCAGCTTTTTGCTGAGCATAATTGATTTTGCAATGTCAACTGTTTATCTCTAGGAAGGTGCCGAATTTTACTCAAATTCATATAGCAGAACTTTCCAGGTAAGTTTTCCATTCACCAAAAAAGAAAATCCAGCAACAGGCAATATCCGGTGAATAAAAATTCCAACAATTTTTTTTTTGGTAGGAAAAAATATTCTGAAAGTTTGAAGTAATTTCGAGTGAAAAAAATTCCAACGCAATTTTCCGGTCACCAGAAAAAATTTCGACTGTCGGATGCAATTTTCGGCTAATAATATTTTGCCAATATAGTTTGAAAGATATCAAATATGACAACTTGTTCCCAGACCTACTGATCAACAAGTAATAGGAACCAAATGGGTTTTTAGGAACAAGCTGGATGAAGATGAAAATGTCACAAGAAACAAAGCTAAGTTGGCAACCCCTAGACAGGAGGAGGGCATTGACTATGATCAAACATTTGCTCATGTTGCAAGACTAAAAGTTATCAGATTATTCCTTGTGTATGTAACCTTCAAAGACTTTAAAGTCTATCAAATGGAAGTGAAGAGTGCATTTCTAAATGGAGACCTTCAAGAACAAGTTTATGTTGAATAACCTCATGGTTTTCAAGATAGCAAGAAGAAAGACCATGTATACAAACTTTGAAAAGCTTTGTATGGACTCAAACAAGACCCAAGAGCTTGATATGAAACTCTTTCAAAATTTCTTATGGAAAAAGACTTTCAAAGTGGTAAAATTGACACAACTTTCTTTTCCATGAAACACAAAAGAAACATTTTACTAGTTCAAATTTATGTTAATGATATTATATATTTTTGGTTCTACTAATGATGTTTTGTGTAAGAGATTTGAAAGCCTAATGAAGGGCAAGTTTGAGATGAGCATGATGGGAAAACTCACATACTTCCTTGGTTTGCAAATCAAGCAAACTAAAGAAGAAATATTTAACCATCAAGCTAAGTATACCAAGGAGCTTATAAAGACGTATAATTTGCAAGATGCAAATTCAGCTAATACTCCAATAGGAGTTGAATGTCATCTAGTAACTGATGAAAAAGGTAAATCAGTCAACATGACTGGATACAGAGGTATTGTTGGATTTCTCCTATATCTAACTAGTAGTAGGCCAGATATTATATTTGTTGTGTGTGTCTGTGCAAGATTTCAAGCTGATCCAAAAGAATCTCACATGATAGCTGCTAAAACGATCATTAGATACCTAATTAACACTGAAAAATTTGGCATTTGGTATCCAAAAGATTCTTCTTTTAATCTAATGGGATATTCAAATTTTGATCTTGCATCATGTAGAGTCAACAGGAAAAACACAAGTGGACTATGTCAGTTCCTTGGAAATAGACTCTTATCATGGGCCATCAAAAAGCAAGCATCAGTTTCTACATCAACTACAAATCCTTTGGATGAAGCAACATCTGATGGACTATGAGATGTAAATGGGAACCTATCCCATATTTTGTGATAATACATCTGTCATATCTGTGTCTAAAAATCATGTCATGCATTCTAAAACCAAACATATTAACATTAGATATCATTTTCTTAAAGATCATGTTGAAAAAGGTAATGTTCAGCTAGAATATGTTCTCACCGAATTTCAATTGGCTGACATTTTTACAAAACCTATAAAATCTGATATATTTGAATTTTTAAGATGTGAATTAAGCATGCTTATTCTTTAATATATATATGAACTTGAGAAACTAACACATGCATGAAACAGTTTATCGTCTAGCAAAAGCTAACTAACATCAATTACTGAATTACTCATCTACTGATAACCAATCTTTAGAAACACGACCTTTCTCACATCATCAGCAGATGTACCTGTAGAATCCTTGTTCTCTTTCGGCTGATTACAAATATCAATAGATAGAAAATATCAGCTGATCAAAATCTGCCACGTTATCAGCTGAAGAAAATTGTTAAGCAAGTAAGCTATTCCAGTTGTTAAATTCAGTCACTGCACGGATTAGCTACTTAACCCTCAACACTTGTTAAATGTATCACAGTAAATTGTTTCATTTGAAATTTAAAAATTTATACTTTATTCACACGTATGTGAAACAAACTGAATTTTGCATTAAAATTCAACGGTCCATTTTTAAAATTCCCTTCTGACAGTTGGCATAATTGTAAGCACAAACATATTTTTGATATCAAAATGATTTACTCTTTCTGATCAAATTCCTATCATCATTTAAATGATTGTGCAATATCCAAATCTTTTGAACTCACTGACACATTCTTAAGTCTTTAAAACTATAAAAGCATTAAATATGTTAAACCACTTCTTACATCAAAAACATTCCCTCGTCACTATTTACTTCTTATCACAACCACACAATCCTATCACATTTTGATATAAACTTATGCAAATTCTTCTATACTTATCACCGGATATTATATCTCCTTCATTTATTCTTATAAAAACTGAAGTTCAATTTATCACCATCCATTTCCTACTTAAAACCCACAAAAAATTCGAAAAACTTCACTGCTTTAAAAAAGAATTCATACTCCATTGCTTACATCTCTCTCTCTCTCTAAAAAAATTCCAAGTACACTATCTACATACTAATCTTTTAACATAAGTTCATAGTCTCAAAATTCTTTCAGGTCTTATGGCAGACAACATATATTTTGCTTATTACTCTCCCTCTTATGAAACTGCTATTGTACTTACCGAACCCCAACTAGCTCAACTTTTTCCCCCTCTCTCCAATCCTACCTTTCATCTCATATATTCTCCTTATCAAAAGAATCATATTCTCATTCCTCCAAATTGGGTTTTTCCCATTGATAACCTACCTTTATTCATTCAGTCTCTTCTTTCATTTTATGAAGAGAAGAAGGAAGAAAAACCCTTGATCATCCCAGATGAATACATTGATAAAGACTTCAAAAGACAATTACATATTTTATATCCTCCTACTCCTATTCACTCATTTCCAAATGAACTTGTTGTCACTTATTATGGCAAGTACTTTGACCTTTTACATCATCACTGGAATGCCTTCTACCTTTCCAATGACAGATTCGTTCAAGATAAACTCATCATATCTGTCTGGAATATCTATAGAATTGTCCATGATATTAATCCATTTTCTACAAATGATCCTTATCTTCTAGGTAGACCAGCTACCCCAGCAGATTCTTTGATCATCAAAAATCTACACCTACCTACCTTTGCTCCTTCCAAACTTAAAACTATTCAATAGATGGCTATGGCATACATAAATGACTGCATTCATGATGCAAATTATCACAATAGAACTTTCAAACTTCTTCAGTTATCTCAGTCAGGAGGAGCATCTACCTCTACTCATTCTCCTCAATTCTCTTCAGAAAATCCATTGCTATTGATATAAATCCTCCTACTACTGAACATTCAACCTTGCCTATTCAACCAGCCACCAAATCAGCTAAGCTAGTGTTGCAACCTTCCCCCTCTTGCAAACCTCCAAACCAAACTTTTTAAAGGCAAAAACTCATTAAAAGCCAACGTATCTCTAATCCATTTGCTTCTCATCCAATCTTTAATAATGATTCTCCAGAAGTTGATCTAGAACCTGATCCTCCATCTATTGATATCCATGCAACCCTTGAATATCACACTCTTATCCTACATAACCTTCAAACACAGCTGAACTCCATTGTTCCTAACATTAGAAGTACTATCTTTACTGAAGTTCAGGCTGCAATAGTCATTGGTGCCCCTCGCGAAGCCACTATGCACGACTGAAATTCCATTCTCGCCTTCCAACAAGATTAAGCTACAAGGTAGGGGTGGCCCGGCCCATGAGCCCCACCCGTTATGCCGTCGTGCCCGGCCCGTGCCCGGGCCGATACATAGTCGGGCTTTAGATATGTTAGATGCCCGCGGGCTCGAGCACACCCGGGCCTTCAAGTTCTAATGCCCATCTAAGCCCGGCCCGGCCCATCATCATATTATGTTTTAAAATTATAAATATATCATAATTAATTAATTATACCATTACAATAACAAAAAAGAACATTTGTTACTGCTACATGCATACCTTCGTTAATTATATTATTATATAGTGACTAGTCAATTATTATATTATATTATTATATAGTGATTAAGTGATATACCAAATTACCAATACAAATAGCTAAAACTCAAACAAAAGGCAAAATAAAACTTTGAAACCCTAAAACAGTAAAACCTAAAACAAATTGACTGCTACCTGCCTTCCTTCGTTCCTTCGATACCTCTACCTGCCTCCAACGTTCATTCCTTCGGCTCTATTAGTCTATTATATAATTACATAATACATAATGTAATTTTTGTGTATAGTCACAGTTTGGATTTGGAGGAACTAGGTGAGTAGGTGTCATGGTTCAGGTTCAGTTGCCAAGACTTTTAAAATTATATGTAATTTAAAAAACATGAAAATCAATCGGAGAGCCCATCTAAGCCCGTGCCCGCCCGTGCCCGTTCAGTGCTCGTTCAGTGATGCCCGTGGGCTTGTTTACGATACTGGGCTTTTTAAAATGATGTCCGCTGCCATATGGGCCTATACTGGGCATTACCAATGCCCGCGAGCTTAGGGCACGTGCACACCCCTACTACAAGGGTAGAGAAAGTAGAAACTGTAGCTTTTAAATCGCTTCAGGAGGAGAAAGTGTAGAGAGTTAAAGCCGACATTTATCAAGCAAGAGCTGACACTTATCTACGGGAACTCAAAGGGCTAAAAAGACAAGTAAAAATGAGAAAAGCTGCAGATAAAGAATCATCAACGTGAAGCCAAACCAATTTATTTCCCTCTCTTTTGCTTCCCAATTCTTACTTATCATATAATGTTTCTACTAACAACTTATGCAGGATAAATAGCTTTATACTTACGTTATTTTTACTCTTTACTTAGGATGAATGACTTTAAGTGAATAGGAGAAGATTTTAAAAACTCGCATACATTCGATTTACTTAAAACCATTAAGTTAAAACCAGTTAGTATAAATAATTTTCCAAAATCTTTAAAATCGGTTTTTTAACTTAGATTTTGTAACGAGTCTAAATCTATCTGTTAAAACATTCAACGGATAAGATATCCTCTGTTGTTTATACAGAAAATACCTATTTTGAGTTTGCTTGATAACCTACATTCTAGTTTCATTGTATCTGCCTAAAATATAAGTCATCAGCAGCTAGCATGTGTTGATACACTATGTCAGCATCTGCTTATACGCTAAATTTCTACCTGCTGAAAACATTGTAGTTATTTGGAAAATATCTAACTTTCATGCGCTTAGTATAATATATTATTTTGGTAAACTTTTTCAAATAAAAGAACTATATATTCATATGTCACTTCAATAAAAGACTTTCGTGCATGTTATAAATGTCATTTGTATACCCATACCTAACTAACCATTCTCTTTAATATTTAATACTAGGAAATGCTCTTTGTCTCTTACAATCTTCCTAGATTTCTTGGCATTCAATGGAACATCATCTCATCAAGAAATTCAAAATTCAACATCACTCTCTCAAACGGCTACAATTCTGGATTCATCTATAAAACATTTGAAACAAAGATTGAAGAAGATACCCCCTTTCAACATTACATGTTTAAGCTTTCATAAATCAAAATCTCTGCAGCACTCAAAAAAGACAAACTAGCCGAAACTCTCATTCAAACCAAGAATTTCAAATCTTTTCTTAAAAAGCTTCTTCTCCAAATCATTACTAGACAATTTTCCCTCCTAGTTATTCTTTTCTAATTTCTGTTTTGAGCAATCTCTGATTCTCTGTTCCTTTATTCTTTCAAAGGCTTAAAGGATCACAGATTGTTGTACGAGTTTGATTCTTACTAGATCAAACTCCTCAAACACTGGTTTTTGTTGTACACGGATCCGCTAGTGATCACTTAGTATTTACCTAATATTCGTGCACTTCAAAATCCAAGTTTGACCAGTATGGTAGTGGACGTAACAGTTTTAATATTGTGAACCACTCCAAATATTAGTCTGCTTGTTATTTTTACTGTTCATACACTTAAACACCTTCTATCTACTTAATTATTTAACAACTATAGTCCTGAGTTCTTTAATTAGTTGATCATATATACTGTTTTTTAATTCAGCCCTATACTTAAGTGATCGAAAGAAAACAAACCAAACTGTTTTTTATAGTTCAGCAGCTGTTATCCTACTGAAAATTTCTATTTTTCGCTGCATCTTTTAAGAGTTTTTAAAATAAACCTCAAAAAATTTAAAAGGTTATTCATCTCCCCTTTAACCTTATTTCGTTACCAACTAGACTTCCATACTCTCTATTTTAATTCAAGTGTTGCTTCTTTTCAAGAAATTGCCCACTCCTCCCACCTCTCTCTTCCTTTTTCTCCCTTTCACTTCTATAAATATGTTCTTCCACTTTCCACACTCAGCACACTTAACTTTGTTCATCCAATGAAAGAGAAGATATATACCTTGATCAAAACTGAGAAGATATATACCTTGATCAAAACTGACTCCCGTAGAAATTTAAATACTTTAAAATTGTTGTATATTACTCGATGTTGTTTTAATATATTTAATTTGTTTCACACTAATTGTGTAATAATCTCAACGAATTTCACCTTCAGCATATAAAACCTATACACTCAATTCAAATATTACACTCTTTTAAATATTAATGGAACAATAATCTAAATTTTGATTGTATTAACTTGAAGAATAGAATGTTAAAAAGAAAGACTCGGGAGAATAATTTCAATACTACACTTCGAATGAAGAGAACACTATTTATATGTTTGAGTTGATGTCTTGAAAAGACACAACTCGAGCCGAAATATATCAACTATTTGCAAAGAGAATTTATTCAAAAACTTTGAACTGATCAACTTGCGTGTATGCTGGAAGCAACCCGCCTCCCTCCCAAAGTAGGACATTGTTCGAAACAATGTTACACATTCATATTACTAATTAAAACATATATATAATAGTCAAAAGCTCTAAGTATACTTTGTATATTTCCATAATAAGAGAAACATGGCCGGCCCTGGGGTACTGCAATGGGCCCCTAATTTTTTAGGGCCCCAAATGTTTGGGTACTACTTTATATTTATTATATATATTAAAGTGTCAAAAGGATTAATAATTGATTCTCTTAACCTGTTGGTTAAAGTATTCATGATTTAAGTTAAAAGTTTTAGGTTCGGATCATGTATTGTTACTTATTTTAATCTGTTACTTTTTTTAGTATGTGAACTATATATAAGTTATAATGTGTTGATAATTGTAATCTAGAATAGATGATCCAATGGTTAATATGCTTGGTAGATTGTGAGAGATTTTGGGTTCAATTCTTGCTATAAGTTTTTTTTTTCCCCAATACTTTTAAAATTTAAATGATTTCATTTTTATAAAGCCCCCCCCCCCTCTTTTTTTTTTTTGCCATGGGCCTCTCGAAACTCAGGACCGGCCCTGAAGAGAAAACCCAAGTGAGCTAAAACTTGTATCAATCTCATGTAGGATAAATAAGACACAAAAAAGAAATGAAGAGGAAAACAAGAAGACTTTATTTATGAAGGAAAAAATTAAAGTAGATACACAAACTCAATGTAGGAGAAAAGTATTATTTTATGTGAATACAAAACATTTAATAATAATATATACTCCTATATATATATGAGTAATACTAGAGCCACTCAATGAGTACTCAAATTTATGCACCAAATGATGTGGTTTCTAATGTGTCATCTTATTTGGCATTTTATGGACTCCACTATAAGTTAAAAAGTTATGTTAACAATATGACACATAAGATGCAACATCATTTGGTACCCAAAATCAATGCTATTAGCCCTAAGCATTACCATATATATATATATATATATATATATATATATATATATATATATATATATATATATATATATATATATATATATATATATATACATATAATGACAACAGTGATTTTTCCCACTTAAATTACTTACCATATGAAGTGCCTAAATTTCATTTGCCTAAAGGGCTTTTGGGCCTCGCGTGAGCGAGGGGCTTTCCACCGACCCCTTATTCATTACAGGACTACTAAACACCATGGGCCGGCCCATGCATGACAAGTAAACCCAGCCCCTCGGTATAAATAAACCTACTATCTCATAGTAAGGCGGACTCTCATCGCTCTCTCTTCGACAATTCTCACTCACACGGGGGCTCACGCGTCCTCCTATATTGTTGATCTTGTCTTCGATTCTCACAGGAGGGTTTTGGGGACATCCCCACCACTCACTCGCGGTGCTCATTTTGCGAACACCTACATACGACGGATATCAGGCCCAAGCGGCGATTCCATTACCAAGGCGGCGAATTCATCATCAATTCGGTCAGCGAACACTCACGGATTTCAACGACTTTCGGCACCGGTATGGCGATATTTTTGCCACATCGGTTTGGTTCCGTTCTTGGGAAATCGACTCTAGCGATTTAACGAACTCCAACAGCCACGGTGGAGTTCGTTCATGGAGTCTTGGGAACAAAGTTGAACAAAACATTAGACACCTTGTCCGTACAAGATAATCAAAGAAAACAAAATCGGAGTAGCAAGGTGAGGACACCGTTGGATGCACCTTGACGACAGTATTCCGCAAGAAAATCCCCCATCGGAGAAGCCACGCTCTTCCACACGCGCCCTACAAATCGCTGAGGCGGTGGTTCAGCGCCGGCAGATCTCCGTCTGCTAGATCGCACCATTCGAAATTATCATTATCGCGTCACACCGGTACTGCGTCAACAAAGGCGAGTTCGAGCCATCGAGCTCATCGGGTAATGCTTAAGCGCTAAACGCCACGCCACCGGTTGGTTGGGCGCCATTCTCGCGTTCTCACGCTCGGTTCGTCTCGGGCGTGCGGTGGATGCGCGTGCGAATTGTGGCGTCATCCGTGGCGTCATCCCTACTATCTTGCGCTTCGGTGACGTCATTCTCGGTGGCTCCCATTTGTCGGTTTTCACTAAACTTCACACGCCCCCTTGTAGTTCATTCAGCTAGATTAGATTTCGGACTTCATTAAACTCTTCGAGGAAAGTGTCAATTGTTAAGCGGTCCACTAAGGCCGGCTCATTCAACGGCATGGTTCATGACCGGTTCATCCCCTCTCGATCGGTTCGGACCTAGTTTGGACCGGTTCCCAAACCATTCAGGTGGACTCTTTCCATATCTACCCTCCATATTTGCAGATTTTGCTTATTTGACCTCGTTTTTTATGTTGTTAACAATTAATTAGTTAACGAAGCATAAATTAAAGTTTATAAATGATTCGCATGATTAATTTATTGCTCCAAATTAACATGAGACACTATAGCTTACATGAATATGCATGTAATTAATTTTCATTGCGATTATTAATTGTGATAAATTAATAATTGACGATTATAACTCGACGCTACACAAGATAGCTATAATCAAATAAATTGTCATGCGATTAATACAAATGACATGCCGACTTGACATGATGTACCGATTAAAATTATTATTAATTGGTGAATAATGCATGAAATTCAAATGTGACAATTATTATGCGACATAAATCAGAGTAATTATAATACATTGATGCTCATAACTATGTCATGTTTACATTAAATTGTCCACCATGTTGATGCATGTCACACTATACTACATCAATGCATGCAATTAAAAATATTTTGCATCTGCGACCATATGTATGACACCACCTTTATGCGCCTTACGATTTTACTAATCCCTGGCCGCGCGTGAAAAAAGAAAGTGCATACTCACTTACTTATTAAATTTGACATATCAATGGAGTTAATTGAACTCTATATATTTTTATTTGCCCAAGCATGACAAATGATAATGAAACTATTTTATTCACCGCTACACCTAAATTCGCGTGAATTATCTATCTGAATCATGATTTGATTGCATGTCACGCTATTGATGTTATTTTCCTCAATCATGATAATAACAACATTTATGTATTGTCATTTACATAAATCACTAGCATATACAACATCTTATCATCCTAAGATTAAATGCATAATACATACCCCAATTTTATTTAAAAGGGGACTATGTTTGCTTCGCAAATAATGCACTAAACTTTCAGGTACTCAAACCAAGTCAACTAAGCCTTGGTAACTGCGAGAACCATGACACCCTCCTCGTTAGAGTTGATTCGCCGCCGGCGCCTTAGGCACACTCTTGGTGCCAACCCAGACTTCCTCAGAAGGGAAACTACAACGAACATAATTACTTCCCGACCTCAAGGTAAACACTTACGATCGGAAGCGGGGGGCCGCCGAAAAAGCCATATCTTTACAACTATTACAACTATTCGGACGGCCTAATGCACTAGCGAGGCAAGTTCTTTCATATTTGTCCATCCAAATTGTTAATTTGTTTATACAAATTGCTTTCGGATTGCTTGACAAAATCGCTCGCTGGCGGCGGATAGAACCTGCCGGTCAACCTTCCTCATGCAGAGTATTAGTGAACTAATTCTCCCGGGGAGGAGGGCCATGCCGGTTCACGTACTTGGATGCCGCCAGGCGGTAGGGGCCCACCCACAAGATAGCGGCTAACTACCTCGGGTTCCTATAGTGGCCAGAGCAACAGTTAGTCGTATATCTCTACACCTAGTTGATATACTAACAACCGATTCGATGTCCCCACATCGGAGAAAGGCCATGCCGGTTGCTAGTCGCCGTTCGAGTTGGGCCCGCTAGGCAATCTTACGAAGCTTCGCCCAGGCGATAGGGGCCTTGCCCACTCAAAGCCTTGGCGAGAACCAAGCACTTAGTCGATTCGTGCGGCGATGCTTTCGCGCCTCGGTCAGAGCCTCTTGTTATCATTATCGTGCGGGTGCACGCTTGCCCGGCCAGAGCCTCTTGTTATTACTATCGTGGCCGTGCACGTTATGCTCGCGCCTCGGCCGAGCCTCATGTATTACTATCGTGCCCGTGCGCGTCATGCTCGGCGCCTCGGCGAGCTTATCATTATCGTGCGTGCGCTATGCTCGCGCCCGGCCGAGTTTGATTATCATTATCGTGCGGCGTGCGTATGCTCGCTACCGAGCCATTACTATTGTGCCCGTGCGCTACGCTCGTCTTCTCCGAATCATCATTATCGTGCGCGTGCGCTGCGCTCGCGCCTCGGCTGAGCCTCGTATTATTACTATCGTGCCGTGCCGTCATGCTCGCGCCCGAGCCCGAGCTTCATGTTATCATTATCGTGCCCGTGCACGCTACGCTCGTGCTACAGCCCGAGTTTCCATGTCATTATTCTCGTGCTCGTGCATGCCATGCTCGCGGCCCAGCCCGAGCTTCAGATTATATTATCATTATCGTGCCCGTGCACGCTATGCTCGCTGACCCGGCCGAGTTTGATTATCATTATCGTGCCGTGCGCGTATGCTCGCTCGGCTCGAGCGGATCATTACTATCGTGCGTGCGCGTATGCGGAGCGATTATCGTTATCGTGCGTGCGCTATGCTCGTGACCCGGCAGAGCTCAGATTATCATTATCGTGCCCGTGCACGCCATGCTCGCGCCGCGCCAGCTTCATGTTATTATTCGTGCCGTGTGCGCCATGCTCGCGCCTCGGCCGAGCCTCTTGTTATCATTATCGTGCGTGCGCGTGCTCGCCGCGGCCAGAGCCCGTATTATTACTATTGCGGGTGCGTCATGCTCGTGCCCGGCCGAGCTTCATGTTATCATTATCGTATCGTGCGTGCGCTACGCTCGTGCTACGGCCAGAGTTTCCATGTCATTATTCTGCGTGCGCGTGCGCATGCTTTCGCGCCTCGGTCAGAGCCTCTTGTTATCATTATTGTGCCCGTGCGCCGTATGCTCGCGGCCGAGCGCTTGATTATCATTATCGTGCGTGCGCCATGCTCGCGTCGGCCGAGCTTATTATATTATCATTGCCGTGCGGGTACGCGTATGCTTTGACCCGGCCGAGTTTGATTATCATTATCGTGCGTGCGTATGCTGGCTTCGAGCTTAATCATTACTATCGTGCCGTGCATATGCTGTGGCCTGCCCGAGCATTATCATTATCGTGCGTGCGCGCATGCTCGCGGTCGGCCAGAGCTCAGATTATCATTATCGTGCGTGCGCCATGCTTCGCGCCGGCCGAGCTTCATGTTATTATTCTGCGTGCCGTGCGCATGCTCGCGCCTCGGCCGAGCCTCTTGTTATCATTATCGTGCGGGTGCGTATGCTCGCGCCGGCAGAGCCTCGTGTTATTACTATCGTGCCGTGCGTGTCATGCTCGTGCCCGGCCCGAGCTTCATGTTATCATTATCGTGCCGTGCGCGTTATGCTCGCGCCTCGGCCGAGCTGTCGTATTATCGTGCGGGTGCACGCCATGCTCGAGCCACGGCCACGAGCCTCATGTTATCATTATCGTGTCGTGCGCTACGCTCGTGCTACGGCTTGAATCGTATTATCGTGCCCGTTGCGCGCCCAGCGGCCAGCCTCATGTTATTACTATCGTGCGTGCGTCAGCTCGAGCCACGGCCCGAGCTTCGTTATCTCGTGCCGTACGCACGGCTCGAGTCGCGGCCCGAGCTCCGTGTTATTATTCTCGTGCCGTGCGCCATGCTCGCGCCTCGGCCAGAGCCTCTTGTTATCATTATCGTGCGTGCCGTATGCTCGCGCCACGGCCAGAGCCTCGTGTTATTACTATCGTGCCGTGCGCGTCATGCTCGTGCCCGGCCAGAGCTTCATGTTATTATCATTCGTGCGCTATGCTCGCGCCTCGCCCCAGAGCCTTATGGTATGGTTGCTCGGATTCTTGAAGACCTCACTACGTTGAGGTCATTATTCATCGAGACGCGTTTGGGCTTCACGGTTGAGCTTTACATTGGCTCGGTGTTACTCGCTCTACGCGCTCCCGTTTGGGCTTCCCGGTTGAGCTTTACATTGTCCTCGCTCGAGTGTTACTCGCGGTTGAGTAGTCGCCTATTTCGCTCCCGTTTGGGCTTCCACGGTTGAGCTTTACATTGTCCTCCCGCTCGAGTGTTACTCGCGGTTGAGTAGGCGCTACTGCTTACGCTCCCGTTTGGGCTTCCAGCGGTTGAGCTTTACATTGTCCTCCGCTCGAGTGTTACTCGCGGTTGAGTAGTGCGCTTCGCTCCCGTTTGGGCTTCCACGGTTGAGCTTTACATTGTCCTCCGCTCGAGTGTTACTCGCGGTTGAGTAGTACAGCGCCTACTGCGCTTACGCTCCCGTTTGGGCTTCCACGGTTGAGCTTTACATTGTCCTCCGCTTTCGAGTGTTACTCGCGGTTGAGTAGTACGGCGCCTACTGGCTACGCTCCCGTTTGGGCTTCCACGGTTGAGCTTTACATTGTCCTCCGCTCGAGTGTTACTCGCGGTTGAGTAGTACACGCGCCTACACGCTTACGCTCCCGTTTGGGCTTCCACGGTTGAGCTTTACATTGTCCTCCCGCTTTCGAGTGTTACTCGCGGTTGAGTAGTACGCTACTGCGCTTACGCTCCCGTTTGGGCTTCCCACGGTTGAGCTTTACATTGTCCTCCCGCTCGAGTGTTACTCGCGGTTGAGTAGTACACCGCGCCTACCTGCGCTTACGCTCCCCGTTTGGGCTTCCACGGTTGAGCTTTACATTGTCCTCCGCTCGAGTGTTACTCGCGGTTGAGTAGTACAGCGCCTACCGCTCCCGTTTGGGCTTCCGTGGTTGAGCTTTACATTGTCCTCCTTCGAGTGTTACTCGCGGTTGAGTAGTACACACTGCGCTTACGCTCCCGTTTGGGCATCCGGTTGAGCTTTATATTGTCCTCATTTCGAGTCGAGTGTTACTCGCGGTTGAGTAGTACCCAGCGCCTACATGCGCTTGCGCTCCCCGCTCGAGTCTACTCGCGGCTGAGCTTTACATTATTCCCCCGCTTGAGCATCTCGCGGTCGACATTTATTTACGCTCCCTGCTCGAGTCTACTCGGGGCTGAGCTTTACATTATCCCCAGCTTGAGCATCTCGCGGTCGACATTTATTCGCTCCCGCTCGAGTTTATTCGCGGTGAGCTTTACTTTATCCTCAGCTCGAGTATCTCGCGGTTGAGTAGATGCCATGCTTAGCAGAAAATTATACTCCTTACCCTTGAGATAAATCCCAAGGAATAAGGACCAGGGGGCTACTGAAGTGCCTAAATTTCATTTGCCTAAAAGGGCTTTTGGGCCTCGCGTAGACGAGGGGGCTTTCACGCACCCCTTATTCATTCTGGGACTACTAAACACCATGGGCTGGCCCATGCATGACAAATAAACCACAGCCCTCGGTATAAATAAACCCTACTATCTCATAGTAAAGGCGGACTCTCATCGCTCTCTCTTGACAATTCTCACTCCACACACGGGGGCTACGCGTCCTCCTATATTGTTGATACTGTACTGATTCTTATGCCGGAGGGTTTTGGGGGACATCCCCCACCACTCACGGTGCTCATTTTGCAGACACCTACATACAGCCAGATATCCGACCCAAACGACGATTCCATTACCAAGACGGCGAATTCATCATCAATTCGGTCAACGAACACTCACGGATTTCAACGACTTTCGGCACCCCGGTATGACTGATATTTTTGCCACATCACCATAAAAGAAGTTCAAATATGATTTTTCAGTTATGCATTGTAAGTTGAGACACTTTAATTGGAGTATGGAATTTGTATTTTTCCTGTACATTATTATATATGGATATCTTCAATTTATAACTATTACTCCCTTCATTTTCAAATTAAAGTCTTTCTTTTCTTTTTCGTCCGTTCTAAAATTATTGTCTTCATTTAAAACGTTCTCTTTTAAAAAACCACTTTTACCGCTTTACTCTTACATTTTCTACTTATTTTAATTATGGACACATGTTTAAGGGCCTTAAATGAAATAACACTAACAAAAAAATTATAATACAGTCAATTACTTTTTTCTTAAACGATGTATCGGATCAAAGAAGACGATAATTTGAAAAACAGATGGAGTACTAAAATAGTAATATAATTCTATTATAAATAGTTTTAACGAACAAAAATATTATTTGAACCTCGCATTGTACATGTATAATAGGTTTTGAGGTGGTGTATTGCTTATATATAATAGGTTAAAATGAACAGCTTACTTGGCATGGGGCTTAAAAATGAAGTTGAGATTTTACTGTTGTAGTTTTATAAATAGTAGGCAATTTAGTGTTTTTCAATGGGATTTTTTTATTTCTCATTATGGAAATGATTATAAGAAAATAATATTCTTCATCAATAATTTTGTTGAAGTCTTTTGAATGAAGTGCATTAAAGTCTTTTGAATTATTTAATCCGCGAGTTTAAAATAATAGTATGTCTGGATGATTTTTTGTATTTATTTCTTTAATTTAATAATCTTATATAAATTATGTTGCAGAAGATGTTACTTCCCAGCAATATAATATTAGAGGTTTTAATCAAAATGTTTCACATCCTACTTTAGTTCTTTATTTATTAAATATCACGAATTGGACAATATATTATACTATTTTAAAATAAATTTTATCAAATATTTTATTTTATATATTTTTAAAAAATTACATATTTTTTCCAGCTACTATACAATTATACGATACAGGAAAGAACAAATTTTATAACTACTTACCTTTCACAAGTTTAAGTATCTTACTCATTATTGATTCAACAAATCAGAAAGAATGTTCAATTCCTACTGCCATTTCGAATAAGAAAAAACGTTTAAATAGATATCTCTCGTTTGCTTAATATAAATTTTATGTTTGTTACATCTTTTAATTTTTATTATTAAGTAGATTCAAAGTTATTCATGTTTTTTTTTTCTAATTTATGATATTATTTTTTTACTAAATAAATAATACCTCATATTTTGGTCAAACGTTTGATTTTTCATAACTTAAAAATATAATAATAAAGATATCATAAAAAATAATGATATTTAATACATTGCAACTTTTGATTAATATTTTACACAAAATATAATTGACTTTCTTAATTAATATTTTTGTTTATATAATAAGCTAAAAGGAAATATATGAATCTTAATTTTAATGTAAGTATAATGTGTATTTTTCTATGATGCAAATGTAAAAGTGAGGAATAATAATAAAAAACTAACTCAAATCAATTTAAAATATTATATTAAGCTCCTCGTAATAATATTTATTTCTTCGTTTTCCTTGAATATTATTTAATTTAAAAAAATTGTGCTTGCGTTTAACGTAAAACTAGTTAAGGAATCAAAACAAGGGCCGGCAAGACCCCACGTCAATCGTCATACAGTAAGGAATGTTCGTGCTTTAACTTAAAATAAAGCGTTCTAACAACATAAGCAAATTATAATGTATGCTTTAACTTAATTAATTTTTACACAACCGCCACTGATTAATTCCTAACAAATCTCCACTCCGGCCAAGCGTAGCTGTTATCGTCGGAGGTATCACCACCATGTTTTATGTTACTTTCCTTTTACTTCTCTACGCCAAGCACTGCCGCCGCCGTGTCGGTAATGGGTACAGCAGCGGAGCTAATATATCGAGAGCCAGAGGAAGAACTCCGGCATTGACCGTTCGACAATTGAGTCGCTTCCGGTTTTCTCGATTCGGGTCGTTGAGTGGGCAAAAGGATGGACTCGAGTGTGTGGTTTGTTTGAACCAATTTGATCCTATTGAGGTCCTGAGATTGCTTCCGAAATGTAAGCACGTTTTCCACGTTGAATGCGTCGATACTTGGCTTGACGCCCATTCTACCTGGCCTCTCTGCCGCTACTGGGTCGACCCGGACGACATTCTTTTAGTTGAAGAGAACAAAACTCAACACGAGCTCAATCAGCAACGCGAGTTACAAGTAGACGCGGAAATGAGTGTTCGGAGAGTGTACGTCTGATAGTCACTCGTCGGCGGGGAAAGGAAGAGCGGGTTTCTCCATATTCGTATTGAGCCGACGGTGACAGGGGTAGGAAGTCATAGGAGATCTCTGGATAGTTCGAGCAATAACGGGTCGAAGAGTAAGAAGAAAAAGAAGAAGAACGAATAATGGTTGGTGGCAGTGGCAGAGGTGGAGGAGGCAGCGGCAGAATGGCAGAAGTGTAGTATATACGAGAAGTGTGTCGGAAATCACGGGGCAGAGCAGGTTTCGGGGTAGTAATGAAGGGGAGGAGGAGGAGGGCCGTAATGTTGTGTCCAAATGGTTGGCTTGGAGAAACTTAAAAAAAAAAAAACTCCCTCCGTCTCTAAATAATTGTCCCCGGCGAACAGTTTAAGAAAAAGTAATTGATTTGATTATTTATATTGGTTTAATGTGTAGTTTTCATTAATATCCATGTATATGTGGCCTATAATTAAAGTAGATTGAAAAAGTAAGGGTAAAGTGGTAAAAGTGATGTTCTAAAAAGGTAAGTTTCAAAGTGGACAATTATTTTGAGACGGACAAAAAAGAAAGGAGGACGATAATTTAGGGACGAAGGGAGTACTAGTAAATAAAAATATGTTTGATACGAATCCAAAAAAAGATCAAATCAATCAAAGTAAAAAAATTCAAATGAGGGGTTATAAGAAAATTTCCAAGAGTGTAAGGGGGGCCACAAATGACGGAGCTATCAAATGGTCTGGCACTTCATTGGCTTCTGGTGTAAAAAACAAGAGTGACACAGTACATACCATATAGCAAGAATGTTTCCAAGATGGAAGTAAGCAACCAATATTTTCTTAATTAATCGCGAAAAATATACTTTATTTGCCGTCTTCAACAAGAACAAGACAATGCTTACATTATTTTCGCCACCAAGTACTAGTTACTCACTTCGAACTCTCCGATATTCCATTTACATTCATCATCTCCATGTCTTTGCTTTCCCTCCCTCTCTCTCTCTCTCTCTCTCTCTCTTCGAAAACCTCGAAAAACTGTACGTTTTTCAAAATATATTCTTCTGTTTTTTGGTCTGCACAAAGCAAGGGAAAGGGTGTGGTTGGCTTTATAGATATATCAATATTTCCGCTACGGAGGTGAGTGCTGCTGCAGTTTGTTTACCATAGAGACGAAAATATGCCTCGCTTTGCTCTTGAAGGTACGTAAATCTTATTACTTGTATTCGGTGAAGCTGAAATTTGAAATTAATTTCAATCGATAGTGAATGTGCTTATTTGTGAATGCAGTACTGATATCTCCTACACCTTCATATCTGGGATTAGAGAGCTCCCAAAAGAAGCAGCCTTCTGATGCCTTGTTTTTTTTGCTTGGAGGGATAGTCGTGCTCTTGATACTGCTATTACTCCTATTCATTTTCCGAAAAATTATCAAACCAGAAGATTTGAAGAAGTTCATGTCACATAGTAAAGACAAGTCCTCATCCCTAGGTAGTATATTTGAATTGGTACATGTTATAGCTAACCATGGTACAATTAATATTGATCTGGTCTCCGTAGTCCGTATTGATAAGACTGACTCGTCTATATTGCAGCAACAAGCGATTATTTTAGTGGGAATCTTCGCACAATAAGTTATTTTAGCTTTCAGACGTTGAAGAAGGCAACTAAGAATTTCCAGCAGAGTAATCTTCTTGGAAGAGGTGGATTTGGGCCTGTCTATCTGGTACGTACTACTCGACATCTTTGTTATAATTGGGTTTCTAAGAGCTTGGTTTCTTATAAGCACCAATTCATGATATTAATCAACAGGGGAAACTAGAAGATGGGAGGTTGGTGGCAGTGAAGAAACTCTCCCTCAACAAATCCCAACAAGGAGAATCAGAATTCCTGGCAGAGGTGAGGATGATCACGAGCATACAACACAAGAACCTTGTCCGCCTTCTTGGATGTTGCTCCGATGGAGCTCAAAGACTACTTGTATATGAATACATGAAGAACAGGAGTCTTGACCACATAGTTTATGGTAAATCTAGCTAGTTACTGCAAAACACAGTAACATTAAACTTAGCATTTGAAACCCTTTGTTATGCCTTCAGTATATAATGAATCAATTGCCTCATTAACAGGAAAAAACGACCAGTTCCTGAATTGGAACACTCGATTTGAAATAATCCTAGGAATTGCTCGAGGATTGCAATACCTACATGAGGACTCGCACCTCAGAATTGTACATAGAGATATTAAAGCTAGCAATATTCTTCTGGATGATAAATTTCAACCAAGAATTGGGGATTTTGGCCTGGCCAGGTTCTTCCCTGAAGATCAAGCTTATCTCAGCACCACATTTGCAGGAACATTGTAAGTCGTTTTCCTAATCCATTGCCCACTAGAGCGTTTTTTCCTAGAATATCTTTCCAAAACATTTGAGAAAATAAACAAAATGAAATGTACTTATTGGTATATTTCTATACCTTTACTATAGTCTTTTATGTGATTTGCTTTCCCCTTTCCTCTATTGCAGAGGTTATACAGCCCCGGAATATGCCATTCGAGGAGAATTATCAGAGAAGGCTGACATTTACAGTTTTGGAGTTCTAGTTCTAGAAATTATTAGCTGCAGGAAAAATACTGATCTGACTTTGCCATCAGAAATGCAATACCTTCCTGAATATGTAAGTCATCAAAATCTTCAGCTTATAATGCATATCGTTATGTGTGATAGCATTTTTAACCACGGACTGAAATCATAAATGATTCTTATCAAATTTGTGTATGTACCATAATAGGCATGGAAACTATATGAGAGGTCGAAAGTGGTTGATCTAATCGATCCAAGAATGAAAGCCGATGGGTTTAAAGAGAAGGATGTATTACAAGCTATACATGTGGCTTTCTTATGCCTTCAGCCTCATGGAGACCGGCCGCCCATGTCCGAGATTGTAGCTATGCTGACATGCAAGGTCGAAGCGATTGTTCCACCTCTGAAACCAACCTTCTTAGAACGAAGACGAAGGAGAGGAGAAAAGGTTTCTTGGGATACAATCTCCGATGTCTTCCCCTCACCGCTTCAGAGCGAATCACCTTCCTTGCCTCCACCTCCAACAAACTCTATAGATTTTGATTTCAAGCGCAGCTCCTCCAGAGAAAATCAGAAAGTATGACCTGATATTTTTGTTCATTATTGGTATTTGCCTCTACAATTTTATCTTTTCTTTTATTAAAATCTTTTCCATGGTGATATATATGCATTTTTCTTGGTGCATTATATAACTTGCACTAAGAGGATGCAAGCATGTAAATAAGTAAATAACAGTGGCCATTGTAACAAATAAAAATAAAAAATTCAGGCAGGATGTTCTTTATCCGACTTGTTAACTAGAGGCTAGAGCACCATAGTAAATTTGCTTGAGGAATCTTAATCTTGATATCTTAAGGTGAATGATGTTTATTCATGGGGTCTGCATCACATAGAATCCTATGATCAAATAGTTAAATAGACAGAACTCTTGATTATATAAACAAATTCCTCACTCTGTGATGTGAATTGAGATGCTTGGAACGCCCAATCTGTCCAGCCTGTTTTAACCAACCCTTGGTCGAACTATTACCCACCAAAAACAGTCCCAAAGTCCTCCCAAAACAGCTTCAAACCCGCTACTAACCCTCCTTGAAATCTGTTTGTTTTAGAAGATTGTTCCCTTACCATATTAACCCAAATAACTCACTCAACAAACCCCCAATGAATCCTATCACACGCCTAATCTGCCCCCAAACAGCCCCGCCTTAAATGAACAAGGTTGTCCCAAAACTAAATAAAAAGAAGAAAGAATTAGATGAAGAGGATGTTAGCACATAATTAATTACCCCATGAGCTTCAATTGTATTTAGGAAAGTTTCATTAGTGTACAGAAATTGTAGCAGCCAATCTCTGAAGAGATTGGTCAATCATTCCTTATTTTGTATTCATGAATGCAGTATATATTTTATAGAAATAAACCAATCAAAGCAAGAAAATTGTTTATTCACTTTCTTATTGTGTCTTGGTTTCTACGTTCTGTGTCTTCTTCCTCCTTTTCTTTATAGTTCTTTCTTTTATTCTTTCATGGTATCAGAGCCAATAATATGGCCATGGATGATGCAACCTCTTCCACAACCTATGTCACAACAACCTCTCCTCCTTCCCTTCCCCTCTTCCTAAACATTCAGTCCTATATGTCACATACTCATCTCAACAGTGAAAACTATCTCAACTGGAGCTCCCTATTTAACTCTGTTAGAATAGGAGGCCCGTAAGTGGCAGCCTTCTAGCAAGCCCAAGAAACCAGTTGGCCCATCTCCTTGGTGACTTGGTGCACCGGTTACCTTTTTCCTTTGTTAAATCTCAATCCCATAAATTACTCCATGATTGACTATTGACCCACATATATATACTCCCTCTATTGTTCACATCTATTCACTGCAAAAAAAAAAAAAAAAAAAAAAAGCAGCGGCCTGTTTCCTTTCGCTCGTTACGTGACCAAAGGTGTTCTTAGAGTGATCCTCCAGTGAGCATTCCTCTTCGTCCTATACAGTGAGCATTGAGTATTGGGTGGGTTTCGGTTTGGGGTTGGTGAGTTCTCTTCTCCGGTTATCTCCTTCTCTGTGTTGTCGGAGATAGTTGGTCGGATTGATTGCCTTTGGGTTCTACCTTGGTGAATATTTGCTTGGTTTACAGTGGGCTCTTTGGTGGACGATTGGTCGGTGAAAAGAATCTGAGCCGAAGAGCTTGTAGCCTAGACCTTTGTGGTCAATGACGGCGAGTCGTGCTTGGGTCACGGCGTAATTGCGAAGCTCTTCCTTCCTCTGTGTTTGTTATTCTTCCCATAGATTTTTTTGTATATTGTCTAACTTTGGTTTTGCAGAAGCTTGCAACAGTGGTGGGTTTGTCCAAAGCTTACAGGAGAAACTAATGTCTTATGACATTTAAGTTTTTTACTTATTTACATTTTGCCACCAAATGTTTAGATAATTTGCATTAATAGGCTAGTAGATAGGTGATTGGGTTTTTGATTAATTCAAAATCCCCGTTTCTGTACGGGTTCGTTCTGGGCAGTGTGATATAAAATCACAACAAACTCCGTTCTTCAAACCCACAAAATCACGGACACCATCACTCAAACCACCCCCCACCTGAATTACTAGAGGGTGGCGTTAAACCCAATCCAGCTCATGAACGTTTTCATCAAGCCTCGGGTCTTGTTCTCGATTGGATTAAAGCAACCGTATCCACTGACATTCAACCATACGTTAATCCATGTAAGACTGCACTCGAGGCTTGGACATTGCTAGCCAACGTGATCTCGATATGTCCCTTAGAGCCTACATCCTTAGAGCTAAAACCATTCAAAATTCCTTTGTCACTGCCGGGGTTGCTGTCTCAAACGAAGATCTTCAACATCGTCTTCTTGGTGGTTTAGGCACATATTTCAAAGAATTTATAACCGTGCAAAATTCACGCCTTGCCATGTCCCTAAACGACCTTCAGGATCTTCTTCTTCAAGAAAAAACCCTCCAGCAAAAGTTCTCAACTCTAACTCTCAATCCTACAACCGCTCTTGTTGCCAATCAAACCAACCCCAACCCATCGCCCTGCCCTTCTCCTACTTCGTTTCCACAGTCCACCCATCATACCCATGCTAACGGTCGCTCCAACACTGGGGGATACTACCCGCCACAATAGAATCGTGGTCGTGGTAAGCAATGGTGGAAACATCGTAATGGACATGGGGGTAGCCCAATGAAACTAAGCATCATAGCCCAAGGAAAAACATTGGCCATGCCAAAATGACACCCACATCATAGGCAACGACGCTCACATCAAAGGTAACGACGCTCACATCATAGACAACGACACCCACATCAGAGGCAATGACGCCCACATCATGTGTGAAAAGTTTGGATTCAATTTACGTAAGGCCCAATCTCTTTATATTACATTGGAATGGACGATTGAAGTCGATCAATTACCATGGAAGGTGTTCTTCTTCTTCAAATCTGTAATTCCCATGGAAGGTGCTCTCATCGTTAATATTGGTGTTGTTGTTCATATCCTCCCTCCGTGTCATTTTGTATTCATTGATTTCTTTTGTTGATTCCAGTACCCGTTTTTTGTTTATCAATCAATTAAACAAAGGAAAACAACTCATTATAAGAAAATGTCGAGTACTTATGACTATATTCTTCTTGGTTTAGGACGGAGAAGAGAGAGAACGTCAGAGAAGGGATTGAAAGAGAAGGAGATAGGACGAAACAAACTCAAAGCATTTTTAGAAGATTTTGAAAGAAAAAAAAAACACTTGAGCGGTTGAATAAACAAATAGGGGAGTGGAACGGTTACAATTTCACCAAATGGTACCGACCCGTAATTATTCCTTAAAAAAATCTCTTACACGCTAACTAATATAAAAAGACCCAAATCCTGTCACATTCAATTAATTACAAGCCGATAAAAAGCCCAAACATTCAAAAATTTTAAAAATGGCCCATGAATAATACTAATTTGTAATGAATCGTATCCCCTCTAACTAATTTTCAACCGCTTTACACTCTACATTTTTTCATAATAAAAAATAGACACATCATGCATCATAATGCCCAATCAGATGAATTGTGCAACGCAATGCATGAAATACCTTTTTTCAGTTACGAAAAAACTATAAGAGTGTAAAGCGGTTGAAAAGGTTGAAATAGGAACTTGTCTGCATTTTTTCCTAAATAAACTTATTCCAATTGGGCTCAAATTAAAAATCTAGTATCTACCCTTGACATACATAAATTCTTCCGCCCTAACATTATTCATCTTGCTCTCCCCATACTTCAAACCCTAACCGATTCTCACCTCAATCTCTTCAACGCCTATTCATTTCCTCTAATTCTTCACGACAAATGTTTATACGCTTGCTTTCCACAAGTAACCATGCCTTGAAAAACATACATGTGTAGTAATCTTTTTTTTATTTGGATTCAAACAAAATTTTAATTGTTTATGGGTTTAAGAAAATTTTATTTCTTTTAAGTTGATTTTCGTAGCTAGGAAACCAAACGAATCCGTTTGTTTCAAGGAAAATGTCTTCCGGAAAACGTTTTCATCATTTTTCAGTATTTGGTAACATTTTGGAAAATGTAGTCAACGTAAAAAAAAATTCGAGTCAACGGAAAATGAAGCTTTCTTTTAAGGAAAATGACTTACAGATTCATTTTTTGTAAGTGATTTTCCAAATGTTCGAGCACCTCTCTGCCTCCTTCCACAATTACACATATTTACATATATGCACAATATTACACTCAACAAATATATATTTTTAGAAATATAAATTGAGTTTGTCCACTATATTATTTAAGGATGTTCCAATCATTATCAATTTTCTTTTTTAAAAAAAATTCTTATCAATTATCAATTTTTATATTTGTAAATTAAGATTGAAAAATGATGGACCTTATTGATCGAACACCACTAATGATAAATTGAGGGTTACTAAAGGAAATTACTTAAAGTTCAACACTATCTTATATTCAATATAAGCATTAATATTAAAATATATTTTTTGTATTTATTCATAAATTGTTTTTCGTAACATTTTCTGTGCGTTTGTCAAACACCCGAAAATATTTTCCGTCATATTTTCAAAAGATTTACTAAACACTTTGTAAATCCAGTTGGCAACGAAATAAGGCTAAAGGGGGTAAATAGTCTTTTTTTTAAAATTTAAGGGTTATTTTGAAAATTTTCAAAAGATGCAGCGGAAAGGATAAGTTTTCAGCAATTGACGTAAAATCAGGTAGCAGCTGCTGAACTTAAAACACTTTGGCTTTGTTTTCTTTCGATTACTTAAGTATAAGGACTGAATTGAAGGTAAAATATATAAGATCAACTATGTAAATAATTCTAGAATGTAACTGTTAAACACTTAAATAGATAGAAGCTGTTTAAGTGTATGAACCGTGGAAACAGCAGGTAGCAGAACAGTATTTAGAGTGGTTCACAGTGTTAAAAATATTACGTTTACTACCAAGTTAGTCAAACTTGGATTTTGAAGTGCACTAAATATATTGAAATTCTAATTCATCGCTAACAGATATGTATACAACAAAAAACAGTGTTTGAGGAGTATGATTGAACAACAATCATACTCGTGCAACAATCAAGTATTCTTTTAAGATTAAGAAGAAGTATGGAAGAATACAATGATTGTCAAAACAAGAATTAGAAAAGAATAAGAAGTGAAATAACATCTAGTAATTGTTTAAGGACTGGAACATATCAAGGAAAGAATTATTTGAAAGGATAAGTGAAATGTGTTGATCCGGTTCCTCACTCTCTCAATCCTTGCTCCAAACTGTTTTATATAGAGATCCTTGAAATGTAGCCGTTTTGATAGAACAGATGATTTTTAAAGAGTGATGATAAAATTTATCTTTTAAAGCTTGGAGATTTTGAATAGGATTTCATACGTAAGATATCACCCAGTATAAGATCATAAATGTAAAGGAAGAGGCTAGATATTTTTTACATAAAATAAGGAGAATAGACATATCCAGCATGAGATAATAAAGAGAGTGGTTTAGCTAACAAAAAATATGATACACTGTTGAATATTTAATGTAATGATAAACGATTGAGTAATTTAATGAAACGACAAAAAGTCTTCTTTTGAACAGTTTAACATTTGAATTAAGATGATCAAGAATTAATTACGTGAAAATGGCCGAAGGAGTTTTTCAAAACATTTGTTTAAAATACTGTTTGATATATATATATATATATATATATATATATATATATATATATATATATATATATATATATATATATATATATATATATATATATAAGAAATCATCTAAGTATATTAATCAAAATAGTGTAAGTAGATAAAGTAGTTTTTAAAGTGGTGTCTTACACTGAGTATCCACAAATATCAACTGTTGATCACTTCGCTACAGCAAATGGGTTTATCTTTTAACGAAATGTTGTTTTTCGCTAAGTGTTTTAAATGAAAGTAAAGGTCACGCATTTTCGAAGATATTATTTTTGGAAAACTTGAAAACATTAAAGTTTTTGTTATAATTTGAAGAGCATTATTTCAACAACGTCCAATGTTCAGCGGATAAGGATTTAATATAGGAAAGCATAGCGACTGAAAACTTTTATAGATATATCAGCATCTGACAACTGCTGATGACTAAGTTTAAGCAGAAAGGGTAATTTATTTAAGAAAAGATGCTTAACGTAATCTAAGATATTCTTGCTATAGGTAGATAAGACAATAGATGTATTCTATGATTCTATTCGCTGAAGAGTTCAGCGGATAAAACTTTAGACTTGCTAAAGTCTAATCAATTAATAACAAACTAATGTCTTAACTTATTTTAAACATGCAAAACTAAATTAATTCATCCTATTAAATTTCACTTAGATATATATATTAAAGATCTAAATTCAGTAGGTGGGTTTCTATTAGTTCTTTCTGTTTTATTTGTCTAAAGTCTAATTAATGTATTTGAGTAATTCTAAACATTTATGTTTCAATACATTTGAAAATGAAAATTTTTCATTTTCCAAAAATTATTTTCCGGAAATCATTATCCGTGAAACATACAGAGCTTTAAAAGTCATATTTCTTTACATCACGACTAATTTTAGGTTATAAAGGTGTTATCTTGTTCCTATTTGTTTATGATTTGAAAGATACATACTTGTATGTTTAAGATCTAATAAATCTATGAAAATAAAGTCAATAAAATTATTTCTTGCAAGTATTTTTTAAAATTTTAAAAACGTATCTCAACAAATATGATATAATACACTCCAAAGTTTACACCTATGTGTTTGAACATATTATGTAGATTATATATTGAGTTTGATGTTGTTGGACATGCAATTATGTGTGAAATAATATTGCTGGCCAACCTTTTTTGAGGTGACAATTGGTAATTGTTTCATCTGCCAAGAAATCCTTCAGCTCCCGTTTCAAATTCTCATGCATCAAACTCTTAATATTCAATTAATTTGATTCCAAAGGAGTGAAAGAGTATTATCATTTTTTAAATTAAAACAAATAGATTTGTGTGTTCCCAATGCATGCATTTAATTTTAGTAAATACATTAATTATGTAGAATAAATAAAAGTTTCAAAGCATATTTAAGCGGGAAACTACTATATTTGGCGGTGCTTTTCACACACACACGTATGTATATATATATATATATATATATATATATATATATATATATATATATATATATATATATATATATATAGAGAGAGAGAGAGAGAGGGGAGGGGAGTAATTCAAACAAAACTCATAACTAAGGGGTTCATATGTAACTTGCATACTTACGGATCAATCTGGACCGTCAGTTGTGTTTAAAACAATTAGATTAGGGCCACCAGTTATACACTGAGTTCATTTATAATATAGATGATTATTTGTAGAAAGTTTAACATAATTTAAACATATAATGGATAGACAGAGTATTAAGCTTGAATTATATTTCTTCTTAATTCCTTCATTCATGAGATCCTTATATCTGTCACGATTGAACTCCTTTAAGGCACCGAGCAATTCAGAAATACAAGGAGTAATGCTATATCATTGAGAAGTACCAGCAAAAATCATCAATTGCATGCAGTGTTGAGTTGCAATGCATTTTGTTGATGATTTTGTTGATACTTTTTTGTTGCTCTTTCATTTTCTAAAAAAAAAAATTAATCGAGCTATGGACAAGCCTCGTGTCTGAAAGGGAAAAATATTAACTAAAATTGTGATACCACATTATTGGTATCACCATTCACTTAAAATGCTACTAATCTGTAGCATTGACGATGTAAAGAGCAATCAGCAAGATTGTTATTTCACATTAGCAACATTACTATCCATATCAACAAAATTCCTAATTTGTAACATTTTAATTGAGCAATAATTCCTCTTTGATTAACTCAATATTTACTTGATGTGATGAGAGGAAATGGACTCATGATCTACGACCTCACTAACAATTCAAAACTTCATTGGCATTGATGGAGCTTTATTAAACGTATAAAACATATTCATCGATAAATTAATTTCTCCTTTCAGCATTGCTTTTGTGAAGCCAATAGTGTTGCAGATAAATGGCTAACCTTGGATTGCTCCTTCACAAATCACAGGCTCCGAATGTATTCCTTCTATAATTTGTGCAAGTATCATGTAAGATAATTAAGCATAACACTCCTCCAATTAAACTTACATAATGTTTTTCTTATTTTGTATTGAAAATAACTATAATTTTGAGGTTAGACCTAATGTCTACCTCTTTTGTGACCTTAATTAAGCCACCCTAAGTGGTAAGTTAGGGCACCCACAATAATAAGCATTTCAAAAAGTTTATTCCTCTTACCACGTCATGTCATGTCATGTCATCAGTTTATAAACATTTTCTCTGTAAATCTATTCTCCACTATACATAAACTCCTAAAAGCTTTATACCATAGACCCACAACTAAATATTTTATTATTTCTCAATATATATTTATTTTAAAAATAAATATATCGTTTTAAAACGTAAATATTTATAAAACAAATATAATACGTCAAAAATTAATTTATATATTTTTTAATTTTATCTTTGAAAAAAATATATTCATAAAAATTTATTAGTAATTCAAAATACCGATGCAACAATATATAATTTATTGAACTAAATCAATATAAAATTGTACAAATTATAATTAAAGTTGCATAATACAATGAGAAAACAAAGTAATTAAATACTAATAAGAAATATCTTATCGTTACAACTTAATTTTCATTGTTGTTGTCTCCAAAGTGTTCCCAAATATATTCGACCAAATCAGATCAAAGTTTTTGATATACTTCCCGATCACATAGTTTCGTATGCCTTTTGAGGTATTGTTGAAATTCTTGAATAAATCCCTAGGATGCGGGTGGATCTAGTTCTTCATCGCTCCAGTTACTTATTACATTACCTCCATTCTACACTATCATATTGTGCAATATGATGCACGCGTACATTATATCTTTCAAAGCCTCTTTGTGCCAAAATCGGGTCGCACCTCGTACTATTGTCCAACGAGATTAGAGGACTCCGAACGCTCGTTCAACGTCCTTTCTTGCAGCCTCTTGCATCTGTTTGAACTTTATCCTTTTAGGATCTTCTGAATATGTAAAGCTTTTGACAAATGAAACCCACTCCAGGTAGATACCACATGCTAGATAATATCATTTATTGTATTGTGTGTCATTTACCATAAACTGAACTTGAGAAGAGTGTCTTGTAATACATCGTTGAACAATGGAGATTGGTTGAGCACATTAATGTCGTTAGAACTTGAAACGCCGAAAAATGCATGCCATATCCAAAGGTCTTTAGAAACAACGGCTTCTAGCATTATTGTTGGAACTCATTCATTTGCTTGGGTAAATTGACATTTTCATGCAACTGGACAATTTTTCCATGGCCAATACATGTAGTCAATGCTTCCTAACATACCGGGAAAACGATGGACCTTAGAATGTAGTTGACATAAGCGTTGGACGTCATGAGCATTAGGTCTTCTCAAGTATACGCTTCCAAATACATCAATCATAAATCAAAAAAATTTCATTAGACAATTGATTGCAGTGGTTTCACCAATTCGTACATACTCGTCATAATGATCGGCAGGCGTGCCATATGCCAACTGACGAATAGAAGCAGTGCATTTTTGCAAGGGGAAATCCCTTTCTACCGGTTGCGTCAACCCTCATCTGAAAATACTCTGTATGATTTGAAAGGGCTTCTACAATTCGAAGGAATAACTCTTTACTCATTCAATGCATTCTTCTGAAAATTTGATCTGTGTAAACTGGATCATTGGAGAAATAGTCGTTGAAAAGTCTTTCATGTCCAGCTTCACGTTCTTGATTTATGTACTTTCGACTGCGTTTACGATCGTGGGAGGCTTCTGCTTCTTCTTCCTTCATTTTCATTTCTAAAGGAAGATTATTATGTGTCCTTCTCATTGCCCAATCTCACCAATATATACAAGAGTCCTTACTAAACTAATGCCTATAATTTTGGATCTAATTGTTGACCTACTCTATCAAGATACAAATCAACTTTATCACTATACAATCAATTATGCATATTCCTAATATAACAGGATAATCATATATACAATGCAAATATATTTATTTGCTAACAGACCCCCACAATCGAAGCGGGAGGAGAACGAATGCTGAGACTGGTACGAAAATCATCAAAGAGTATGCGCAGAAGTCCTTTAGTGAATATATCTGCTATTTGGAATCGAGAGGGAGCATGAAGAACTCGTGCATGGCCTTTTTTAACTTTTTCACGAACAAATAAAATGTCCTTCTAAATGTGCTTTGTGCGTTGATGTTGGACAGAATTCTCGGACAGATAAATAGCACTAATATTGTCACAGAAGACGAAAGTTACCTTCTGTATTGGAACAAGTAGCTCAAGTAAAAGGTTCCGTAGCCAACATGACTCGGAAACAACGTTAGCAATACCTCTGTACTCTGCCTCGGCAATGGAGTGTGATAATGTGGGTTGGCGCTTAGACGACCAAGATATTAGATTGTCTCCCAAGAAGACACAATAACCAGAAGTGGAACGCCTAGTGTCCGGACACCCACCCCAATCGGCATCAGTGTAAGCTTTGAGAGAAGAGACAGGGGAACGGGACAGGTGGAGTCCCAAATGGAGAGTACCATGGATGTAGCGTAGAATACGTTTCAATGCATGCATATGTGAACGGCGTGGATCATGCATGTGGAGACAAATCTGTTGTACTGCATACGAAATGTTGGGCCTGGTGAAAGTGAGATATTGTAGCGCACCTGCAAGGCTACGATAATGATACGGATTCTCATATGATCCCCACTAGATTTGCTCAACTTGCCCTTAGTATCGACATGTGTAGCAGAAGGTTTGCAGGAAGACATTCCGGCTCCCTCAAGTATATCTTCTGCATATTTCTGTTGACTGAGAAACAACCCTCCATCATAATGAGTTACCACAATGCCCAAGAAATAATTTAAAGGACTGAGATCCTTCATAGCAAACTCGGACGCAAGTGTGGTCATAATTGATTGCCTGAGAGTATCAGAAGAGGAGACAAGAATAATATCATCCACATAAAGCAAAATATAAGCAATATCCGAACCACAACTATAAATAAATAAAGAATGGTCAGATTTACTGTGAGTAAAACCCATAGTGGATACATAATCTGCAAAACGGCGATGCCACGCCCGAAGTGCCTGTTTCAAGCCATATAGAGATTTTTTGAGTAAACAGATATGGTCAGGATAGCTAGAGTCACGAAAGCCCATTAGTTGGTGCATATAAATAGTTTCTTGCAACGTCCCATGTAAAAAAGCATTTTTAACATCTATTTGATGAATAGACCATGCCTTTGAGAGAGCCAAACTAAGTACAGTGTGAATAGTGGCCGGTTTGACCACCGGGCTAAAAGTTTCAGTGTAATCGATACCCACTTGTTGAGACCTGCCATCACCCACAAGCCAAGCCTTATACCGCTTCAAACGAACCATCAGATTTCTTTTTATGAGAGAAAATCCACATGCATCTAATCATATTTTCATTGGAGGGACGGGGTACTAATTCCCAAGTCTTATTTTTAATTAAAGCATCAAATTCATCTATCATAGCCATTTTCCAATTAGGGTTGGACAACGCCGCTTTCGGATTAGACGGAATAGGAGATGGTGAGACAGATGACATAAGATTGAAGTGGACTTTAGGTTTAGATATCACATGCATGTTGCGGGTCACCATAGAGCGTGATTGGGCCATGGTAGATGGGTTCGGCAGGTTTTCAGAGGAAGGAGGCGGATTGGGCCTAATCTGAGAACAAGAAGAAATATTATTTTGGCCAGAGGAGCTGGGCATAAGGGGCGGCCCAGTTGAGATTTGGCCAGGTGATGTCTGATTAGGTGTGGGCCAGCTAGGTGAATCCTGGACCAGTGGGCCTCCAGGTTGAGAAGAGGAAGGAACGTGGGCCAGTGGGGAGACAAGTGGGGAAGTGGGCTGGAAAATTTAGGCCCAATGATGAAGAAGAGGGCCGGTGTCACTGTCCAGGAAGGAGTAAACTCGTGTATCAGGGGGATTTATTTTGGCAAATGGGAATTGAGTTTCATCAAACACTATATGTCGGGAAATAATTGTTTTGTGTGTATTGAGATCATAACATTTATATCCCCAGTGATCTTGAGGGTAGCCCAAAAATACACATGGGTTAGATCGGACATGGAGTTTGTGAATTGTAGTAGATGGTATAAGAGGAAAACAAAGGCACCCAAAAACCCGTAAATGGCCAAAAGTTGGAAACCGAGCATAGAGAATTTGTGTAGGAGAAAGATTTTGTAGCTTTTTATGAGGGATAATATTTAGTAGGTAAATGGCCATAGCTAAGGCATGATGCCAAGGTGATATTGTCTATGCCTATTCTTCTTTCTATGGTTTTGCCACAAATACTGTAGCGGAATTGAAGGCTCTTGTTCAGGGATTTCGTTGGTTGCATGCTCATAACTATCGACACTCTATTATTGAAATGGATTCCATGACCATTTTCAATTGGCTCACTAAAGGTCATCACCCTCCTTGGTCGGCTTTTTACTATGTTCGCTCTCTTCTCTCCATGCAAACAGAATGCCAGTTCATTTTTTGTCATTGTTATCGGGAAGCTAATTCTGTTGCTGACAGTCTTGCCAATTTGGCTATTGATCGTGGTTTTGACTCGGATTTCACTTTGCTTGATAGTCTTCCTTCATTTATTAAAGGTAATGTAATTTTGGATAGTCGTGGTCTTGCTCATGTTCAGATCTCTTAGGCTTTTTGTATCTCTCTTTTTCGAGGTTAGGCTCTTTTGTCCTCCCATAATAAGGGTCAGGCTGGTTGTCCCCCTCAAGTTTGTACATTTTTTTCTTTAATTAATAAAATCTCGCAGGGTGTCGCCCCTGTTTCCTAAAAAAAAAGGCATGATGCCAAAACGTAGATGGTAAAGATGAGTGAGCAAGAAAAGTGCGCACAAAATTATTGATAGTGCGAATAGTCCGTTCGGCTTTGCCATTTTGTGAAGATGTGTGGGGACAAGATAAACGAAATACCATTCCATTATTTTGACAAAACATACGGAACTGTGAATTGTCAAATTCCCTGCCATTATCACATTGGAAACACTTTATAGCCCTTTCGAATTGAGTTTTAATCATTTGACTAAAAGAAATAAATAATGGAAATACTTGGGATTTATTTCCAAGAGGAAATGTACAAACAAAAATCTGTGAATCATCAATGAATAACACATAATATTTGTGACCCGCATAACTAAGGACAAGGGATGTCTACAAGTCACTATGAACGATATCAAATGGCATATAAGTATGCGAAGAAGATGGATAAAACGGCAATTTAATGTGTTTACCAAGAACACAAGAAGAACAAAGACCATTAAAACTAGAGTTTTGACAATCAATAATTCGAGAATTGCAAATGGAGCCAAAGACAGGTGTTCCAGGATGACCTAAACGGTCATGCCATAAACAAGGAGATAAGGCAGTAAAACTTGAAGAAGTTGAAGCGGAAGTGTTGGAGTTGGTTGTGACGGGGTACAAATCTCCGGTGCTATCACATCTCAGAATGGGTATCCCGGTCTGGATGTCCTTCACTGAAAAACCATATGGATCAAATTCAACAAAAACATGATTGTTAGTTGTAAACCGACGGACAGAGACTAAATTTTTAATTATATTTGGAGCATGAAGAACATTAGGCAATTTAAGGGGTGGAAGGGGAGAGGTAAAGCAGTGTTGTCCATAACCCTTAATGGTAATAGTTTGACCATAACCAACTATGATAGATTTATTATGATTACTTAAATCAAAATAAGAAAAGAGCATACCTTGGGAACCCGTCATATGTGAAGTGGCACCCGTGTCCATATAGAGACGATCATCTGGGACATTCAACGACATAGTATACATAGTCATTTCAATGTCAGTTGGCACGTGGGAGGAAATCTCGGATGCTGGATAAGAATGGGCAACATATGCTTATGCTGGTCTTTGCCCCAAAATACCACGATTAGTGGTCTACCGAGAAAGTGGGGCTGTTGGGTAGGGGCACGGTGGTGGAAGGGCAATATACCCCGGAGGAGGAGGGGTCCAACTCGCTGCATAGTACCACCATGGAGGTGATGGCTGCCAAGTCCTACCCGTTCCAAATTGATGTTGTTGTTGAGGCGAAGAACCACTACCATTACCACGGCCTCGACCCTGACCTTCCTGATTCTTGCCCTTACCCTTATTCTTACTACCACCGTTATTCTGTCGTCCTCGCCCATTGGAATTCCATTGCTGCCCATCAGAATTTGGATCAAAAACTACATTAGACCCACCGCGATTCGTCACCACCAAGGCTGATCCGGACACATTAGCAGCCATGCCTGCTTGCTTTGCCTTTCTGGTCTCTTCCAATACCAATTTCGACCGGGCTTCATAAAAAGGAATGAGGGGATTGCTTTGTTGTATGAGAGTAGCCACACCATCATAACTCTCTGGCAACCCAGTAATCAACTGAAGCACCATTCGATTATTCGAAACCAAAGCTCCGACATTCGCTAATTGATCTGCCAACACCTTAAGTTCTCGACAATAGGTGGAGACATTTGGATAGTACTCCAAACGCACTTGAGCAAACTGATTCTCCAAATACACCACTCGAGAGTTTTTATTATCCTGGAAAATTCCTTCCGAGCGCTCCCACTGTTTTTGAGCTGTGGCATTTGGCTCGAGTATAGTATGCATGAGGTCATTTGAGATCGTGCCATAGATCCGTTGAAGGACCAGTGCATCAAGGCGCGACCAAAGTTCCTCGTCACGAGCCGGCTCTTTTGCTTTCTGAGAAGCACTCGTATCACTAGCATTCCCGGTGGATTGGACAGGACTCAGTTGGAGGTGGGGGGATAATATGATCAATTACTAAGAAAGCACGACAATGGATCCGAAATAATTTGGTCCACGAAGAATACTGTCCCTTTTCCATTTCAAGAACCAGAGGGATAAAGTTCTTGATGTTGGTGACAGTTAAAGCTGGATGGAATTTATGTTCAGCCGCCATTGAAGGAGTAAGAAGGATTGAGAATGAGAAAATAAGCGAGAGAATGATAGCGGCTGAAGGATTGTTACCAAACGCTCTAATACCATAAAGGAAGATTATTCCGTGTCCTTCTCATTGCCCAATCTCAACAATATATACAAGAGTCCTTGCTAAACTAATGTCTATAATTTTGGATCTAATAGTTGACCTATTCTATCAAGATACAAATCAACTTTATCAATATATAATCAATTATGCACATTCCTAATATAACGGGATAATCACATATACAATGCAAATATATTTATTTGCTAACAATTTCCATAATCATCATCATTATTTTTTCACTTGAATCGTCAGTCAATTCATCGTGCACGAATTGCAGAAGTATATTTTTGTAGGAGTGATTGAGGTCTTGAAACATTTGTTTATTGTGGAGATTGGTGTATCTATAGGTATATGCGTAAGAGGTTTTATAGGCCTCTTATAACGACTAGTTTTTGCAACGGCTAGTTTCCTTCACACAATTAAAAATTACATAACATAATGCTTTTTACACATGGGTTACATGAAAAAAAAATAGTAATTAACATATTACATAAACTTATAATACAACAATTAGAAACTTCATAAATTAAATTAAATTAGCCACACATAAACTCAAAAATATTATATTTGACCTTGATCGAGTCACAAATGTGTTGATGCATTTGCAGTTGCTCATTCATCATGTCACTAGTATCTTTAAAGAGGATTTCATAATTTAACGCAGTTGTCACTCCCTCGATTGCGAAAACCTTTCTTTCTTCAATTTCACGATGCTTATTCCATAAATCAACACTTTTGACTTCATTTTTCTCGGCGATTTTTGTTTTCCCTTTCTTCTTTGTCGTCTTTTGACCAATCGGGTGGACTTCGGCTTCATTGTATTTGATGTTGATGATTGTATGTGCATCGGATGATGAATTGAATGTCCCCGATTCAGATTTCTTTGTTCTTTTAGATAAATGTTTATTTGATTTCCTACCTTTCCACTTTGGCTCATCTTTCAACATTAGCTACACATGCTCGTATTTGAAATGTTTTTTACTTACCGAGTGATAAAGACCACGTACAGTTTCTTTCACTTGGTCATCGAACCACCCACTACGATGTTGATCTTTGACTTGGATGAAAATTGGTTAAATTGATTAACTATTGGAGTAATTGTGTACCAATGCAACTTCAGGACGTTAAACTTCCTTCGAATTCCTGTCTTCCGGTTGTTGTTGTAGTACTCAGTGATTCGCTTCCAAAACTCCTTATCATGTTGAGAGTTCTCATTCACGCTATCTGTTAAAATAACGAGTCAAACACTTACAAGCATTTTATCCTCTTCAATGCTCCACTTTGTTTTCTGCATGTTTTTTGTTTTGTTATCCGCTTCAACCATCAAGAATAACGTTTTCCAACACTTCTTGGGTAGAAAATTGTGGAATTACAGACTCACCGACATTATTTCTTCTTGTATCAACTGATGTTGTTGAATTTCCAATACACATAGTCGGTTTATAAGAATCGAATGTATATTTATTTGCCATAGTTGAGTTAAAATATTCATGTTGCGAATATATGAGAAATTGAGAATACGAAGAATATGAAAAAATTGAAACACTTGAAATACCATGAAAATTTGACTGAACTTGAAAATTTGGTGGAATTTGAAAATTTGTCAGAACTTGAAGATTTGGTGGAGCTTGAACATTTGTCGGAACTTGAAAATTTGGTGGAGTTTGAAAATTTACCGGAGATTGAGCATTTGGTGGAGCTTGAATATTCGGTGGAGTTGGAAAAATTCGGCGAACCTTGAAAATTTGGAGTAATTTCGACATTCGCAGAATATTCGACATTAGAAGAGTTCAATAAATTTGTAAAAAAAAATGTTATCCATAACAAAAAAGTGAGAAGAAGAATTTGTGTAATTTAATGAGAATAAGATAGTACAGAAGTAATGTAAATTTGGAATAATGCAATGATTTTTTTTTAACAAACCTATTTATAAGAGAATTTATAAAATAAATTTGAAAAAAAACAAAAACAAAAAACGGTAAAAAAAAGGGTCAAAAGCAACGACTATTTTGTATATGAAGTAAAAACATTAAAGTAACGTGTTGATTGATGCCACATAGGTTGCTTCAATCAGTTGTAAATTTACAACCGGTGCATTTCATGTCAGCCGTCACGACGGTGGTTATTTTTCTTCAACCGATTGATCCAATTTCTAAAGCTTTAAACTGTTCCTATTGGAGTTGCTCTTATTACGCCTCACTATTTGTATTATATTTTGATTTTTAATAAATCTTCAAGGTACCTTCCTATCTTTTTCCCTTAAGAAAATAAGGAGTGACTAGGGGGTTATAAATCATCTCTCTTATCTTATATCACATTTCTTGTTTTATAAATCTTTAAGCTATATATTTTTTTTGTAAAATAAAATTGAATAAAAAAATTTTAAAAAAAAAGGTACGATTGAAATTAATGAAATAAAGAATGTAACATAGAGTAAAATAAACAATTTGAAGCTGACAGGGATGGAATTGAAAGGCAGTAGAGTACTAGAGTGGTAGCTTTCGTTATTGTGATTTGTGAAACAACTTCTGTTGTTGTTGAACCGTTGGGCACAGCCAACTAGCCAAGGGGATGGTATCAGGTCTGTCATGTGATGTGTCATTAATAACAGTCATGTCTCTTTGTTTCCACAATCCACGCACAACTAATACTGCTTACAACAGTTTACGGGTGGTCCAGTGGTAGGCATAAGGCTTCACAAAAATGTGAGGTCTCAAATTCGATCCCTTCTCATACCCCTTTAGGAGAAAAAAAAATACTACTTACAACATACTTCTAATAAAATAAAATAAAATAAAAAAGAAAAAGTTAAAAACCCTCTCCTCTTTCTCTCCCTCTCTCTTTTAATTCAAGCTTGACTTATTTTCAAGAAATTGCCCACTCCTCCCACCTCTCTCTTCCTTTTTCTCCCTTTCTCTTCTACAAATATGTTCTTTCACTTTCCACACTCTGCACACTTAACTTTGTTTATTCAATGAAAGAGAAAATATATACCTCGATCAAAATTGACTCCCGTATAAATTTAAATACTTTAAAATTGTTATATATTACTTGATGATGTTTTAATGAAACAATAATCTAAATTGTGATTGTATTAACTTGAAGAACGGAATGTTAAAAAGAAAAACTCAGGAGAATAATTTCAATATTACAATTCGAATGAAGAGAACACTATTTATATGTTTGAGTTGATGCCTTGAAAAGACACAACTCGAGCCGAAATATATCAACCATTTGCAAAGAGAATTTATTCAAAAACTTTGAACTCATCAACTTACGTGTATGCTGGAAGCAACCCGCCTCCCTCCCAAAGCAGGACACTGTCCGAAACAATGTTACACATCCATATTACTAATTAAAATATAATGTATTAATTAACTCATTATTTCTTTCTTATGTACTATGTGTTTATATATACAATACTCATAAACTCTAAGCATACTTGGTATATTTCCATAATAAGGGAAAACCCAAGTGAGCTTGACTAACTTTTCAAAATTTGTACGGAGATATAACAAGTTTTAGCTTCAAAAATTTTACTATCAATCTCATGTGGGATAAATGAGATGCAAGGAAGAAATGAAGAAGAAAACAAGAAGACTTTATTTATGAAGAAAAAAATTAGATACACAAACTCAATATGAAAGAAGAGTATTATTTTATGTAAATATAAAACATATAACAATAATATATACTCCTATATATATATTATTGGTGGAGATTGGTGGGGCAACCAAAATCATATTTTTAATTTATATTAGGAGTAATAAGGAATCAAAACAGGGGGGGCCGGCAAGACCCGACGTCAATCGTCATACAATAAGGAATGTGCATGCTTTAACTTAAAATAAAGGGGACTAACAACATAAGCAAATTATAATGTAAATGTATGCTTAATTGATTTCAAGAAAGGGGAATAGAGAAATACAATAATTGGAATTTACACTTTGTGGGTGACCTTGCCAGTTGCCACCTTGGGAGTTGGGATATATTTATGATATTAAATATAATCGTATTTATAAAAATATTTAATCATAAACAGTGTACTTAAAGTACAAGTGAAATATTATAAAAATTATAAACATAATTTTGAAAAATAGTTTAAAGTGAAATATCTCAAAATAATATAGTAGACTTAGACCTAGTAATTTGGTGGGTTGAAACGGATAACAGGTTGAAACCCGTTATAACACAAATACCAAACTGGTCAAAATGGGTTGACTTGAATCAGGTTAGGTTATAATGAGTAACGGTTTAAAGCATGTCAACCCATCTTGCCAAGCATTCCCCCCCTCCTCCCAAAAAATCCATACATTTATAAAGTTAAACAATCATGTCAAAATTGGTAACATGTTCAACCCGTTTTAATTCGACCCAACCCCTTAATATTTTTTGTGAAGGCTAACCACACCCCAAAATTCAGTCTATATACTCTATTTCTTGCATTAAGGTGTTGTACCTTGAGCGCTATATTGCAGTAAATGATGTATAAAGAGTGGATTTTGGGTGTGGTTAACCCCACCCATTATTTTTATTTATATAAGTTAAAAAAATGACAACAATAATATAAAGATCATATACTTATATTAGGGGCGACAATTGGGTGTTAATTGATAGCTTTAGGTTAGACTATTATCCATTGACCTAATAGATAATGTCCTAACCCAAAGCTATCTATTAACACCTAATTACCGCCTCTAATTTATATTGCCCAAAAACTTTTTGGGGTTTGTCAAGTAACCAGATAAAAAAAATATTATCCATAATACATGAATAATACAGGATTAATAATACCACCATCTACTTGGTTTCAATAGTAAGGGAGTTAAACCCTTTATCCGGCTAACGAGATTAAAAATTTAAGGTATCGTTTGGTAGTCAGGATTAAAGTCAGATATGATTAATAAGTCGAGTTGTCTTGTGTTTGATACGCAATAGGTGGTCGGGATTAATAGAACGAGTTATCCGGATAAAGTCATTATTCATTCACTATTAATATCAAGGGGGAGGGTGGTATTATTAGCGCTCTCACTAAAAAAAATTGGGATTAACATTTGTAATCTCAAAACTACCCCCGATATACAAGTGAGGATTAATAGCGAGGGCACTAATAGTACTAGGATTAATAATACTGCTTATCATTATTTGACTACGAAACAAACCAGTAGTTTTGAGATTACAAATGTTAATCCCAATTTTTTTTAATAAGGGCGCTAATAATACCACTCTTCCCCTTGGTATTAATAGTAAGATAATAATGACTTTATCCGGATAACTCGTATTATTAGTCTCGATCACCTATTGCGTATCAAACATCAGATAACTCGACTTATTAATCTTATCTGACCTTAATCTTGGCTACCAAGTACCATACAAACGACAACTAAGTGTAAAAACTTACCAAACAGATTTCTTTGAAGTTATTATTCCAATTCAGCGCTTTATCCAGCTAACAACCTCTTTGTTATGCATACGGCTGCATATGTCTCGTTTGGTAACTGACCTTTTTTAAAAAATTGAAAAAGAAGAAGGTTTTTGGACTTATTTACCGTACTAACGAGCAAACATTGAGCTGGCATCGAGACGAATTATTCAAGTACGCTAACAAACTTACTTCATTTAGTTTAAAAATTACTGATAAATAATGTAGACATTTCAACCTAAAATAATAATTCTTCTGTTTTAGGTAAAAAGTCTACTATTTTATTTTAAGATGTTTTACTTAAAAAGTTAACTTTAAAAATTAAGATATAAAAAATACATTTTGGTATTAATAAGTTACTAAATGTGTCATTTAAAAAAAAGTTTGATTTTTTCAAATAAGGACTTTTTACCTAAAACATAGGAAGTATTTTTTTTTTGCCTATCAATAATAAAAATATCAATATATACTATGTTGCATAAAAGAGCAAATAACTAGAGTATACTAAACATATGATATTCCTTTTTAAAAAATCTGATATTTGTAATTAAAAATATTATAATTTACATAAAATAATAATCTTTGTCTTGTTTGTAATAAATTTTCATTTTAAAAAATATTTTTATCAGTTACCCCTTAATTTTTTTACCACTTAAATAAGAGTAAAATTTCCATCAATCGGTGTGGAATCTTTTTATACCGGCAGCATTTGGATACACTTGGTCAAAAATCTAAGAATATCCGGATAAAAATTGTGATTGACATGTGTCTTGATCCAATGGTTGATTGTGGAAAATAAAATTACAATGCTGATGGATGAAAATTTAATTCTTTTAATAATGATCTAAGATACACATGAGTTTTAAAAAACTACACATTATACTAATATTTTTTAATAGTTAATTGTTTTTTCTTAATCCATATGACATTCACATATTCCCTCTGTTTCAAAATTATTGTCTTGTTTTTATTTTTTATCCGTCCCAAAATAATTATTTTGTTTAAAAGTTTTTTTATAACATTACTTTTACTATTTTACATTTACTTCTTCTTCTTACTTTAATTTTGGGTCACATATTCATGGGCTTTAAAAAAAATCATACACTATTTCAATATTAATAATTAAGTCAATTATGTTTTTCTTAATACATATATCGGATTAAACAGGACACTAATTTTGAGACGAAGAGAGTATCAAATATGGCAATAATATAGAGAGTGGAGATGAAGGATTAATTTATTCATCTAATAATATAGAGAGTGGAGATGAAGGATTAATTTATTCATCTAATAAGCCTAAAAGTTAAACTCATGTTAGGCTCGTCTATATAACAAGGAGCTAGTGTTAGTAAAATGGTCACCAAGTCTGTTTGGTTATGTGTTTTACTTAAAACTAGTACTTTTACTCGTGCTAATGGTATATTGGTATGTTGTTAATTTGATAATTTATCAATAAATAAAGCAGATAATATAAAATGAATTAATATTTATTTATAATTTGTAGGGATTGGATATATGTATATTATATAACGAAAAGGAGAAAACTAAAATACCTAACAAAATAAAATATTTTAATTCGATATTTATTTTATAAGAAAATAAATAAATAAATATTTTAATTATAACTACTGTAAAAATACGAAAATAAAATTTTATTGTTTTCTCAATAACGAAAACTCAATTTTTTTTCTAGGAGTTCTTGCTTAACAACAATGGTTGGTTTGGAAACATGAGATGCAATAACTTTGTCCATTATTTTCACCTACATATGAGACAAAGAAAATTCAAACACATTCAGTTAACCAAATTTTCTGCTTCATCTACAAAACTCAAATCCTCCCACATATTATCATTCAAAATCTAACAGACGAACGAATATGCATTTGATCATAATTAATCAACCCTAAAAGCTAAAAAATGACAATTAAATCAATGGAAACCAATACACATGCTCCAACAAACGAAACCACAACAATTAGAAGATGTGCAACATTCTATAAAAATAAACTCGTGCCCGTGTCAATGGCACGGTGCCAGTATGAGTGTTTTGTAGGGTCGTATTAATGTAAATTACACAACAACATCCCAAAAACTAAAAAAATAACACATTTTAACTCATCTTAAAAGAGTATAATTAAGCATCAAAAGCATTCTTTCTCTCTTTCTCTCACACACACACCAACCAAATATCTGTTAATTGAAATAAACTTAAAAATGAAAATATTCGCAAACAAAAACCACAAAAGAAATTGAATAAGACAGAGTGAACTAACAAAATACTATTTTGAAATCGATATCACAAAGATTTCAGTCCAATAAGGGAAACTAAGAAAAAAATTTAAGAAAATAAAGAAATTAAAATACAAATATTCAAAATTACAAAAATTGATTACAAAACTTACAAACAAATTTTTTTTGAACAAAAATTAAATTGATTCAGTTAATTACAATAACAATAAAAAAAATTAAAATACAAATATTTAAAATTACAAAAATTAATTACAAAACTTACAAATAATTTTTTGGTTATGTGTTTTACTTAAAATGTTGGTTAATATGCTGATTTTTTAAAGATAAAATGTAATTAATTAGGTCTGACAAGTACAAAAAAAAAAGCCCGTTAATCCATCAAACCCGACCCGTTAGTTTTTCTTTTGGATCAAAATGGGCCCATTTCGATCCAAAAAAATTAATTAGTCGATTTGGGTCGGGTTAAAGCTGTTCAAACCCGTTATCCGCTTCGACCAGTTATTTTTTTGTTATATAAATGTAAGTTTTTTTATAGAAAATTGTGGGTCATCCATTCTGACCCATCATCCGTTTCGACTCAACTTATTTCAATTAGTTTAATTTTGGACTATAATGGGTCATAATTCTTTTCGATCTGTTACTTGTTTCGACCTAATCGCCAGCCCTAAATATAACGTTTGAAAAAGCTTGGTTATGAAAGTTATTTTCATATCTATATATATATAAAGGCAAGGGTAGATTTCTCCCTCCAAAATCTCACTTTTGAATTATTGACTTTTGAGTTATCATTTCACTATTTCTCTCTTCTATCTTCTCTAGTATTTCTCGCTCTCCTCCCTATTTTCTCTCTCATCACCACCATCTCCTCTCTTTTAATTATATTTAAACATTTTTCTCACTTTAAACATAAAAAATACTAACTAAAACAAAAATAATAGTTCCGGAGTCAAGAAAACAAAAATATAAAAGGTTAGTAAGATAAAAAATAATTTATGGAACAAGCCACTATAAAAATAAAAGTTACATAATCAATAAAATAAAAATAATTTAATGCGGAGGTTAGTAAAATGAATTAATTTACAGAACAAAAGTTTAAAACAAATTCTTAAAAATATATATGTAAAATAAAAATATTTTATGGAACAAAAATAATAGTTACAAAGTCAATAAAAACAAAAACAACTTAAACTGAGGTTATTAAAATAATAAAAATAATTTACGGAACAAAATTTTAAAACAAATTCTTAAAAATAACTATGCAAAACAAAAAAACATTAGTTAAATAAAAATATTTGATGGAACCAAAATAATAGTTACAAAGTCAATAAAACAAAAATAATTTAAAGTGAGGTTGGTAAAATTATAAAAAATAATTTACAGAACAAAAGTTTAAAATAAATTCTTAAAAATAGTTATGTAAAACAAAAATATGTTAGTAAAATAAAAATAGTTTATGGAACAAAAATAATAGTTACAAAGTCAATAAAACAAAATAATTTAAAGTGAGGTTAGAAAAATAATAATAAAAAATTACAGAACAAATTTTTTTCCGTAAAACTAATTCTTAAAAATAAAACAAAAATAATAGTTATGAAGTCAATAAAACAAAAAAATATAATGGAAGTTATTAAAATCAAAATAATTTACAAAACAAAAACAATAGTTAACGGTAAAAATAATTTTGTTATGTTGATTTTAGCTTTTTTTTTTCTTCTCAGAAATTTCTTTATTCATAAAATACAAATATAATTTAATAAAAGTAATCATTCAAAAGAAAGAACTTATTTGAGTTCAAATTTTATTTGTAGGGTGGAAAAAATTCAAATTTGTTCAAAAACATTCATTATACAAAGTTTTTGAATAGTATAAAATGTTTGGGATTATCAACCTATAAATTGACACTTAAAATTAGTGTTCCAAAGAATGTTATTGATAAACATCAATTACGCCGCATGGTTGTGCAATGAAACAAGAGTAATCATAAATTTTAGGGATCACATTGCTGAAACAAATTTTTTGAAAGGAAGCAATGTTGGAGAAAATATTTTTATCCCAAAATTGTCATTAACTCTATCCGATATAAGACTGTCTTTCAAGTTTCAGAGAAGACAATTTACATTGCTGGTATCATATGCAATGACTATTAACAAGTGTCAAAGTCAATAATACGTGGCTTTTTTTGAATAGCCATGAACGCTTATATTTCGTAGTTTTTAGAGTAACAAATTATTTTGGTTTGAAGATATTGATATATGATGAAGATAAAAAACCAACTAATAAGACAACAAATGTAGTGTATAAGGAAATTTTTTAAAATCTATAATGATTAGTGATATACTTATGTGTAATTGTTAATAAACCGATCCTCCTTATTTTGTTTATGTACGATTTAGTTGACGTGCGTTTAACGCACGGGTTTAAAAACTAGTTTATTCAATGTGAAGGGTATGTAGATTGCCTTGCGAATTTTAATTAATAAGATGAAACTTTGACCTCACATAACTTAATCCATCAAAAACAATAGGTCGAATAAGAAGATCTATTTTTTTACAAAATATATGTAAAATCATATTACACAATTTTATGTCGAACCGAAATGGAGTCTTACACAAGCTTTAAGTAAGAGCAGTTTATCAAGAGGGCAAAAGGACAGAACATAGTTAACTTAAGTCTTAAGCGTTAAGCGGTACCCCAGCTGTTGATCTGTAATTAGCTGAATCAAGTCAATTGAGATTTGAGGCCGCCAAATGACAGCATCTCCATCAAACACCTCTAATCAAACCCATAATTCAATTTGTTAGACCATATTTGTCCTTGTCTAATTTGTTTCTTTCTTGTAAGACCAACCAAGTCGAATCCCTCCTTCCCCACCCTCTCTGTTTTCTCTCTCTCCAAACTCCCCCCTCCCCCTCTTACATTCTCTGCTTCCACTCCATTTTAAGACAGTTATGGGCTCTTTCAATCCCCTTTCTGTACAACTCCCCATCTCCGTTCTCTTTCTCATGACAAATCCGTTATCCATAACCGCCTCATTATCGTCTACTCCACCACTGCCACCGCCACCGCCACTACCGAGATTAATTCCTAACAAATCTCCACTCCGGCCAAGCGTAGCTGTTATCGTCGGAGTTATCACCACCATGTTTTCTGTTACTTTCCTTTTACTTCTCTACGCCAAGCACTGCCGCCGCCGTGTCGGTAATGGGTACAGCAGCGGAGCTAATATATCGAGAGCCGTTGACGAGAGGAAAAACTCCGGCATTGACCGTACGACAATTGAATCGCTTCCGGTTTTTCGATTCGGGTCGTTGAGTGGGCAAAAGGATGGACTCGAGTGTGCGGTTTGTTTGAACCAATTTGATCCTATTGAGGTCCTGAGATTGCTTCCGAAATGTAAGCACGCTTTCCACGTTGAATGCGTCGATACTTGGCTTGACGCCCATTCTACCTGCCCTCTCTGCCGCTACCGGGTCGACCCGGAAGACATTCTTTTAGTTGAAGAGAACAAAATTCAACACGAGCTCAATCAGCAACACGAGTTACAAGAAGACGCGGAAATGAGTGTTCGGAGAGTGTCTGGTAGGCACTCGTCGGCGGGGGAAAGGAAGAGCGGGTTTCTCCATATTAGTATTGAGCCGGCGGGGACGACGGTGGCAGGGGTAGGAAGTCATAGGAGATCTCTGGATAGTTCGAGCAATAACGGGTCGAAGAGTAAGAAGAAAAAGAAGAAGAACGAAGAAACGGCGCCGCCGGTGACGATGGCGGGGTGTGTGGATAGACACCGAAAAGACGGGCTACTGTTGGCGGAAGCAACGGAGGCGGGAAGGAGGAGCTTGGAAAGGCGGTTGGAACACCGGATCATAGTTTCCGCTGCTGGAGGTAGTGGGACCCACCATAGGTGGAGTGACGTACAGCCGTCAGATCTACTATATCTACGGACAGAGATGATCATCAGCGACAGCCATAGATTCTCAGGGGTGTCAGGATCGAGGCCGTCGTGGGCTACACGTCAGCAATATAAAAATAAGGGAAATGGTGGTATAAATGAGGGGAATAATGGTTGGTGGCAGTGGCAGAGGTGGAGGAGGCAGCGGCAGAATGGCAGAAGTGTAGTAAATACGAGAAGTGTGTCGGAAATCACGGGGTTGAGCAGGTTTCGGGGTAGTAATGAAGGGGAGGGGGAGGAGGAGGAGGAGGGCCGTAATGTTGTGTCCAAATGGATGGCTTGGAGAAACTTAGTAGCTGTCTCTCCTCCACCGCCAGCCACTTCCTCTGTTGTTTAGTGGTTTCCACTTGCCAGTTGCCACCACCACCAATCAATAATTTTTCCGCCCTTTTCCTCTTCCATTTTTTTTTTCGATGCACCAATTAGTATTGTTACCAAATATACTCACACAAATTATTTGGCTCAAAATTCAATTATTGAATTACCTTTATTTTGGAAGGTTTTCATCCGTTTCATAGATCTTGTAAATATACTAAATACTCATTTCGTTGTAAATTGACTACAAATGTATAGTCCCTCTATTTCTAAAATGGTGTCATAGTTTCACTAGATACATAAATTAAAAATATATACTCCTTCCCGTTTCGAATAAAAAATCTTCGTTTGAAAGTTAATTTTTTTAAAAAAATAATATTTTCAGTAGTCCATTAATAATAAAATATATTTTTTATACTTTAATTTTTTTAAATAAGCTTTTTAAGTGAAACATTCAAAAACGAGATAGTTGACTGTTTATTGGAAACAGAAAGAGTAATTGGTTCAATTATAAATAATAGGATAATGTGTATTTTTTTAATAATATTCATATATGAGAATGGTGTTCATCAACAAAAGTGAGGTTCAAATCAAAGGTAAAATAATAAAATACAATTATCAAAAATAAATAAATTATTCGTATATTCCAAAATTATTGTTTTACTTTCATCTTTTGTTTGTCTCAATATAATCGTCTTGTTTGAAACTTTCTTCTTTTTAACAATACTTTTACCACTTTATCTTTATTTTTTCATCATACTTTAATTATAAATCACATACACATGAGTTTTAAAGAAAACCTACAAATCAAACTAATATTAATTATATAGTCAGTTATTTTTCTTTATCCGTGTGTCGGATCAAATAGGAAAATCATTTTGCGACAAAATAGTACTCCCACCGTTTTCGAATTATCGTTCTATTTTTTTTCGTCCATTCTAAAATAATTATTTTTTCAAAACATTCTTTTTTAAGAAAATATTTTTACCATTTTACTTGTTCTACCTAATTTAATTACGATCACATAGTTGAGAGCATTAAAGAAAATCACACATTTTATCAATATTTATAATACATTCAATTATTTTTTCTTAAATGATGTATCAAATCAAAGAAAATGATAATTTGAAAAAGTGAGGGAGTACTAAAAGGTGAACTTTTTTTTTTTTTTGAAAAATCGGTGTACTAGTTTAAAATCAGTAAATGCTTATCGAAATTGCTTTTCTCTTTGTATTTATTTCGACCAAATCTTGACTTGTAGATGTATTATAGAGTTGACGTCCCACATGTCTTGACTTGTAATAAAGAAAGACAAGACTAATTTCAAATTCGATGATTTTATTAGGCCTACTATTTTTCCTCAATTCAGCTATAACTTGAAGGAAAAATTGAAGGTTCATTTCCCTAATTCTTAATCGCTTTAGTATCTCTCGTTTTTCTAACAGCTAAGGTTTACTTTCGTTAAATTATTCATAAACTGTTCAGATCAACAAAAATGTGAAAATGCTTCCCAGTCCTCTCCCTACATTCTGAGCTATCAGAAGAAAAAAACTAATACTTCTCTTTATCTTTATATATATATATATATATATATATATATATATATATATATATATATATATATATGATTCTTAGTCTCGTAATTCTTCCCATCTCATCCTCAATTTACCTGTTTTTGAGAGGATCCATTCATGGTATCTGTTGACAGCCCAGAAGAAAATACCCATGAATTCCCGGGCCATGTACACTTTTAAAGTCTAGGTAAAAACTTGTGTAGTATGATCTTACGGATATTTTTTGTAAGACGGGTCCTATATACCTAACTTATTGTGCATTTGTAGATTGAGTTGTGAGAGAATGAGACTTCATCTTACTAATTAAGATATGTAAGACGGTTTTACATAAGACCTACTTTAAAGCATAAACTACCTTTAAGGGCAATTGAGAAATTTCTCTTAAATGATATGACACTTATAATTTTACACCAAATTAACCATAAAAGTGAAGTTTATATTAAGAATAAAAAATATTATGAATTTTGTTTTATCTATTTAATAGTAAAATAAAGGATTAAATAATTATTTGGTCTCTAAACTATTCCAAAACTCTGCGTTTCGTTTTATTTTATTTTTTATTTTTTATTTTTTTTGTATGTGTTTGATTCCTCAATTCGATTTTTTTTGTTAATTCTCCCTTCCTACAGTTACCGTTACTAAAAAAATTTAACATTAGTCAATTTTTCAAAATGTCCAAATTATAAAGAGTTATTGTGCCAAATTGAAAAATAAGTCATCTTCAATCTTGAAATTGGAATTCACAAAGATTAATGTGTTGGATTTGGGTTTTGTAGCAGATCTGGTTCCAATTGATGTTTGGTGGCTTGGCATGAAGGTTTCTCCGGCGGAGGAAGAGAAAAACGATTTTGAATTAAACCCACTTCCCCGAAAAGCACTCCCACAACCTAATAAGCTAATCAAATCAAGAAATTAAACGTCAATCACCATGATTCCACACCAGATTCGGTCCAAACCTGGTTACGAACACCACTACATGCCAGTTACGAGCTTAATTAGCAGAGGATCTACCGAACTAGCAGACAGAGCTAGAGGGCACCGAGCAGAGAACACTAACTCCCGCCAAAACCTGATCGAGTATAGGCCATGCCTTCCCGATTAGGGGCTATGTCAGAGATTTACACTTGTTTATAATAGATCTACATTATCATAACCGGGTAGAGCCTTGCTCGCCTGAACATGTATCGAGTAGGAAACATCGAAAACTTGCTCTCTAAAACAGGTCAAAGGTTTCCTTATCCGAGTACGACACTTACCTTATCTATGCCTAAATTTACGTGGCCAGCCGCTTATCATACCTACAATTTAGGGATTTCCTCCTAAATTGGTCAGGTAATTATGGAATTTGAATCCCATAAGGATTCTACGTCATTTGGGGCCTATAAATACCCTTCCACAAACCATATTCAAGGTACACATTCTTTCTTGAGCCTCGAACCTCTGTCAAATTCTCTTTTGACTTTCTTACACGATACTTACTCTCACGCCAGAGTGGTTTCGCGAGGTCATGCCTTACACTCCCACTAAGGTGTTTTCGTGATCTTAACCAGATTCAAGGAAGCAGATCAAACTCATATATCCTACTCATCACACGGACGACCCAAGCTGCATTTTTGCCACATCATGTTTAATATAATATAATTTGATAATATATTGCGAGATAATTAGATCAAGATCTGAGATCTTGCTGTACGCTGTAAGAAAGCTGTAATTTAGTGGTGGGTTCTTTGATTTGGGAATGAATAAGTTGTAGGAAACTACAATCGTTGGGATTGACTCGAGTCAAGGCATAGGACTGGGACGACGATCGTGGTTAAGAAGTTGTTGGCAAGGAGAGGAGCACGAAGAGGAGGATAAGGACGTCAATGGTGGTTACTTGCATTTCATGGGTTTTGAATCTTGAAACTAGTATATACTAACTCTTCTCCTTTGACTGAATTTGATGATTAAAAAGAAGGAAGATTAATTGAACCACTGTTACAAAACCCAAATCCGACACATGAATCTTTTTGAATTCCAGTTCCAAGGTTGAAGATGACTCATTTTTCAATTGACACATTAACTCCCTATAGTTTGAACATTTTGAAAAGTTATCAATGTTAAATTTTTTAGTAACGGTAACGATAGGAAGGAGGAATTGACCAAAAAAATCAAATCGAGGGACCAAACGCATACAAAAAAATAGAGGGACGAAACGCGTAGTTTTGGAATAGTTCAGGGACCAAATAATTATTTAATCCTAAAATAAAAGTGTAAAAGATAAACCCTCAACTATAGGTCGAGTTTAGATTGTTGCCCTCAACTATCAGTTAAAACGATGTACCCCCTAAACTATTTTTTTTTTCTTAAATTGCACCTTCAATTTAGGTACCATTATTGAATTGATGAAATTTTCTCACCTAAGACTCGCATAACCATCTTTATATATTATTTATACCATAATATCGAAAATAAAGAAAAAAATTGTTTGTATTGGCCATTTTTTAGGCACAAAGAAGGTTTTAGAGCAATAATGGTTAATAGTCAATTAAAACACCCAAATAACATGATGGTGAATATATATAGTCACATGAGTCTCAGGTGGTTTTTAAGTCAACTCAAATGATAGTGGGTAAATAGAAGTTGCGATTAGAAAAATGCAATAATTGAGAGGGAAAATTGCTTCAATTTGTAGTTGAGGGGGTAATTTAAACCTAATCTACTATTTAGAGGGGGTTATTGACAATTCACCCAAAATAAAATTATCGCTAACAATAGGAAAAATTAGGGTCGTCTAGAAACTCAAGGGTGATGATATATAAACCCCCAAATTATATAAGTTGGACCCCCTTCCTAAGCATACCCCCACCTGATTTTAAAATAACCCAAAACACGAATGACCTGTTTCATTTAGCTTATTGATATGTGCTGATGACTTATTACTTATGACTGATAACTTATTACTTATTAATTATGACTGATGACTAATAACTGGTGATGTTTGATTTAGCTTTTTAAAAGTGTTGATTAGATTTCATAAGTTAGTGTGTGTGTGTTTGATTAATAAGTTAAAATAGTGTTGAAATCAAATATAACGACTAAAATAGCATCATCACAAAATGTGATTTACATTATTATTATTATTATTATTATTATTATTATTATTATTATTATTATTATTATTACAAATTTTATCACTATTATTAATTATTACTATTATTATTATCATTATTATTGCGTTTATTATTATTATTATTTTATTAATATTAATATTACTTTTATTATATTATTACTTGTTAATTTTAATATTTATTTTATTATATTAATAATATTATTAATGGTATTTATATTATTATTTATATTATTATTATTGATTTTATTATTAATAATATTATATTTTATTATTATAATATTTATATTAATATTACTTTTATTATTATTATTACTTATTATTATTACAGTTCTTTTTACTATATTATTATTAATATTACTTTTTAGTATTATTATTATTAGTAGTAGTATTAATTATTATTATTATTATTATTATTATTATTATTATTATTATTATTATATTTATCATTGTTAATACTATATTTATTATTTTTATAACAATTATCATTATTCATATTATCATTATTATTATTACTTTTTGTTTTTTTATTATTATTAAGAAGAGTAATTTTGGAATATATAAAATTTCAATAAAGAAGATGAATCACATGTTTTTTAAAAGTATAATTAAGCACTAGGCTTAGTGCTTACAACTTATAACCTTACATGTAAGTGGTTTGTACATGACTTATAACCTATCTTGCCATAAGTAAAATCAAACGATTCAAAAACAACTTATGATAAGTAATAAATTATAAACACTTCCAGATAAGTTAAATCAAACATGCCCTAAGTATACTCTATTTGTTTTCATATTTTGCTCTTTTCTATTTTGAAACCAAAATTATTACCCAAACACCCTCATCCCTTCCTCACCCCTACATTGAATCCAAGAAACACGATACGTCGATACCTCTTCCCCTTACGCAAATCAAACATCATACCCCTTTCTCTTCTCTTCTTTGATACCAGTTCACCCAAAATAAAATAAAAATCTTAAGTTAGAGGTAGAGACAGAGAAGAGAAGCAAACCTACCTCATCATCTTCATTTTTTTGGCAAAATAGAAAACATAGTGTTTTGTGTTTTGTTACAATGTAATTTATATGTGAAGTGTTTGAGGGTTGAATTATGAATCAGGATATAATTTGTGTTGATTGTGAGTAATTTTAAGACTAAAACATTGAAAACAACGATGTAGATTTTGTTGAATTTTTGGCTTTGGTCCATGAAATAAATACAAGATGTTCAACCATGACCGATAAAACAGTTAACAATTGTTGCATCGACTCTGACCGAATATCTTGCATTTGTTTCAACGGTTCTAACCAAACATCTTGCATTTGTTCAATCGGTTATGGTTGAACAATAACATTAACAATAAATTGGAACACTGCTCAAATGTTCGATCGTATTCAACCAAACATTTGAGTAATGTTCGGTTAACATAAATCAAACAGTATTCAAATGTTCCGTGGACTTCAACCCAATATTTAAGTAATGTTCCTTTGATAGTGGCAGAATATTTTACTAAGAAAAGTTCAATTTTTTTATTTAAAAAAAACGATGATTTATATAATTTTAAGCATGAAATAGTTAAAAATGCTTATTTTTTCGCACCAAGATTAAAGGCAAGAGGTTTTGGGGTCTATAAAGGGCCGCCCTAAACTCAATTTTCTAGTTCTGCGGTTCAACAGTGCACTTTTCGAATCTGTCCGTCCCTTCTATCAATCAAAAGAAAAAAAGTTGATCAATCCTTGTAATTTTCCCGCCCTTATTTTCCATCAATTTCCTTAATTCTCACCTACCGAACACATACCTCGTAACTGTTAGAGCAGTAAAAAATCCCTTTCCCTTGAGAACGATGCATTTCTACCGGCGCTCCAAAAATCCCGTCATCTCTCCCTCTCTGCAATCACAATTGGCCCGAAATGAGACCCACCGATATCTTACTCCATTAAGCCGCGATTTGCAAATGGTTGGGTGCTCATTTCGCCGAATATAACAACTAGATGGAATTTTCCGCAATGATCACAATTGGCATCCCTTCTATTGGAGAGACTGCTCCCCAGTTTCATCTCAGGTGATTCCCCACTCTTATTTCCTTTCTATATGTTTTTGTGTGTGTGCGTGTTTTTTTTTTCTTCCCTTTATCAATACTGTTGAAAGTGTCTGATCTTGAAAATATTTTATACCAGTAGTCATGATTTCTGATCTAATTACAGCAGAACTCATTTAGGGTTGATAGCTTTAACTTTAAGAAGCTAGGGCCACTACTCCTGAAACATGAGGGCAAGCCATTGATATTCCAGAATTCATGAAGTAAGGAACCCTGCGCTTATCCAGGGGATTGATGGTAGGGTTACCCGCTTCAACCCAAAAATATTAATGGGTTGGGTTGGGTTGGGTGGGTTAATGGGTAATGGGTTACGATTGATAGACCTACTTCGGTATAAGCAACTCTGATATTAACTCCTGGTGCAGTAATATCCGGCTGAAAATCATGAAAGGAGAAAAAGGAATTCATGAAGTAAGGAACCCTGCGCTTATCTAGGGGATTGATGGTAGGGTTACCCGCTTCAAACCAAAAATATTAATGGGTTGGGTTGGGTTGGGTGAGTTAATTGGTAATGGGTTACAATGGTCGGACCTACTTCGGTATAAGCAGCTCTGATATTAACTCCTGGTGCAGTAATATCCGGCTGAAAATCATGAAAGGAGAAAAAAGAATTCATGAAGTAAGGAACTCTGCGCTTATCCAGGGGATTGATGGTAGGGTTACCCGCTTCAATCCAAAAATATTAATGGGTTGGGTTGGGTTGAGTAATTAGTGGGTTGGGTTGGGTGGGTTAATGGGTAATGGGTTACAATTGCCTGACCTACTTCGGTATAAGCAGCTATGATGTTAACTCCTGGTGCAGTAATTTCCGGCTGAAAATCATGAAAGGAGAAAAAAGAAAAAATCAACCCAGTTAGATACTAACATTTTGTAGGAAAAATATCAATTATAAGAGGATGATAAAACGTTAATGGATGACTGCAGCAGACCTTAAGGATCTCTAGCGTGACGTGGCGTGGTTTGGACCCTTTGAGGAGAAGGCAGCCATGACTGGACCAGGCCTTGTGTGCACTTGTCTCATGGAATCCTTAATAATGCCCATTGGAATTTGGAACACTATTGAAGTGACTATGCGAATAGTCAGACCGACGGAGCTGAGTTATACACAAATTGGAAAACCTTAAACTACAAGGCGGGGGGGGGGGGAGGCTGGAGCTATAGATTTATCAGGTGGGATCATTCAGTTTCAGTAATGACAGTCAATTTTAAGGCCTGGTCAGTATGTATTACTAGTGCTTGTTTGAATTGTATAAAGTATAAACACATAACTTGTTGAGAGTGCAATCTATATTTCCCTAACACACTCTCATACATACATAAATAGAGAGAGATGTGCTGTTGGAAGGACGTGATACTTAGCAATCATTGCGAAGAATCATGCCCACAGCAGCAGCATGAACTCCTTCTTTATCTTCCCAACAACCACTCAGGATTTTTCCCTTCATCTTCTCAGCATCAAATGTTCCTGACCCGCACACCAGACTGCATTGCATCACAACTTTGGATAAAGTAGAAATAATTGTCAGAGTATGCAATTGAATTCAAAAGTGCAAGTGCCCTTTAGATACTAAGTTCTCTGAAAGGCATTATGCTTACACCGCCTCAGCTGATGCATTGATAGCTTTAGCTTTTGGACCACTGACAAGCTAATATAATCTATCTTCTGGTAAAATGAGCAGCATCATGGAAGATGTTGTACTTTAATGACTTCGGTTACTTCTTCCAAGATTATCTTTAATTTTATTTTAAACTGCTAAACTAGATACTTATCTTAATTCTGTTTTGCGTAAAACTTAACATAATCAAAGAATCTGGGGTTGCATTGTGCAAGTATCCACAACAGCGATGTGCTGACAAACACTACCAATTATTTGTTTATTTGGTATGAATGTCTCTTCCATCATGAATTTTGGAAAAATGTTATCTAGGAGTATAAAGTTACTTTATTTTGCATCTGGCATCCATAGCTAAAAGAGTATAAGTGGAGGGAATCAATTTTAAACCTTGAGGTGTAATTTGTTACTGAGCTCAACGTAGGTTTGGAACTCACTATCCATGGTGTTGCTTCAACTGTTATTACCCATGGAGCAAAATAAGCTACAGTACCAGCACTTGGTCCTGAATTTCCGGCTGCTATAACGGCAAATATTCCATGCTTGATAGCATTTATTGTTACAAAAGCTGAACCTACCTCTATATAGTCATCAGGACTACCCCCAATTGATATTGAAATCACATCAACACCATCAAACGTGTATGGCATGATAAATGGCTTTTAAGATATCAACTTCGATGCATCTGAATTCATTATCAGGAGCTAGCCTAGCCAGCATGCTTTGTAAGCAACCACACTCAAGCCCTTGGGATCCACTTTTAGCATTTCGGTTGCCTACACCAAGGAGACTCACTCCAGGAACAATGTTTCCAACCGCTGTGGATAGCGCGGCGATCCATGGCCTGCGTAATCACTAGGATAGTGTAGACAAGAATCGAGTTTACTACCTAGGATGTTCTCAAATCATTCTTTGAAGTGATTTGGGCCAATAAGTTTCTTGTAATATTTTCGATAACTAGAAGCAACAGTTAGGAATGGTATTTGAAGGATATACTCAAGATTTATGGGGCAAATTTCTACCAGAGTATTTAGCTGGCCGGATATTGGTGGGGCTAATTTCTACGGAGTATTTAGCAGGCTGATCACATCAAACTAATTTATTCAGCTAGAAAGCTTCATGTTGCAAGTCATAGATCATGCTTGGATCTGCTCCACAATTGACTGTGTTCTTGGCCACATTCAAATGGGATATCTAAAACCATGAGAAATGATTCATTAGAGGTTGTTTGTTTCAGCTTTAACATAGGGATTGTTTGTTTCGGCTTATTTTTAGTGGCCTAGATTATGGTTTGATATAAGTTGTTTGTTAAAGAGGATCGTTTGTTAAAGAGGATCAATAGTGGTTATCCACTTAACCCTTTGATGACTTGAACTTAACCTATTAGTTGTTGGTGAAGAGAATTGAATATATATATATATAATTTTTTGGGGTTAATTTAAGACGAATGTCTACGATATTGTTATTAGTTTGAAAAAATAGAACTATGGTAGTAACTAGTAAGTGATACAAGAAATACCCTTGAGTTGGCCTATACCAATTCAACACTGATTTGAATTGTTTAAGGTTGTAAGATACTCTCTCGGTTTCGGGTAAAGAGTCCACTATTCTACTTTGGGATGTTTCACTTAAAGAGTAAACTTTTAAAAATCAAGACATAAAAGTGTCATTTAATCACTAATAAACTAGTAAAAGTGTTATTTTAAAAAATTGACTTTTAAACGGGGATTCTTTTGCCGGGAACAGAGGGAATATCAAATTTAATTTTGGCCCGAGTTTGGTGCAGTTTATTTTTTTGCTTGACACCGACTACATTAAATTCCTCTTCCCAAGGTTGCAACTTGCACACACACACACACACATATATATATATATATGAAAGCGTCAAAACACGTGATGCGTCCTATGTACACATGCAGTATACAACCAACCCTCGCTAGCCAACAAAAATGTTGTCCACAAACTCTACAAAATGATTAGATCCCCGCGAAACCGCCTCATCGCACCAAAAATACGCAATTTGAATAATCTAATTTTTGATCCCCCTCCAAGCTCCTTTCTTCGTTCTCGAAAGCTTTGAGGTTTCTTTCTTTTCAAAAGGACCAACAGACCGCCAACGGATCAACATCCCAAAAACATTTTTTTCTTTTGCGCTTATACAAAGACCAACACATAAGATGATTGAATTAGGCATCATCACCCAGGTTACCTGAAACAGACTCGGCACAAAGCTCCAAATGTCCCTTGCAATCGGACAATGAATCAGAAGATGATTCACACTTTCTTCGTCTCTCTTGCTCATAAAACACCAATTAGTATAGATTTTTTTCGCCTCTTCAAGTTATCTCCTGTTAAGATGGCTTCAAGCGTGGGTTACAACATAAAAAACCTCATTCTAGATGGAGCCATTGATTTCCAAACACTCTTCCACGGAAAAAAAGCCTATCACTAGCCACTAGAATTTGATACACAGACTTAATCGAAAAAGGCTTGTCTTTCTTCCCATTCCATACAATGGAATTATCATAGTTCTTGCCTACCTTTTGCTTATACATTAGCTCAAAAAAGGCCTCAAGGGTATCAACCTCTAAATCTTGCTTGTTCATCCTAAACAAAGGATTCTACGTGACGGGGTCGCCATCAACTAATGTAACCAAGCTTACATATTCCTCCTTATTCACGGCTAAGTTAAATAAAGAGGGAAATGCTCGTTGCAACTCCAAATCCCCACACTATATGTCTCTTTAGAATTTAACCGAGTCCCCTTTATCCACATTGAAATAGATGAAACACTTTTACAATTTGATTCATTATAGAGATTACCTTTATTTAGTACATTAGTATACATTTTCTCTCTTTCTCTATAACTCTCTGGTTGTACATTACAATTTACAATTTCATTCATGGCCCTATATATATATATATATATATATATATATATATATATATATAGTGTAATTAAAGGCATTAAAAGTACGTATATGAAAGAGAGCGTGTAAATCGTATTTTTCCAATCCCCTCACTTGCTAACATTGTAGGAATACAACTATGTGTGTGTGTGTGTGTGTATATATATATATATATATATATATATATATATATATATATATATATATATATAACGTGCGAGTGTAATTAAAGGCATTACAAATACACACATAGTTGTATTCCTACACTTGCTAACATTGTAGGAATACAACTATGTGTGTATTTACGCTTAGAAATACTCTATATATATATATATATATATATATATATATATATATATATATATATATATATATATATATATATATATATATATATATATATATATATATGTATGTATATATATGTATATATGTATATAATTGTCACAAAAAAAGATTCTGCAAATGGAATGAAACCCTACCGAATAATCTCATTGTCATTAGTCCCTTCCAAAATGCCTTTCAGTTGATTCCAACAACATCGTTACAATACCTCATGAAAATGTAAAAAAATATAATAAAGTGTTGGTCCCAAATAAGCTCAATCTAGGCTTGGGGGGGGGGTTGAATAGCTTAGTAATAAATTTGAAATGCTTTAAGATATTTTCTAAATGTTTTCTCCTTTTTAAAAATAACTAACTCTTAAGAAGAGTTAAAGCAGTGGAATAAAAGAAGATAAAACAGATGGGAAGGTTGTTGTTCTTAATAAGGTTCAACAGCAGACTTAAGCAGTTAAGAACAGTAGCAGAAGTAGTTCAAACAAGGTAAGTAGAGACAATTCAATCAAGACAGTACGCAAGGATGTAGAAGTGGTTAATACTATGAAAAGTACTACATCCATTACCAAAGTGGTTAGCTTTGGATTTTGAAAGGTGCACTTGTTTATCCACTAGGTGAGAAAGTTAGATCTCTAATGGATCGTGTACAAAATAGTTTTCAACCAAGTGTTTAATGATGAGAGAAACAATCAATGAATAATTGTTCTCTCAAGTGCTAAAGTAAAGAACAATTAATATCAAACTAGACGAAGCTGATAGCAAGTATTGACTGGTAGATCTGTAGCTTCAGGAAGTTTGGTGAAGTGTTAGTTCTTGTCCTTTGATCTCTTGAATGCTTGAGTATTAAAGATGAAGCTTGAGTATTGAATGCGTAAAAGATGTGTGTTGTTCAGATCTTCTAGACTTGAATATATACCAAGGGAGATCTTCAGGACCGTTAAGTTGAAAGTGGAGAGGTTGTATCCAACGTTATAATGCATTGAATATATTTCAGCATTTTGTAAAATGAGTGCAGCAAGACAAACATCAGAGATGCAGTGTTGCAGAGGCAGACATACCAAACAGAGTAATGTTGCAGCTTGCAGGCGTTACACCTTGAAAGTCTTCTTAGCCAAAAGAGGTAATGTCTTCAAACTTAATGATTCATAAAACATGGTTGACTTATTTGGAGGGAAATCTTGATGAAGGAAATTTGAATATTATTTGAATAGATATTAAAAATATCTAGATCAAATAATATATAGTCTAAATCCACGTGTTTGGCTAAGCTTCGTTCATGAGCTAAGCAGACTTAAAAGTGTGCTGGTGAGACGTGATTTCAAGGCTACTGTTGAAGCTTGCTGGTCCGCGTCTTTCGAGAAATTAACACTAAACTATTCTATTACAACTTTGATTCTAAGACAGTTGTCACACTAACAGGTACACAGATCTTTTAAGCCACTATGCAATAGAATCAGAAGATGACTCAACCAAATCTAGAACATGCGATGGTCAACATAGAGTTAAGTTGAAATTTCACCTGCACGACCCTTCTAACATTCAAATTTTGCTCCTGGGAATCTGGAAACTTGCACAGCTAGTTTGTGTTATTGGACCTAAACTGTAGGAACTGAAAACATGAGCAGAGGAGTTTTGACAAGCAAGAAAGTTGGTGTGGCTAAAAACCTTGCATTTTTCCCTAGTTATTCAGCGCCATATCTCCATATATGTGCGACAGTACGAGTCATGCAAAATTCTCAAACATACTTTTAGCTCTTCCCTAAATATATGTAAATGCAAACCAACAAACTTGGAGAAAAAGAAGCTACAGACATCAAACATTCAGTTCTACCTCCTCTACACATATATGATATGATATGATTTATATATATATATATATATATATATATATATATATATATATATATGTATATGTATATGTATATGTATGTATATGTATATGTATATATATATATATATATATATATATATATATTTATAGTAGGTCTTATGTAACACTGTCTTACAGATTTTAATTCGTAAGACGGAGCTCTACTCTCTCAGAACTCAACCCACCAATACACGGTGGGTCGGGTAAAGAGGATTCGTCTTACAAAAAATATATGTAAGACCGTCTTACACAAGTTTTTGTCATATATATATATATATATATATATATATATATATATATATATATATATATATATATATATATGTGTGTGTGTGTGTGTGTGTGTGTGTGTGTGTGTGTGTGTGTGTGTCAACATGCATGTATAATTAAATCATAGTTTTCTCTTCTTCTAGATGGTGTCCACTCAGTGAGGAGTCCAATTACGGTTTCTACAGCTTAAATGAATCAGTGGAATCAATGCGTAACAAATGATTATTATTTTTGTATAGGGAATAATAGCCCTTTGGTAATTGAAAATATATAGTAAAGATTGTGTCATACAACTTGTCTGTTGTTTTTTTTTTTTGGCCTAGTTCCTATATGTAAGCGAGTAATTCATTCCTACCTTTCCTTAGCATGTAATTATTTCTAGTATGTATTTAGTCTTGCCTTCCTTGTATACTCCAAAGTATTTTTGGTATAGAATTAGTCAATAGAATGTAATTAGGAAATGATTGATTGCCTTGGTCATCAAGCTCAATCATAGGCAGTATCCTGTAATAGGCTATATATCTCTGTAAATGATGTGAAGAAAAGAATCAATGAAAGGAATTGACTTCAAACTCACACACCTTGTATTCTTATCTCTTCTTGTTGTCTTCATCTTAGTTTGTGTTTTTTTTGTCTAGTCTAGTCTAGGTTTTTATTCTAATATGGTATCAGAGTAAGAATTGACCATGGGCGATGCCTCTGTTTCATCCTCAAAAACAGTGGGTGCCACCTCTTCTCAATCCCCACTCAACACCACAAACACCCTTCCTTTATTCCTCAACATACATGGGTCATTGCCATCTCACTGTCGAGAACTACCTAAATTGGAGTTCTCTCTTCAAATTAGTTCTACAAACCCATAAACTAACCCACACCATAGCCAAGAAAAATCCTCATGTTGTACACCTTGAAGATGGAGTCACCCCAAACCTAGATTATGAACTGCCAAATTAAAGTCACCGTAACATCCAAAATCCAACCTCGAGTGAATCCTTGTGAGACAACCTTAGAGGCATGGGATATTCTAGCCAAACGATTCGGTGGAACCTCTTGTGTCCATATACAAAAATTACGAGATGAACTCAACTCTCTCACTCGTACTTCGGACATGTCCATTGATGACTAGCTTTTTCGTGCTAGCACCTTAGTCGAGATTCTCTTGCCAAGGTGGGTGAAATTGTTTCATCACCACTCAAAACAACAAACCTATTATCACCATTGATGAAATCCAAGACTTACTTCTCCAAGAGGATGACCTTCAGTCGAAATTTTCTACCTTATCCCCAAACACTACTTCTGCCTTGGATGCATCATCTACTCCCAGTCCCAATACCCAGAATGCCTCATCTAAACCTTCTCCCACACAATACCATAGTTCTGGCCGAGGTCATAGTGGAGGCAACCGTGGTCGAGGGAGATCATGGTGGAGAAATAAATAGAGAGGAAGTCAGGGACATGGTCTCCCTCCCACACTATCGTATCATAACCAAGCCACTACCTTCCTTCCCATCTCACTCCACCCCACGGTACCTACCCCCTAATCCCTTTGTACACATTGACTCCTCTTCAGTCTGCCAGCTGGGTCATAAGCCGGGCCACTTAGCACCATAGTGTCGTGAACGCACCAACTTTGCCTATTTAGCTCACCAAAGCTCTCCCTCATTTCCCACATACCCCTACACCTATCAGCCACAACCATCCTTATATCCTTACCCATCGACACCCACTACTGGTTTTCCACAAAATACCAATGCATATTCCATGGCTCTGTCCTTTGTTCTCGATTCCGAGGCTACCAATCATATGTCTCCCTCTTCGGAGGGTTTCTCTCATGTTGAACCATACTCAGGTAGTACTATTGTGTTACGGTCGCGAATGGTTCTCGCGTCCTCATTTCTAGTATTGGTTAGTCTTCCTTTATTAGTGGTAATTGTACCTTTCATTTACGTAATGTTTTTTGTGTTCCAACAATGCATAAATCATTATTGTCTATTCGTAAATTCTCATTAGATAATAATTGCTTTTTCGAATTTGATGGTTTTGGTTTTCGTGTGAAGGACAATCAAACGAAACGGACTATTTTTTCTGGCAATAGCTTGGGAGGCCTTTACCAGTTGTGCTTTGATCCTTCCACAAAAATAAACCCTCTTGCTCTTATTAGGGAACGTGCTTCTTCTTCTACCTAGCATGCCCGTCTAGGCCATCCTTTGTGTCCTGTTTTTAACTCTTTGGTTAATTGTGTTGGGATTCTGATTAACGGATCCAAGCAAAACAAAAGTTTGTGTCATGTTTGCCCAATGGGCAAGTCATGTAACTTACCCTTTTTATCTCGTACTTTCATTCTTTACATCCTCTAGACATGTTTCAACTAGATGTATGGGGACCCTCCACAATCATTTCAAATTCTAGATATCGGTATTATTTAAGCATTGTTGATGATTATTCTTGTTATGTGTGGAATTTTCCTTTAGTTCACAAATCGGATGTTGCATCTGTCTTTGCTACGTTTAAAACACAAATCGAAAATCAATTGTCTAGAAAAATCTTGGCCATTCACACTATTAAAACGACTCAAACTTATGGAGGAGGTGAATTCATGAGTCGTCATTTTCTTTCTTTTTTAAATCAACATGACATTCGTCACCAATCTACGTGTCCCTACACGCCTCAACAAAATGGGGTTGTGGAGCGCAAATACAGGCATATAGTTGAAATGGGTTTATGCTTAATGGCTTAATCTGCTATCCCTAAAAAATATTGCCTTGAAGCATTTACCATTGTTGTCTTTCTTATCAATCGTCTTCCGATGTGTCAATTGCAATATATCTCTCCTTTTCAAAAATTATTGCAACGGGTGCCTGATTACCGATTCTTTAAAACATTTGGGTGTATGTGTTTTCCCCACTTAGTGCCCTACAACAAACACAAATTACTTCCTAAATCTTAACCACGTGTGTTTCTCGGTTATGACACTTTTTGCAAAGGCTATCGCTGCCTTGATATGAAAACTAATCGGTTGTACATTTCTAGGCATATGATATTTGATGAATCGTGTTTTCCATTTGCTAGCTCATCTCTTTCTACAGACCCATGCCAGTCGGTTCTTCTACCCGTTTTCATAGCCCAATTGGCCCAGCACTCATCTCCAGCCTGACAATGCATCTCAAGTTGGGCCGGTGCGCTCAATCATCCACACCAATTCAGCTTTGAATCTAGTTTCCAGCCCTCCCTCCTCAATGTCTCCTGCCAGGCCCACATCTCAATCTACCCAATTGAGCCTACTGCACACCGCCTCTTCCTCGGGTGCCTCTCCTCGGCCCACTACCACTACTACAAACCCACCCACCACAACCTGTTCCTCTAGCGATCGTCCAACCTTCAATCATAGCCCTATCCATTTTGAATTTAGTGAACATACGGGCAGTGATACGAGCAGTGCACTCTCCCCCCCTATCAAATTCAAGAGCATTAATGACCTCGTGTACAAGCATCAGTTGCCCGAGGCCTTAACGGCAACCACAATTGATTCGATTGAGTTTGAGCCGAAGATATTCAAACTTACATGTCCCATTCCCCAGGCCAACAGGCAACATGCAACAGGCAACATGCCATGCATGACGAGATCATTGTGTTACATAAAAATGGGACTTGGTCGTTGGTCCCTCGTACTCAAGGTTTGAATGTGGTTGGAAGCAAGTGGATATACAAAGTTAAACGGCGAGCCGATGGTTCCATTGAACGTCACAAGGCTCGTCTAGTAGCTTAAGGGTACACTCAACATGAGGGTATCGACTACTCGGAGACTTTCAGCCTAGTTGTCAAACCATACACCATTCACACTCTTCTTACTCTTGCTCATTCCCAAGGGTGGTTGATTGAACAATTGGATGTTCGCAATGCCTTCCTCAACGGCATACTAAACTAGGATGTCCACATGGCTCAACCACATGGGGTTCATCGATTCTCAGTTGCCTACCCATGTGTGCAAACTGAACCTTGTTATTTATGGACTTAAACAGTCCCCGCAAGCGTGGTTTCAAAGGCTGCATTCATGACTTCTTACTTACTCTCGGATTCTTTAATAGCAAAGCTGACAGTTCTCTCTTCATTCGTCACTCGGGATCAGATATAGTTGCCATTTTAGTGTATGTTGACGACATTCTTGTCACTCTATCTTCCTCATCGACAATTGTCAAGGTCCTTGATCAAATATGTGCTACTTTTGAAAGTAGGCGTCTGGGACCTTTGGGATTCTTCTTGGGTATTGAGGCCTCTCGAACTCAGTCTAAGATAATCTCGTTATGCCTCCAAGCTTCTCCACAAGTTTAATATGGAAGGGTGTCGCCCTGCTCGTACACCAATGGTTACGGGTACTTATTTAAACTCCATCACTGGGACCCTTTACCCGATGCTACTGTGTATCATAGTATGGTCGGTGATTTACAATACCTGACCATGACTCGCTCCAACATCTCATTTGCGGTGAACCAAGTGTGCCAATACATGCATGCCCCACGAATAGTGCATCTATAAGCTATCAAGCGAATTTTTCGCTTCATCAAGGGTACAATCTTACTTGGCATTCACTTCCACGCTTTTCCAGATACTCGATTATAAGCTTTTTCCGATGCTAATTGGGCTGGTTCTCCCGATGATTGTCGTCCTACAATCCGGGGCTTGTGTGTTCATTGGTCCAAACTTGGTTTCATGGACAACCAAGAAGCAATCAACCGTCTCTCGATCGAGTAGTGAAGTAGGATACCGTACGTTAGCAATTATGGCAGCTGAACTACGTTGGTTTTCCTTCGTATATCGTGAACTGGGTCTCGCAATAAGTCAAGACTAAATACAAGGAAGGCAAGACTTGGGTGTTCATTGGTCCACTTCCATGCTCTTACCATACACTGTGATAATATATCGGCGATTCATATGTCTCGTAATCCAATATTTCATGCCCGTACTCACCATGTAGAGATAGATTACCATTTTGATCATGAATTGCAACAACGCGAGTTTCTCCATCTCTGCTACGTATCCACTCACGATGTACTAAGAGCCTCATTCTTCCTCGGTTGCAGCTACTTTCGGCCAAGCTGCAGCTACATCATACTCCGCTTGGCTTGCAGGGGGTGTAAGCGAGTAATTCATTCCTACCTTTCTTACCATGTAATTATTTCTAGTATGTATTTAGTCCTGCCTTCCACACTCCAACGTAGGGGTGGCAAAAATTTATTTAACCCATTGGGTTATCTATTATATCCATTATAAAAGACTTATTGGGTGTTATCCATTAACATCAAATTAAGTTAATGGGTGTTAATGGTTAATACTCATTAGAGACCAATAACAAAATTGATAATTATGAATATTAACCGGTTATCCATTGGGTTTATCCAATAATGTCACCACCACCATTGAGTTTATCAACTAACTAGCTTTACACCCATGCGTTAAGCGCAAGACATATATATTTTTCAATCAAATATATATATATATATATATATATATATATATATATATATATATATATATATATATAGGGAAATATCCCGCTAAAACTTTGTTTTCCAAAATAGAAACAATTAATGAATTCTTTAATTAAATAATTCAAAATCTCCTTGGAACTTCCACCATGAATTATCCCAATTTGCACAGTTTTCCAATTATCGATTGTATCAAACGGAAATAAATCAACACATTATAAATGATGATTAATGAAAAGTGACACTTTTAATACTAAAAAGTGTCATTTTAAAACTAATGTTGACTGTCAAAAGTGACACGTCTATTATATAAAACAACTCAGGCAGTTAAGAAAAGCTAATTACCGGCCATGATTTGTTTTTACCAAACACAGTCACTGGCCAGGATTTAATTTCACGGATCTCTCTTTCACAACCGTTTCTTTGCACATTTTTTTTTCTCCTCAATCTTTTTCTCTCTCTTCCTCTCTTCTTATTCCTATTACTACTCCAGTACTCCTATTCCTATTCCTATTCTCAACTTCCTTCGCCTCTCTCTTCTTCTCTTTTTTCTAAATAAAAGAGAGCCCCAGCATGCATTGGGTCTCCAAGCTTCCTGTTCCGGCGAATCACTTCATCCCTTCATCATTTGTTCCGGCTTCATGTTCTCCATCTCCATCTCCAAACGCACCCGATGTCCTCCTCCCTCTCTCCTCTGTCCCGGCGAATCCCTCTTCCTCATAATTTCCATGCTCGAAAGCGGGTCAAAACCGGTTGGAGCAACCTGGCTAGAGGTTGATGACGACCTCTTTAAAAAAGAAAAAACTCTAGGTGGAGGGCACGGTTGGATGTACCTTGTTGATATAATCTCAAAAGAGAGGCGAATAAATTGAGATCTAATTAACTAGAGTTCGAAGTTGAGGTTCAATCAGGGTTCAAAGAAATCAACGTCGATTTTTACTCTCAATTAGGGTTCGAAGCTCGAAGCTTAAGTTTTATTTAAGATGTAATAAACTAAGGTTTGAAGAAATTGGGGTTTGAACAAGTTGGGGTTGATGGGAAATAGTGATGAAAAGATAGGGGGATGGACTTTAAAAAAAGGTGAGAGAGTTGAAAGGAAGAACGGCAGTGGTGTTTGGTCGGCGCCGGAGGGTGAGACAGGTGGAATGAGTGTGGAAGGAAAAGGCAAAATGGGATGACCGAAGAGTAAGTGAAAAGAGAATTAACCTAATTAACCTAAGGAGATAGATAGAGAGCGAGTGGTGACCACAATACTTCTATCCCACCAAAATAAAAATATGCTACTTGGCCCCCTAAGTAATTGAACTAGAAATGGTAGGAGTAAAGTTAAATGAAAAAAAAAACAAATACTCCCTCTGTTTTTTAAATATTGTCTACTTTGATTCGACACATTTTTTCACGTTTTTTTCCATCTATATTTTATCTCCACAATCCTTTTATCTCTCACTCTTTCTCTCTCCTCTTTGTGTATTCACTCTTTTACTGCGAAAATTATTGAAATATTGAGATATTACGGTTTATAGACGGTTTACAGTTATTATTTTACAATTGCGAAAATTAGTTACTCTTTTACTAAGATATTACGATTTTATAGTTAATATTTTACGATTTTACAATTTTACAATTTTATGGTTACGAAAATTTGTATTTGTATTTTTTTCTTTTCATTTGTTATCGTAATTAACTTAATCAATTTAATTTTTTTTCCGACCCGTAATTTCGTATATAAATTAAAAAAATCGTAAGTTTTGTAATTTGAGTTATTTGTTTTTTTTTAACTGTTATCGTAATTAACTTTTAAGTTTATCTCAATTAACATGTGTTGGGTTGGTGTGTGTGTGTGAGAGAGAGAGAGAGAGAAAAAATGTTTTTTGATGCTTAATTACAGCTCATTTCCATAGTATTTGCTTCATTTATTGATAAATTCACAAACTAGCGCCGTGTCATTGGCACGGGCAAGAGTACTAGTTATACATAAACAACATGAAGTGAAAAAATAAATTAAAGAGAACTTGTTTTATATATATATATATATATATATATATATATATATATATATATATATATATATATATATATATATATATATATATATATATATATATATAATTGTAAAACTAATATAATGATTAAAAACTTTAACAGTAATAAATAAAATAAACAAATAATTGTAACGTAAAGATTGTGAGTTCGATGTACATAAACTGACATTATTATAATGCATTGATTAAGAAAAAGTAAAATTATTAATAAAGAATACAATAAATAAATAATTTTTTTTTATAAATTTTAGAATATTTTTTTAAATACAACATATGTCATTAAATATGTGCGATTATTACTACTATCACTATGATTAAATATGTACAATTACTACTACTATCACTATCACATAACAAAATGAACGTAATATATATTAATCAATATTAATATAATTTTTTTATTTTTTAGTTAGTGTGTTATAAAAATTAAACACGTAATTAAGATGTAATGATAAAAATATAAGTGAAATTAATTATTGCTTATTACATGAATGATAAATTCATATATATATTTTAGAATACATCTTTAAACGAATACATATTTGTTAGACAATAAAAATTGCACAACAAATTCAAATGACGATAAACCAAAGAAAAATGACTCAAATGACATATTTCCTACAATCTTCCCTCCCCCAAAATGACAAAAATGTTCTCGACTTAAAAACCCTTTAATTAATAGTGTCACCCAAATGAGGTGACACTGATAATATGTGTACTTAATTATTACAACTATATATACAAATATTTAAGATCAATTCAATAAACAATAAAATATACATTTAGACTATGATTGCTCTCAATTCATTGTACATCTCATAGAGTATGATATACTCGGCTACTCGCCCATATATACATAATCACACCCCTCTAGAATTATTGTACATGTTTCCAGAGCAATTAGACTATGATTTACTTGCTCATATTCATCATTGTTTTTCTATAATGTTAATGAACGAAAATGAAATCCAGTAAAGTAATGATGATGTTGTCACCTCTCACTGGGACCATATTGATCTTTAAAAGTCCACTCATCCAGCATGTCATAACTGATGCTACTACTTTTGCTGATAAAATTACTTGGTTATGGACAACAAAAGTGGTCACAAGGCATTTATATTCAAGGAGGAAACACATTTATGGCTGAGTAAGCAATGTTTGTTGAGTATCAAATTAGACATGTCAGACTTTAAGGATCCATAGTTGTTCATCAAATTATATTTCACTATGTACTTGTTCTTTAGCTTATATGGATATAATTTATCTTGACAAAACTCACAAGTAAATTAATATCAATATAGGAAGATCTTATAATATAATGAGTTTTTAAATCGTTATTCTTGTTTCCCTTGCATATTGGTAAAAAGAGAAAAGATGTTTCCTCTTAGATTGATGATATTTAGTTTTTAATAGCTTCTTATGTTTTTTTATTTACTTATCAATACTTGTATATGTGTTCATATGTAAATATAATCCTTATTTTGTAAGTAGTTATAGTGGTTTTCTAGCAATTTTGAGATAAGAAAATTACATTTGTCATTATATATATCTTTCTATTTTTGGCCAGTACATTTTGAAGGAATCTTGCTATATTGGGATGTGCTAATCACACACACATATATACTCATCGCCGTCACCATCACCACTATATGCTCTTTACTTAAAAATTATAATAAATAGATACATAACTTGCTATTAACAAGATAACATATATTAAGTTGTTTTATATCAAATCTTGTTACCACTAGGTTAGACCACATTTTGATATTTATTTGAAAGTGAATATAAATATAAAGAAGTAATCATAAAAATTTGGATTATTATGAACGTATTTATTATTTTGTTTTAGATTAAGAATATTTGTTTGTTATTTATAATTTATAATTTATAATTTATAATTATAATGAATATAAGTATTTAATTTTTTATTTTTTATTACTTTTACATAATCATTTATTCGTGTCAAATCAATAAATACGTATATTTTATATCTTACAACTATGAAGACTATTATAGAACTAGTTTTATATACATGCATTAAACGCATGGACAAAAGTCTTTTTAATTAAATAATATTCAAGCAAAATGAATAAATAAATATCATTATTGAAAGTTTAATATAACATTTTACTCTAATTTGAGTCATTTTTTTATTATTATGTCTCACTCTTACATTTGCATCATAGAAAAATACACATCATATTTACATTAAAGGTAAGATTCATATATTCCTTTTTAATTTATTATATAAACAAAAATATTAATTAAGAAAGTCAATTACATTTTGTGTAAAGTACTAATCATAAGTTGCAATGTATTAAATATCATTATTTTTTATGATATATTTATTATTATATTTTTAAGTTATGAAAAATCAAACGTTTAACCAAAATATGAGGTATTATTTATTTAGTAAAAAAATAATATCATAAATTAGAAAAAACAATAAAACATGAATAACTTTGAATCTACTTAATAATAAAAATTGAAAGATGTAACAAACATAACAAAATTTACATTAAGTAAGCGAGAGAGATCTATTTAAACGTTTTCTCTTGTTCGAAATGACAGTATGATTTGAACATTCTTCATGATTTGTTGAATCAACAATAAGCGAGATATTTGAACTTGTGAAAGGTGAGTAGGTATAGAAATTGCTCTTCTCTATATCGTGTACTTGTGTAGTAGCTGGAAAAAAAATGTAATGTTTTAAAATATATAAAATAAAATCTTTTATAAAATTTACTTTAAAATAGTATAATATATCGTCTCATTCATGATATCTAACAAATGAAGAACTAAAGTAAGATGCGAAACATTTTGATTAAAACCTCCAATATTATATTGTTGGGAAGCAACATTTTTACAACACAATTTATATAAGATTATTAAATTAAAGAAATAAACACCAAAAAATCATTGAGGCATACTATTATTTTCAACTCACGAACTAAATAATTCAAAAGACTTTAATACACCTCATTCAAAAGACTTCAACAAAGTTATTGATGAAGAATATTATTTTCTTATGACCATTTCCAAAATGTGAATTAAAAAAAATCATTAAAAAACACTAAAATGCCTACTATTTATAAAGTTATAACAATAAAATTTCAACTCCACCCTTAAGACCCATGTCAAGTAAGTTGTCCATTTTAACCTATTATATATAAGCAATACACCACCTCAAAACTCATTATACCCGTACGATGCGATGTTCGAATAATATTTTTATTCGTTAAAACTATTTATAATAAGATTATATAACTATTTTAGTACTCCATCTGTTTTCAAATTATCGTATTCTTTGACCCGGTACACCGTTTAAGAAAAAATTAATTGACTGTATTATAATTTTTTTGTTTGTATTATTTCATTTAAGGCCCTTAAACATGTGTCCATAATTAAAATAAGTAGAAAATGTAAAAGTAAAGTGGTAAAAGTGGATTTTTAAAAGAGAGTTTTGAAAGAGAACAATAATTTTAGAACGGACGAAAAAAGAAATGAAAACTTTAATTTGAAACGGAGGGAGTAATAGTTATAAATTGAAGATATCCATATACAATAATGTATATGAAAAATACAAATTTCATACTTATTAAATTGTCTCAACTTCCAATGTATAGCTGAAAAGTCACATTTTAGTTTCATTTATGGTAAGTAATTTAGACGTGAAAAATCACTGTTGTCATTATATATATATATTAGGTGATAAAAATAGTGTAGCATTGCAAATATAACTTTTTACTTGAGGAGTAAAAAAAAGGAAAGAAAAGATAAATGTCAAAATTAGGAGAATATCTCGATCGTTGAAAGTGGGGACGATGAATTTTTGTTAAATGTGAAAAATTGGTGAAAATATTATTATGATTTATGAACATTAAGTAATTAACTTATCATTATGTGTGTGTGTGTTTTTTTTTTTGCCGTGTGTGTGTGTGTGTTTTTTTTTTTTTGGCTTGTGTGTTTGGGTGGGTGTGTGTGTGTATGTTATGCTTAGTAAATCATAATATAAATAAGTAAGTAATACTCAAAACAATAAATGATGTTTCTTATTGGGTATTATCCGGATAATATCCATTTATTAATTGATAGAATTGGATATTTATCCAATTAACATCCAAGTTAATGGGTGTTATTAGATAATATCAAAAACTACCCATTAACTATATTGGGTAAATAATGATTTTGTCTAAATTATCTGGTAACATCCGATGTTCTACCCTTAATCCAAAGTATTGTAGGAAATGATTGATTTTCTTGGTCACCAAGCTCATAGACAGTATCCTGTAATAGGAGATATATCTCTGTAAATGATGTCCCCGGCATAGCCAGTGGTAGGAGGGGACATAAGATCTTTGGAGGCATGCATGGGTTCGATCTTGGTGGAAGCACTTTGCTTTCTTCTGAGGTTGGACCTTGTATGTGTTATCAGTTGCACTGTTCTCAAACCATGTATCATTTCGGGCACATCTCGCGATTTTCCTGGTAGTAGCAATGAGACCTTGTATGTGTTATCAGTTGCACTGTTCTCAAACTCTGTATCATTTCGGGCACATCTCGCGATTTTCCTGATAGTAGCAATGAGGGACCGGAGCTACTACCCCAGGATTCAACCTGGTTAAAAAAAAAAAAAAAATCTCTGTAAATGATGTAAAGAAAAGAATCAATCACCTCGTATTCTTATCTCCTCTTCTTGTCTTCATCTTAATTTGTGTCTTTTCTGTCTAGGTTCTTATTCTAATACTATATAGGATGAAAGCAAATATGAAACCATGCAAGTACAGAATTTTACAAAGAGGAAACTGAAAGGAATCAAAAACTCCTCGGCAAAGAGATCAAAAGAAAATAAATCCAAAGAAGTTACAAGTGCAAGTTCTCCACCGTAAGCAACAAAAATACATTTGAAATGCACCTTGATTTGTCATCTCAATCAAAGCGTAAAGTTATATCAGTGCGAGTAACTGTGTAAGTAGCATTCAATATAAATGTCTCCATAATAGCATATCCTCTCGCAAACCTGAACTTTCCAGTACCAGATACAACAGAAATTTCAGTGATATTGACAGTTTGTGCAAAACGACCTTGAAACTCCAAGGTGCTACCTTTATAGGCCTTATTAGTGAACACGAGGGAAGACAAGGAATGAACATTAGACCCGTCCAACGAAGAGACGGAGTAGACACCTTGGCTTCGTGCAATAATAGGAGAATCAGGACTAAGGCCTTCTCTTACCACATCGTCGGTGACAAAAAAAGTTCCGAAGTCGTAAAAGGACCAGCGATTACCGGGGATCCCAGCAACCATGGCAAAGGTGATATTTTGGCCGGTTAAAAACTCATGGTAGTAAACTGACAATTTTGTTTCTTTGAGGTGTCGAACTGGTGCTGCTGAATGCATGACGAGCAAAGTTAAAAGAATCAGGAAGAGTAAGGATGATTTGGTGGGAATGATTTTGGAGTTTGGTGCCATTTCACCTTGACAAATCGACTTTAAGTCGAAGAGACTTTGCCTTTGGTTTGGTATATTATAGATCTAACGTTGAATGATTTCATTTATAGCATTCCCAAAGTCAAACCAAGAGGGAAGGGGGCGGCCGCGGGAAGAGAGACTTGATTTGTGAATCAATTGATTGTTTAGTTCGGTCCTGATCTCGAGGGAAAATATTGCATTAAACGGATACTTGGAACTTGAGACTTTTGACTTCCTTGAAAAGTGCAACCCCATGTGATAAGATTGGACTCCAAAGATTTCAATCACAAAACAAGAAATAAAAAAAGATTTTAGCTCACTATGACACTTTTTTAACTTCTTTTTTTTTTTTTTTTTTTAATTTAAAGGGGATCAATAGTAACTGTGATTCTCCGCATAATCTAATGGTGATTTGAATCCACAACCTATTAGATGTAAGTAACATGTCTTTACCACTCAAGTTGTATGTCGTTGTTCGATTCACACTTAACTAGTTATTACGACAAGTAATTTGGAGTCATATTACATTCCAACAAGTGCAAACTATTGTTGATCAATAGGTTCAACGGATCCTGCAGTTTTTATTTCTTTTTTTGCTACTTATTAAACATGTTTGAACCATTCATCTCAAAAACAAATCAGGTACGACCAAGCGCACAGTGGTTCTACGCAACTCGAGATCATATATATATTCCGCGTTTAATTTGCTTGAAAGAGCATACCATGGATCGGTCACCTAATATGTTTTTTGTTTTCTTCAAGGTATTCAAGTCCGAAAGTTCAAGACTAATCTCGAGTTGGGTAGGACCATTATGTGTTTGGTCGTACCTAATTTGTTTTTGGGGTGACTGGTTCGAACAAATTATGTTTTATAAGCAGCAAAAAAAATGTCAATCTAGACAATGAAAAGTAGTTTGAGTGGTAAAGACGCATTACCTACATCTAATCGGTTGTGAGTTTGAGTTACCATGCAGAGTAATGTAGATTCACTGTCTATTGATCCTCTTTCAAAGAAAGAAATAAAAAAGTGTCAAACTGGACTAAAATTCTCTTTTATTTCTTGTTTTGTTGAAAAACACTCATCGCTAGCTTTACAACCAAGTTTTGAAAAAGGGCAAAGTTGCCTTTGTGCAAAATAATTTTGCTCTTATTAAAAACTTAATTATAAGAAAAATAGTAGAAATAGTTGTAAATATAACATTTTCTTTTAAAAAAAATGTAGCAGCTTTGGTGCCCAATCTTATTGCACAAGGTTGCACTTTTCAAGGAAGTCAATTTATTAATCATTGCTAGTCTTGCAACCATATGGCGGATTTCTATCAAATGCTTAAAATTTTAAGGAATTGTATGTTTTCACGTGTTACCCTCTTATAAATTATATTATTTTTTTTTCTGCCAAAATTAATTACCGATAAAAGTTTCTAATAAAAGTTTATATCATATTTGATTTTATACGGTTGATTTATGATATTTTTTACGATTAGGATAACTTTTATCACATTTGATTTTATACTATTAGTTTAGAATAATTATATATGTAAAATCAAATGCGATATTTTTGATTTTATGCGGTAAATAAAAGTTTTATTTTAGTTTTGTTCGAGCCTAAAACAAAAGTTGTTGCTGCCACGTGATCGCTTTATGTTAAATGCTTAAAAAATTTAAGGAATTTCATGCTTCCACGTGTCACCCTCTTATGAATTGTAATTTTTTTTTTATTTTTTTTCCTACCAATTAAAATCGATTATTGATAAAAAAATTTTTATCAAATTTGATTTTATACGATTAGTTTAAGATAACTTTTATGGTTATGATAAGTTTTAACACGTTTGATTTTATACGGTTAGTTTAGGATGATTATATATGTAAAATCAAATGCGATACTTTTTGATTTTATACGGTTAATTTAGGATAACTTTTACGGTTATGATAAGTTTATCACATTTGAATTCATACAATTAGTTTATGATGATTATATACGGTGAATAAAAAATGTGATTAAGACTTTTGATAAAAGTTTTATACGGTGAATAAAAAATGTGATACTAAAATAAAAGTTTGATTTTATACGGTTAGTTTATGATAAATTTTATAACATTCAATTTTATATGTGTTTCATTTGATTAAAACTTCTCAATTTTCATCATTTTCACTTCCCCTACTATGACTAGAACTTTTGGAGTACTATGACTATTTTATTTTCTTTCGGTCTTCTATATTCGTATTTTCTCTCTCTCTCTCTCTCTCTCTCTCTCTCTCTCTCTCTCTCTATCGTATTCTCTCTCTTTTTTCATGCGTACATGGGGCTTCCTTATCATTTGAGTTAACAATCTATTGAAGCGGCAAGGAACAAGGCTTGTGCAGGTAATTTTGCTTCTAGATTCTTTCTTTGATCTTCTTCTTCTTCTTAATAAATTTTATGTTCTTCTTCTTCTTAATTAATAAATTTTATGTTCTTAATTGATGTTAGGCCTTTACATACTTACATTTATATACTTTGAATCTTGATATCAATGAATTGTATCCATAAACAAATGTCGCTACTTGTACAAACAACTCCCTTCTTTGATCTCTAAGAGCATCTACATTGTTAATTATGTTTGTACATCTTCTTAGTTGAGTCTCACTGCCACCTATACACTTTTCAATTCTTACCTACTCAAGAATATATATTCCCGTTATATAATCTTCTTAACATCTTTTTAGCTGAGTTCTACTGTCACCTCATTAACTTTACACTTCAATCTTATTTTTATATTTCTCAACAAATAAATGTATTTAACGTTATTTGATATATTTCATATTTAAATATTTCATATAAATAAATTAAGGCATAAATTAATTTAAAAATAATAAAGTACTCATAAATTATATAAAATAAAAAAGAAGATTGATGTGGTGTATTTATAATGAAGAATAAAGAATAAAAAAGGCTTTAAAAAAATAAATAAATAAAACCCAAACAACCCCCACCCACACACCCAACGGCTATTTTTTTTAAAGAAAAAAGAAATCGAAAACGTGAAAAGTCGTACTTCAATCAGACATTAGGACCCACCTTGTCGACCTTCTCACTCGCCTCCTCCGCGCGTGTGGTGCACGTGCCATGTGTGAGGCAGCGGTGCACCACATCACCCCTTTTTTTGTCCATTATTCTTAACTCTCGCTTTTCTTTTTGGAGAAGAAGAAAATATATCATCTCTCCTAGTTGGCTCTGTTAAGAAGAGCTCTTCCATTGTGTGTTATCTCTTCTTATTAAGAAGAAGGCTAAGAAGTTCTAATTTTTCTACATTGGAGCTGCTCTAACACTCTCACACCCACACACTTGACTTGTACGGCCATGCATTCACTATTTTATTAGCAATTTAGCATCATATCTCCCTCTGTGATATTTGTTTATCAAGTAAAAAAGTTTACTCCACCATCATTTGGAAGAGAATTTAACCGCTGTAATCAATTCCTCTTAAAATTTAATTTACTTCTTTCAAAAAATTTAGTTTTCAAATTGCTTAATTGTGTTTTTTCTTCTCTGCTTTTCAATAGAATACATATACATGCTAAAAGTGAATGAGAAAAATTAAGGTACGAGATCTTATAAAAAAACAAAAAAATGTTTCTAATGTTCCTTTTTTATTTTTTTTTCTTATATCAAAGTTATTTTTTTATTATCGATGTTGTTAAGCCTAATCTTAATTTCATTTTGTATGTATTAAACTCATTTATGTGTGTAAGTCCAGCTTGCAACGAAATAAGGCTAGAGAGGAGGTGAATAGCCTTTTAAAAACATTAAGAGTTTTTTTTTGAAAACCTTCAAAAGATGCAGCGGAAAATAAAAGTTTCAGCAGCTGATGAACTAAAAATAGTTTGATTTGGTTTTCTTTTGATCACTTAAGTATATGGATTGAATTGAAGTACAATATAAAAGATCAAATATGTAAAGAGCTGAGAACTGTAACTGTTAGACACTTGAGTAGATAGAAACTACTTAAGTGAATGAATAGTGAAAACAACAGGTAGACTATACACGGTATTTGGAGTGGTTTACGGTGTTAAAGTTGTTACGTCCACTACCAAGTTAGTCAAACTTGGATTTTGAAGTGCACTAAAATTATGTATATTCTAAGTGATCACTAATGTATCAGTGTACAACAAAAACTAGTATTTAAGGAGTTTGATTTGGCAAGAATCAAATTCGTGCAACAATCTGTGATTCTTTAAGTATTTGAAAGAGTAAAGGAACACATAATCGGAGATTGCTCAAAACAGAAAATAGAAAAAAATAATTATGAAGAAAACTGTCTAGTAATGTTTTGGAAAAGAAGTTCTTCAAGGAAAGATTTGAAGTTTTTGATTTGAATGAGAGCTTCGACTAGATTGTCTTTTTTGATTGCTGTAGAGAGGAAATTGATTTATGAAAGTTTGAGTATGTAATATTGAAAGGGGTGTCTTCTTCAATCTTTACTTCAAACGTTTTATAGATGAATCCAAAAATGTAGTCGTTTGAGAGAGAGAAGTTGAATCTTGAATTTCTTGGTGAGACGATGTTCCATTGAATGCCCAGAAATCCAGGAAAATTATAAGAGACAAAGAGCATTTCCTAGTATGAAATATTAAAGAGAGTGGTTAGTTAGGTATGAGTATACAAAGAACATTTATAACATGCACGAAAGTCTTCTATTGAAGTGACATGTGAATAGTTCTTTTGTTTGAAATAGTTTACCAAAATAATATATTATACTAAGCGCGTGAATGTCAAATCTTTTCCAGATAACTAAAGTGATTTCAGTAAATAGAATTTTAGAGTACAAGCAGGTGCTAACATAGTATATCAGCAGCTGCTACTAGCTGCTGATGACTTATGCTTTAAGTAGATAGAATAAAACTAGAATGTAGGTTTCCAAGCAAAGTCAAAAGGGTATCTGCTGTATAAATAACAGATGATATCTTATCTACTGAATATTTCAGCAAATAAATTTAGACTTGTTACAAAGTCTAAGTTAAAAAACCGATTTTAAGGATTTTGGAAAAGTATTTATACTAACTAGTTTTAACTTAATGGTTTTAAATAAATCTAAGGTATGTGATTTTCTGCAATGTGTTTGTATATAAAAGAATATAATATTCAAGAATTGCATATTTTAATCAGTTTAATCGACATTTACAATATTATATCTCTTTTATCTATTTTTAGTAAGTTTTATGACTACAAACAGATCAACCATAAAAAAGAGACTAGAAATGGATCAAAGATTAATGTAATATTATATTAGGTCTCGTCAAGTGCAATATTTTGAAAATGTAGCTTTTTTAAAACGCATCATTTTCAAAATGTAATTTTTTTTCTTGTAAACATGTTTGGAAAACTATTTCAAAATGCTATTTTTATAAACAAAATAGTTGTAAACGTAATATATTTTCAAACCGCTACACATTTTTAAAACGATTTGTTTTAAAACGTTGCATTGAAACACTTTTAAAGAGAAAACACTGCGTTCTTTACCATCGTTTTGGTCAAAACACTCCACCAAACAAGCACTTACATGTAAAGATGTGGTTGGGTCTCTTGATTCTTTTGTATCTTAAACTTTTGATAAATGGTTGTTTTCAATTAAAAATCTTTAAACATTGGTCTCAAATTTGAATAATAACATAATATCATAATTAAGAAAGCTAATTATTTTTAGGAGCCCCCTAAGGAGTGGGTCAATGGTAGAGTTGGGGTTTCACAAAGTGTGAGGTCTTAGGTTCGATTCCTTCCCACGCCCTTTAGAAAAAAAATTGGAATTATAAAAGAAAAATCAGTTTCGTACTATTTCAATTTTTATTTATTTAAATTTAAGATATAAAGTATTCAGTTCTTAACTGTTTTTAAATTACTAACTATTCTGATAAGTTTAAGAAACTATTAATTTCATTATTTTATTTTATCTTGAAGTAAATTGAGTTGATCCAGCTGTAATTGGTAAAGTAAATTTGAAATTCATATTACTCGTCCGTCTCCACAACAATTTCATAAGATAATAGATTCATTTAATTAAACTTTTTTTATATTATACTAAATATTCATATATTAATTTCGGTATTAATTTATCTTATTTTAGATTTGTTCAAAAGATTCTAATTATAAAAAGTTTGGAAAATTCTCTTATTATAAGTAACTTTTGAAGAAAAAAAAAAATCTTAAAACTGTGCATCGTACGGGTATAACTTAGTTAATGCAATACTTCCCTCCGAGTCTAGAACTCCAGATCAAGACCGAGCTAAACAATCTCGTCGCCCACCCCCGAGTTCCTTAATCGTAAAAGGATTAAATTTTGGAAAAACGATTCTATACAAACAGACACATGGCAAATCAAAATCTTTGTTTTTGACACATGATTTTAGTTTGCCATGTGTTAGTTACTCAATGCTACTTGTGTAGAATTGTTTTTCCATTGCCAATTGACCAAAATTTTACTCATTTTTAAAGGCTCTAAATGAAAGAAAAAACAATAAACTGGCTCCGATATGAATTTTTGTCATGAAAATTTAATCATAATTAGGCCTGATAATTGGATGAGTTGGAACGGGTAATAAGTCGAAACGAGTCAGAACCCATTATAACCCAAAAATCAAACGGCTCTATATGGGTGGGATTTAAATGAGTTTACCCGTCTTAACCCAATTGTTTCCAAAAAAAAATTCATACATTTATAGAGTAAAAAATGTTCTGGCTCAAAATGAGTAACATATCCTACCCGCTTTAACCTGACCTGCATCGTTAATATTTTTGGGTCGAAAAATTAACATTTTGAATTGAGGCAAATAATTTTTACGTCGGTTGGATTAAGCCAGATAATTTTTAGGTTAATTGGGTGGATCAACGGTTTTGAATTATAATTATTAGACCTAATCGTAATGTAAATTATGGAATACTACCAAAAAGAATCTTTAGAATTTTGTTCGATTTTTTAAAAATAATCTTTGGTTAAATTTTAGTCAACTTGACAAAAAATAAATAAAAAGAAAAGTACAACCACCCAATCTTGCATATTCATTGAGATTTTGGTTCAAATCCCCACGTCGAGCGGTCAAACTTATTTGTATTAAAAAAAGGAAGTTACTTAAAGCATTACCGATATTTACTCTTCTTACACAACTTTTTATCTGGATCTCACTGTCACCTACACATTTTTTCTTCTTAGCCACTTAAAAATATATCTTTCCATTATATATTATTTTTAACATATTCTTAACTGAGTCTTACTGCCACCTCATTAACTTTACACTTCATTCTTATTTTTATATTTTTTAACAAATAAATTTATTTCACATTATTTATTTAAATATTTTGTATAAATAATTAATTTATAAATTAAGACATAAATTAATTTAAAATTTAATTAATAAATTATCTACAAAACACATATTATAAAAAAAATGGTTTCAAAAATTAAAAACCAAAGGCAGCCCCCCCCCCCAACACACACACAGCCGCCCCCCCCCCCTCCCCCCGAACAAAAATAAGTCAGCCCCCTCACATATAAACAGCCGCCCCCCAAATTCAATTTGAGATCTTCCTAAATTGAAGATTTTTTTTTTCTCTTTCTTACATGGCTACTATAAGAAGAATTCCATCATTGTTGATCACTAAGAAGTGAGTTTTTTTCCAACAATGATGATCCTCTTATTAGGCTATCCTCATAGATTGAAAGTTTGAAACTGAGGCGGTGTTAAGTAAGGACCAACTACTACCCAAAAACCATAACCATATTTATGCCGGGTAGATTTGCCTCACTGTGTGTATGTGTGCAGACCAATTGGTAGGTTTGACTTGGGGAATGCTATAAATGAAATCATTCATGTTAGATCTATAATATACCAAACCAAAGGCCAAAGGCAAAGTGTCTTCGACTTAACCACCTTCAACATTGTTGTGTTAGTCAATTTGTCAAGGTGAAATGGCACCAAACTCCAAAATCAATCCCACCAGATTATCCTTACTCTTCCTGATTCTTTTAACTTTCCTCATGCATTCAGCAGCAGCAGCAGCTCGACACCTCAAAGAAACAAAATTGTCAGTTTACTACCATGACTTTTTAAGCGGCCCAAATATCACCTTTGTCAAGGTTGCTGGGATCCCCGGTAATCGCTGGTCCTTTTTCGACTTCGGAACTTTTTTCGTCACCGACGATATGGTAAGAGAAGGCCTTAGTCCCGATTCTCCTATTATTGGGCGAGGCCAAGGCATTTACTCCGTCTCTTCGTTGGACGGGTCTAATGCTTATTCCTCGTCTTCCCTCGTGTTCACCAATAAGGCCTATAAAGGTAGCACCTTGGAGTTTCAAGGTAGTTTTGCACAAACTGTCAATATCACTGAAATTTCTGTTGTATCTGGTACTGGAAAGTTCAGGTTTGCGAGAGGATATGCTACTTTCGAGACATTTATATTTAATGCTACTTACACAGTTGCTCGCGCTAATATAACTCTACGGTTTGATTGAGATGAGTATGACAAATCATTGAATCAAGGTGTGTTTCAAATGTATTTTTGTTGCTTATGGTGGAGAACTTGCACTTGTAACTTCTTTGGATTTATTTTCTCTTCATCTCTTTGCTGATGAGGAGTTTTTGATTCCTTTCAGTTTCCTCTTTGTAAAATTCTGTACTTTGTTTCATATTTGCTTTCATCCTATAGGCTATATAGGAACTAGGCAAAAAAAAAAAAAACAACAAGCATGGCCCTATCTTTACTATTTTCAATTACCAAAGCACTATTATTCCACTGATTCTTTTAGGCTGTAGAAACTGTAATTGGACTCCTCACTGTGTGGACACCATCTGACCATACTAAAGCTCCAAACACATAATCTTTACCCACACCGGTTGTCTTGGCCGTCAACGTGACGTTAAAACTCTTCTCATCACTAGTCTTCTTAAATTCCAACACTTGAGGCTGAACAGAAACTAAAACTCCTCGAGGTTGGCGTACACGAGCAACATAGGTGCCCCCTGCACCTACATTCTTCACTGTACGGGTAACGGTGACAGTGCCCTTGAGATTAGGAACAGTTATTGAAGGGTAGTTGAGATTGATGAGGCTGATTTTGTCGGAGTAGGGAGGACACTGGTAAGACTTTCTGTAGAACTTTGTGATTGTGGATTGGTTGTAGCCAATCACACATAAGAAGTTTAAGTAATCCTCCATGTGCAAGTCGTAGATCAAGCCAGGGTCTGCTGCACGGTCTGGTCGAATGTGTCCAGCACCGTACTCGAATGGATTTGACTTTACATGTGATGCATTGAGCATCGGACGAGCAGAGTTATCTCTTGTTATTGCTGCACACACATTTTCTCAAGTTAAATGGCCTCTTCGATTATATTTGTGAGGAATACTGTTGAAAGTGCTTGAATTAATTACCGGTGGTCATTATGGCAGATCTAATTGCAGCTGGACTCCATTTTGGGTATATAGCCCTGAGAAGGGCCACCACTCCTGAAACATGAGGGCAAGACATAGATGTTCCAGTCATTGTGGTGTATGGAACCCTGTGCGTATTCTCGGGGTAGGAGGCAGGGGATAATGCTTCAGTATAAGCAGCTATGATATCAACTCCTGGTGCAGTAATATCAGGCTGAAAATCAAGAAAAGGCAAAAAGAAATCATTCCATTGAGAATTGAGATCATATTTGTAGGGAAAAGATTAGTTGAAAGAATTTTTTTAACAAGTTAATGGGAGACTGCAGTATACCTTAAGGATCTCTGGTCTGAAGATGTCGGGACCCTTGGAGGAGAAGTCAGCCATGATCGGAGCAGGCTTTGTGTGCACTTGTATCTCTGTAGCCTTAATAACACCCATTGGGACACTGCTGATGTGATGGTACGAACGAATAATGAGAGACCAATGGAGTTTGATTTATGCAGAAAGTAGTAGCTTAGTACGCAACTGATCCATAAATACATGAAGCGAGTTGATTTATACAGAAAATAAAAGGAGTAATTCAATGAGCACTGTTTAATGGGTGATATATTAGTTTTTTCATTTGTACAAAATTACAAATACCTAAATTGTCCAATGTAGATAGAGATGTTAATAGGGCCGAGAATCGCATGTCTGAACCTATTAAACCGGGTTTTTTCAGGGTTAGGTTTGCAATTTCAGCAATTCGTTTAAAGCGGACCGTTTAAACCGCAACCGATTAGGGACCGAAACTGTTAGTGCCAGACCGAAAACTGTTAGGGTTGAACCGGAAGCCGACTTGCATACGGTTTAGTATAGTTAGTAATAGACGGGATGAGTATAATACCTAGAACCGTTAGGGTTGGACCGATTAATAGCCTTAATATAGTTAGTATAATATACGGGATGCGTATAATACGCTAAAATAAGAGTACAAGCCTCGAAATTGGGAAAAAAAGTACAAATTTAATCATTGGTTGGAAATCGCAGGTTTGAACCGAAACCGACAGGGTCAGACTGAAACTGCGAGGTTTTTGACCGGACAACAGTGAAAACCGACTAAACCGGACCTATTCTGGACTGAACCGTTAGGGTTGGACCGAAACCATTAGGGTTAGACCGATTAACATCTCTAAATGTAGATAACTAGTAACTTACATATATAGCATTTCCTTTCACATGGCACATACTAATTCGAAGGCCAATTAGCCCTTTGAGAATGCCATCATCAAATATATACATCTATTATATAAAACAGATCAGGCGGTTTCAAAAGCTATTTATCGGCCAGGATTTGTTTTTAACAAAGACATTCACTGGCCAGGATTTAATGTAACTGGGCGGTTGAAAAAGCTAAATACCGGCAAGGATTTGTTTTTACGAAACACAATCACCGACCATGATTCAATTTTATCCACAACCGTTTTTTACACGTTTTTTTAATCCTAAATTATTTTTCTCTCTTCCTCGCCATCTATTCCTATTCCTATTCCTATTACTTCTCATATTCCATCTCCTATTCCTATTCTCAACTTAATTTCAATTTTCAATTGCACAATCACACAATCCTATTGATAACCCACGTGTTAACTAACTTGTTATCTGCACTGGTCGTAATGTAAAATGGCAATAAGTAATAAGTAATACTCTCTCCGTTCAGAGAGTCCATTATTTTATTTTAAAATGTTTCACTTGAGTCCATTTTATTACTAATGAATATATCTGACAATTACAACTCATTACCATTTTCAACCTACGACTTTTTATACCATAATTTTATATTTTTTGGGGGGAAAAGTGGGTCAAGCCGGGTCGAATCACTTTAACATGTTACCCGTTCCGACCTGTTTGATATTTGGGTTCTAACGGGTTTCGACCCGTTATCCATTTCAATCTAACCCAAACTCAACCCACTCAATTACCAGACCTATTAATGGACCGCTAAAAATGTCATTTTAAAAAAAAAAAAATTGGTTTTCAAATAAAAACTCTTTACCGAAAATTGGGGAAGTAACAACCACTCATATGTTTTCATAACCTTTTTCGATTACATCATATATGAAAGGAAATATGTTACCATATCATTTTTGTACGTGATTTCGTTAAAAAAATTATACTCTCTCCGTCCCTAAATTATTGTCATCCTTTCCTTTTTCATTCGTCCCAAAATAATTATCCAGTTTGAAACTTACCTTTTTAGAACATCATTTTTACCACTTTACCCTTACTTTTTCACTTTACTTTAATTATGGGCCACATTCACATGGTGCTTTAAAGGAAACTACACATTAAATAAATATAAATAATCAAGTCAATTGTTTTTTCTTAACCTGTGCGCCGGGTCAACTAGGATGATTATTTAGGGACGAGGGGAGTATCTAATTTCGTAACCTTAATTAATTATGAATTATATATAAGACTTGCTACTTCCTCATACATTGTTGCCCTTAAATAATATACGTAAATTATTTAATTAAGAATTAATTAAACAATACATATATTTTTTAAAAGAATTAATGATAATACATAAATTGTTTAAGATAGACCCAAAATAGAACCCAAGTAATCAATGTGGTATCTATATTGTTATTTTGCTTTAATCAATCTTCAAGTATATATATATATATATATATATATATATATTTTTTTTTTCCTATCAACTAATTATATATTAATGAGTTTGTTGCTAATAGTAATGCTTACAATTAAGTTAACACATGCATGATCCGTCTTCCAGAAAATACTAATTAAACCGTTTGTCTAAAGCTTTCTAACTGTCTCTGTCTCCTGTGTGTAATACTAGACATGCAGGTATGTGAGATTAGTAAAGGAAATCATGTGTGTGTACCATATGCACGGTGTTGGGATAAACAAAACTCATAACTGACGGGATAATTCAAACAAAACCTACAACTGAAGGTTTTATACGTAATTGTAGATGGGTAGTTCAAACATAACTCATAACTGAGGAGTTCATTTGTAACTCACATATTTAAAAATCAATCAGGACCGTCAGTTGTATTTAACACAATTCAATCAGGGCCACCAGTTAGACCATGAGTTCTTTTATATGTACTAGAATCAACTGAATGTTTTATTTTGTTTTAATATATTACCGAGAGGTCTTCATTTTCAATTTGTTATTTTAGACTCTTTTTGAAACATGATTTAAACATATATTGATTTTTTAAATATTCACACCCTCCAATACTGATATCCTCTCCTACTCACTCCGTGCCATGGGCACGGGCCGCACAAAGACTAGTCTATATTATGATAGTCATGGGTCTATTGATAAGAGGTTATTCGGCGGATGAGATTGAATCTTTTTACAAGATCCAACGGACATGGGTCAATTACAAATAATCATTTATAAACCACCTTCAATTATAATTCAAATTTGAATTGCGCCTCTCAATTGACACTTGAAGCAATATACACCCTCAATTATAACATTTTCTTAAATGCTCCTCAACTATAATTTTTTCTTATATCACATCTTCTATTTAGACACTATCGTTTCAATTGACGTAATTATACGATATACTTGAATCGTGTCATGGGCACGGGTACCGGCCATCTAGTAAATACACATTACACACACACGAGGAGAGAGAGAGAGTCTTACGTGGTGGAGTTCATGTATGCAAAAAGGGTAAGGCCATCTATGTAAGTTAGATGTGCCGCTGGAAGGACATATAACACAGCACTAATAGAATTAGCATGCGCATGCGCTTCATCGTCACAAAGAATCATGCCCACAGCACCAGCATTAGCTGCCTGAATTCCCTTCTCTTCCTTTGGAATACTCCCACGAAGACAGACCAGGATTTTTCCCTTCACCTTCTCAGGATCTAGCATTCCTGGCTCGCATAGCAGTCTGAATATATTGCATCACAAATTAATACAAATAGAAATAATAATTATAACAGTAAGAATCATGAAATTCAATTCAAAATGAACTAATTAAGTGCTGTTTAGATTCTAGTTCTCCGAAAGGCATAATGCTTACGCTGCTTCAGCTGATGCGTTGATGGTTTTAGCTTGTGCACCACTAACAAGTGGATATAATCTATTTTCTGGTAATGACGTAGCGAGGCCTGTTCCCTAGTTAATAAACGTGGAAGCGAAAGTTAGAGATTCATGCAAAAATTAGAAAAAGGAGCAACAAATTGTGAAAACTAATTTGAACCTTGAGCTGCAGCCCATTTCCAAGCTCAATGTAAGTCTGGAACTCACGATCAATGGTGCTTGCTCCAACAGTTATTATCCAGGGAGCAGTATTAGCCACAGTACCAGCACTTGGACCTGAATTTCCTGCTGACATTACCACAACTATCCCATGCTTTACAGCATTCATCGCCCCAACAGCCGATGCATCTTTCAAATAATCGATAGGATCACCCCCAAGTGATGCTGAAATCACATCAACGCCATCATATATGGCATGATCAAATGCTTTTAAGGTATCAGCCCCATTGCATCCGGCTTCGCCACTAAGCGTCCAGCATACTTTATAAGTAGCCACTCGAGCCCTCGGGGCCCCACCTTTTACAGTTCCATTGCCTACACCTAGAAGACTCACTCCAGAAACACTGTTCCCACCCGCGGTGGATAGTGTGTGAGTTCCATGGCCCTCATAATCACGAGGCGAGTATAGAGAAGAATCGAGTTTACCCCTTGAATTTTCAAATCCTTCCTTGAAGTACTTTGCTCCAATAAGTTTTCTGTAATATTTACGTTATTAGCATAGTCGTCCATGTAATTTCTTATTCTGAACATATAATTTAGGGCATACCTGTTGCAAGAAAATGTGGGATCTGCATCCTTTTGACAGAAGCCTTTCCATCTTGAAGGAATGGGTCCGTATCCTTCATCGCTAAAGCTCTTTGATTCAGGCCAAACGCCTGAGATTGAAGTACTTTGAATCATGAATCAGATATTTGACTTTGAATCACATGAAATAGAGGAATCCGAGACATAAACAAACTGGGTAATGCTAGGGCCACTCTAATAGCACTCAATTTTAGGTACCAAATGATGTGGTTTCCAATGTGTCATCTTATTTGGCATTTTATGGGCTCCACTATAAGTTAAAAAGTTATGTTAATAATATGACACATAAGATGCCACATCATTTGATACCCAAAATTAAGTGCTATTAGAGTGGCCCTAACATTACCCAAAGAAACTATACACGTAGAAAAGGATTACCATAGATACATTACCAGTATCCATGTTTCCAATGATGATATCTTCGCCGAACTTGGCCTTCTTCCATAATGAACTCTGGGGAACCACATTATTGTTTTCCAGAGAAAGAAAATCCCACGAATGTGTTGTGTGTATTTTTTTATGTTGATTTGGGAAAACGGACACAACATTTGGATTCTCTGTGAATAATAAATCACATACATTAGAATTTTGTTGGCTAAAACTGTAAGACCCAAGATAGAAATGGTAATTTGAAAATTTTACCATACTTGCAATCTCATTTGCCACATTCTCATCAAAATTTGCAGCAAAACCATTGATGCATCTCCTATAGGAATAGAATATGGCTTCTTTGGCTTTCTCTTTGCTGCACGGAATGATATGGAAGGAGTTCTTTCATTGCAGATGAATAACATTAATTATGTTATGATTGACAAAGTTTCTCTCACAGATTCCTCCAAACCAAAGCGTGGGATTGAGGTTTCTCACCTACCCAAGTATGATCCAAGGAAGTCAATATGAGAATCTGAAACCTTGTGCAAATCTTCCTTTGTTAAGTTTTTCCCATGGTCATGTGCTCCCAAGTAGACGATATATGACTATAGCAGAAATAAAAGGAGGGAAAGAAATGCCATGAAATTGGTTAAAGAAACGAAGAATCATTTTTGTGCATAAACAGGAAGAGCTTACGGAATTTGTTCCTTTTCTTGTTGTGAAATGAAGCTAATTTCTTTCAGTACTAGCTTGTATACCTTCTGAGTTGCAGTGGCTGGCGTTTGCAACATGGAAACATGGACGAAGAGTGTAAGGAAAATCGTAAATTTTGAAGACAACATCTTGTATCCTTGTCCTAGAAAAATCAGCAATGGCTATAATGTATATAGTCAAAATTGGGGTCAGTCGAAAACTGTAGTTTATATTTGAAATTTGTAGTTATCTACTAATCTTTAAGCTATGTCTTTCTCGAGAAAGAGGTGCAACTAGCAAACTAAAAACATTTCCCCGGCACCTCTTTCCCCGGTATGGTATATTCAAGGAAGAAGAAGAGAAAATAGTGATTTAATTATACATGCATGTCGCCCTGTATATATGTGTAGAGGAGGTAGAACTGAATGTTTGATGTCCTTAGCTTCTTTTTCTCCAAGTTTGTTGGTTTGCATATATTTAGGGAAGAGCTAAAAGTATGTCCGAGAATTCTGCACGACTCCTACATATAGGTATAGGGCGCCGCAGCCGCTGAATAACTAGGGAAAAATGCAAGGTTTTTTGCCAAACCAGTTTTCTTGCCTGTCAAAGCTAAAGTCAAAACTCCTCTGCTCCTGTTTTCAGTTCCTACAGTTAGGTCCGATGACACAAACCTAGCTGCAGGTTTCCAAATTCCCTGGAGCAAATTAATGTTAGATCATGGTTAACGATGATAGAAAATAATTTTTTGGCGAAAAATTGATCAAGAAAAACGATGATAGAAAAGTTATTCCATCTACTAGAATCTATTTTTTATTTTATTTTTAACGACGCCGTTTCATACCATTTGTTCCTAAAACACGGTCGTTTTATTGTTCAGCCGATTGTTTTGATTGGTTTTTGATTTGTATCGTATATTGATACAAATCAAACCAAATCAAATAAGAATTGGATTACATTTTATTTAAATACATCGTTGAAAGCTAAGATTTATTTTGATTCAGTGTTTGATCCTTCGTTAACCATGCTATTAGAAGGACCGTGCAGATGAAATTTCAACTTAACTCTATCATAATTTTTTACATTTTCATGAGGTATTGTAACGATGTTGTTGGAATCAACTGAAGGTATTTTGGTAGGGACCAATGAGATTATTCGATTGGGGTTTCATTCCATTTCAAGCAAGCGCGCACACACTTAGACCATCTCCAAGAGAGCTTTAAAACTCTAAATTTGAAGGATTTCTCTACTATTTCATGCTCCAATAGCCGCTTCATTTCATCTTCAAATTTGAAGTTTCTGATTCTGAACTTCAATTCCAGCGCATACTATTCATACTTCATCTTCCCTCTCCTCTTTTTTTTTTTTTTTTTGTGGTTTAAGTAATTATTTTGTGTTTTATGTTTTTATTATTATTGTTAGTTTAGTTGTTTAGTTTAAATACCATTTTGAGATGTTTTGGTTTAAATAATACAAAAAATTAATTCAATTATTTTTATTTTTATTGTTAGTTATTAGTTATATATAATATTAAAATTATTTATGATAAAGTTTATACATATTAGACATTAATAAATAAATGAAAATTACATTACATTAATTATTATTTTTAATGCATAATATTTAATTTAATTTAATATTAAATCAATAATATATTTGTTTTGCTAAAATACATCAATGCAAATTAAATAAAATAAAACATATACTTGGAATATAAATTAAATGAAATAATAAAGAATATACTTGGAATATTCCTTTTAGAGTAAACTTTGAAGTAGAATATTGGAGATAATGTAAGAAATTTGATGCAGAAATTATATTAATTTAAAATTTTAATGCAATTTTAACTTCAAACTGTTAGAAATGGTCTTAGTTATATTCCTACAATGTTAGCAAATGAGGGTATTGGAAAAATACGATTTACAGGCTCTTTTTCAACTACCTACTTTTCATGGTCCTGGCAATCTTTAATTACACTCACACGTTATATATAGAAATAGGATCATGAGTGAAATTGTAATGGACAACTCGAGAGTAATGGAGAAAGAGAGAAAATGTATATTAATGTAATCCTATTGTTTCCATTACAAATAAAGAGTTTCTGTTTAAAAGTTAATTTTTTTAAGAAATACATTTTTAGTAGTTCATTGATAATAAAATTACACAATTATGTACGTCTTAATTTTTAAAAATAAACTCTTTAAGTAAAAGATATCAAAATTAGATAATAGATTCTTTACCCGAAAGCCGAACGAAGGAAGTACTAAATAAAAGGTAATCCATGTAATGAATCAAATTGTAAAAATACATAAAAGTATTAACGTGTGATCTTGTGATATCAATGATTCAATATTATATTTACTATAAATGGAGAAATAATCTCCAACTCTCTCCCTCTCCCCCCGATCAACCATTGAGTGAGAACAAAAAAAATACAAAACTGTCTCTATGAAATGGGTACCAACAGGCCCGGTTTTGAAGGGGTTATAGGGCCCCAATTTAAGAGGGCTCAATTTTATAGATGTAAACTAATTTTTATTATATATAAAGTAAATAACATATTTGATATACATAGCAATTTCTCTGGCTCAATGGATTGGTAGTGATAATAAAATAGAGGTCTTTGGTTTAAGTCTCATTAGTGTTAATTTTTGTTTTTTTCTTTTTGGGTGTACGGTTAATTATTACATTTTATTTAATATATATTATATCATATATTTCCCCGTTTTGGGTAAATAATCTCATATACTATTTTGTTTACGTAGATAATCATTTAAAAAAATATGCTTATAATTTTTTCATAATCTTTCATCTTTATCCTCCAATTGTATTGTAAGTATAATGGTTGTGGTTAAGTATTTTTATTTATTTATTACCAACTTCAATACTACTTATATCTTTTAATTTACTTCGGAAGCTAATAAATAAAGAGTAACTATATAAAGATAAATATTTTGTAATCGGCTCTAGTATAGTTATTCAATTTTAATTTTATTTTGTGTTCGTCAAATTTACTTATCAAAAAAAGTTCGTTGACCATCAATATTTTTATCTGAGTCATCAAAAATAGCAATTACTTAAATTGAAATATATGTGCAATTATAATAATCATTGGGTATATAATATAAATATTTCAACCAAAAATCAAATTTTATTGTAATGTGACTATAATTTTTATTGCTTATGTCCGTTTAATTCTTAGTTTTGTCACTTGATTTTTTTAAATTGAATTTATAGTACACACAAGTTACCAAAAACATATCCATCCAGAAGTCAAAAAATAAATAAAAGAAAAAAATTAATTGAGTATATTCTTTTTATTGCAAATTGTTTTAGCAAATGAAATATAACAATTTTTAGTAATTATTTAATACTTATTTTTCTTATATGTTTGTAGGTAGTATATATTTTCAATACTTTAAATTATGAAAAGTCAAAAAATTGTTCGTCTAAAAATCTTATTTTTATAATGTTTCAAGGGCCCTTTTTTTCTTTTCGATCTGGACCTCCAAAAGTTCAAGACCGATCCTGAGTACCAAATGTCATAGGTACATTCAGATTTTACTTTGGCAAGTTTGCTTGCACGATTCATTGTCAATCCATGGTAGAGACGTACTCTCTTCGTTTCAATTTCGGACAAAGAGTTTTCGTTTGAAAATTAATTTTTTAAAAAAATGATATTTTAAGTATCTCATCATTAATAAAATAATATTTTTATGTCTTAATTTTAAAAAATAAATTTTTTAAATAAAACATTTTAAAATAAAATAATTAGCTATTTGAGCTGAAGACAAAACCATTCATACTATACGATGGATGATGGACATAAACAAACCAAGATCCTTGCAAAACAAGTAAAATATGATCCGCGAATTGAATTAATGTGGATATATATACATTAGCATGGTTAGTGCGTCATGAGGATGGCACTCACAATCAAGAATTGAGTCAATTGACTACTGAGATTGATTTCTATTTTGGCAAAGTTAATGATTAAAGTTGACTCCATACATAAATGGAAAGGAGGACAAGTTTATGGATCGGAAAATGACGTTCAATGTTGGTTGTGTATGGATGGGGATGGGGATGGCTTTGGCATTGGTGACCGTGACATTATTTGTTAGGGATTGCGTTGTCTTATATAGTGTGTTTTAAAGATAGTTAGTTAAGCATCAGATCTGGCATTTACACTTTTTCAAAAAAATATTTACTCCAATAAACACCCTCTATACACAACACTTTATAAACCTCAAATCTCTCAAAACTCAACTAACAAACCTAACTACCAATATATATATTTCATCTTCTTTATTTTTATTTCCCACCATGATTGAAATGAAATATATTTTATTTTAAATTTTATATTTTATAAAAAAAAATCTTGTATAAAAAATGTATCAATCAAAAGGAAAATTTATGTTTAAAATATATTTTTATTATAATATCTTTGAAAAACAAACCTCGTAAATGAGAAAAAAATGTGCAAGTTTAATCATTGACTAGAAACCACGATTTGAACATAAATTGTTAGATTTTTATCAAAAATATTGCTAATCACCTAAAACGAACCTATACTAAACCGAAGATCGGACCGAATAACATATCTAGGCACTCTTTCATTAAACCCATTTCTCTCCCACAACCATCTCTACATACAAATATACAAGCGTGATCAAATTCGGTATATTTTATGATCACCCCCACTTTCTACACTTTGTGATCAATATTAAACCCATTTCATCAATTCCTCACTTTCCTTTTTTCTCTCACTAAAACCCTCCCTTCTAATTCTCGATCTAGACAACCGCCTCTCTCTCTCTCTCTCTAAAGCAAAAGATTACTCCATTGTGCAATCTCCTTCATCCTTATCAAGAATCCCCCACTCCCCTCTTCTTCGATCCATATCTTCCCGTAACAATGGTTAACTCAATGGTGTCAAACTCAATCGCCGCTCTTTCGATGCTCCGCATGTTCCTTTCTTCTTTTTTTTATCGAGATTGTGATAGGATTTTGGTTGATGGAAGGAGATAGGATTTTGGTTGATGGAAGGAAGGAGAATGGGGATAGCGATAAAAAAGCGTTCATCAAGCTAAAGAGAAAAGACGCGGTATAATTATTCTTGTTCGCTAAGTGAATCGCAATAGCTTGCGATTCACTTGAGTTATGCGATTGGGGGTTGAATCGGGGGTTTATTGTAGACTCAAGTTTTGTTAACATTATGCTAGCAGCGTTTTAGGGGGGTTAATAGCAGTATCATTGTGGACGCTCTTATAGGTGCTCGCGTAGCCCTGTGATCCTGTCTAGGTGCTCAGGAATCCAGTCAATTAAATTTATTTATTTTTTAAAATAATAAAATATTAATAAATTATGTATTGTATTAATTTTTAAATAGAGTTATGGACTATTATGTTGTTTTGAATTTTGTAATGATATTAAATTATTGATTTTATTTTTAATTTTTAATCTTGTGATGTAATGATTAATTGATGATATTTAATATTAGTATATTTGAATGTTAATGCTTTTTAATTAGGTTATTAAGAAAAAAAAATTAAAAACAAGGTAATAATGTCTTAATTCTAACCGACACCCCGCTTGGTTCCCGCCTAACGATTTTTAGAATATATACATATATAAAAGGAAAGGAGCAAGATTTAAAAAGTTCCCGCCAAAAGTCACTTTCCAAATTTAGAAACACTTCTAATTTATATATAAGTCACTTTTTACATTGGAAATTGAAAATATAAAATGTCATTACTATGGTTGATTGGATAAATGATTCCAAAACCTCTTCATAGTCTTATTTAGTATATTAAGAAAAATATCCATATTAGAAACATGAGAGATAACAAAATCAAGTTTTTTTTGTCAATTTCTTTGCATCAATATCCAAGCTAGGAAAAATAAATATGGAATAAAACAACGATTTTGAAACTAAATTATATACACGCATTTTGAAGTAAAACTAATTCACAGACAATCAATTAATAATAATATCAAGATCTGACAATTTTTTCTCTAAAAAAATCTATAAATCGAGATAGAAACAATTTTTTGAGATAGCTAGCTACATGTAAAAAAAATGAAAACCCTATAATTTCTGATTTTTTTAGTTACTTATACATGTTTAAAAAATTCAGATATAAAAAAAGTGTCGATGATGAAATTAATAAACATTCAAATCGAATTTGTTTGTTAGTTGAACTAAATTACGAATTAAAATTAATAAACGAGTTTTGAAGTTAAACAGAGTTTTTGAAATATTTTTGGAAACATGAACATACCAACAAGTTTCCGGTAAGTCGGTGGTCATAGCTTCCATTGCCGGACTTTCTTTAGCTGGTAACCTTGAGTTCGCCATCGTTGCAAAAAATGCGTTTTTTTTTTTTTTTTTTTTTTTGCAATGTGTGATGAAACTAGGGTAAAAGTGTTTTCTTTTCGTTTATATACATCAACTAAAACAATGTGGTTTTATGAGTGATAACCAGGTCGCGGTCCAAAAATTATCTATAGCACGGTTTAAACCAAATTTTCCGATGTCTATCCATCGATCGTTTGAATTTTTGGTTCATTTTCCTTGACCCATCTCCTACATTTTATTTTCCTTGGTTATATACTATTTTATTTATTTATTCTTTATGTCTGATTTTTAAATTGAACGATAATACTTGAATTATTTTGTAAAAATTACCAATTTCGAAAATTGTAGTTTTTAAGGTTTTATGAAAAACCATGTTAGTATATCACAAACAATTTGTCATTTGTCTGATATTATATGCGCTATCAATTTTTTTAACATTAATGTAACAATTTTTAACATTATATGCTCTATCAATTTTTGAAAATTGTAGCTTTTAAGGTTTTATGAAAAATATATATTTGTATATATTTTTTAATACAGAAAACACATTAGTGAATTTAAATTTTGTTGAGACTCCAGAGTAGAGAATGTGAGAAAGTGAACCTCAATTCCATTGTTTAGAATTGGAATTGTGGGTTTCAATGTAAATTTTATTGTTTATATCCATAAAAAGTATTAGAACTTGAATTGAACTGAAATTCTTAATATTTTTATTTTATAAATTGATTTTTTTTCTCCAAAGGTAAAACATTTTTAAACCTAAAGACTATTGATTTTCATTAATTTTTTTATTTATATTAATTTGCTTATATGTTTAGCTTTTTAATTGAACTCTACATGAGAGCCAAACAAAATAATCTTAATTTTAATATTACAAAATTATGATATTTAATTCTACACGTCGAACTCATAATCTTTATGTTGCAATCATTTGTGCATTTTATTGGCAATAAATTTTTAACTATTGTATTGATATGAATATAGGCTTCGTGCATCGCACAAGTGCTTTGACTACAATTTTATATGATTAACTTTAATTTTTATTGAACAAAGTAAACTGTTTTGGTCAAAGATATGTCACTTCGATATCAATTTAAAGATATGTTAAAAAGTTATTGTTTTTATTAACATAATTTTCTATAATTTATTTTATATGCATGTTGAACTCATGATTTTCCATATAATTATTCGGTTATATGGTTATCATTAAAATTTTATATTATTTTATTTATATCAATATTGAATCGTGCATTACACGGTTGTGTCGTAGTATATATAAAACAGAAGTGCATAATTTTTAGAAATTTTCCGCCAAAACTCACTTTTCAAAAATGGAATCACTTATATTTTGTTTATGTCAATTTTTTATTTTTTAAAATTGAATTTGAGAAATGTCATTTAATGATGTTGACAGAAACTATTCCAATCGAGTTTACTTTTTTATTTGGAGAATTAAATTCTGAAATGACATATAAATGGCATATAACTAATTACATACCAAAGCCATTTAACTATTAAATATTACACAAAAATAAAGTAGAAATCAAATTTCTAGGTAAGATATTTATAAGTCAGACAGAGTCCATGTGCATATAACTAATTACAAACAAAATCAATATATGAAAATAATTCGTAAAAATGATATTTATTCAAAAATATTGAATAGCTTATAATTATTATAAATAAAAAATAGATAAATAAAAATACTTACGATTATTTTTAATAGATCTTGAAATACAGTTCTATAATCTATAATACAATACAGCTCACTCTCGCACGCTTACTGTTGAGTGATTTTCAATCGATCGCTAAATTCTACCGCAAGCGCACGGCTATTCGTGTAGTATTTAGGTTGTCGATCCCACAGGGACTTTGAATCAAGTACCGAAGAACTTACAATTAAAATTATCTAGACTAATTGATTTCAAGATTTTTGATGCGATGAGTAAATTAAATTAACAAGACTAAATTAACTAAATTAAAATGCAAGATTAGATTTTGGATTTAAAACAATAATTAAAAAAGCTTCTAGGATTTCGGTTCACCACAACAATGAATTTATAAATTTCGTAATAATTTTTTCGTTCGTGATGAATGTCAAATTTTGAAGGCGAATTGCATAAAAATAGGTAATTGCATTCTTTCAAACTACTCTCAACCGTGCCTAGATTAATTCAAATCTGATGTCTCGCTCAATGAATTAAACTAAACCCATTATGTCCTACAATTCTATAAGCCTCTAGAAATTTAATCAACTCTCGTTCTCATGAATTTCTAGTTCAATGTTAGAGTTCCGTTACTTACGCTTCACCTTTCGATCCTTCACTTCAGTAACTAAGTTTATTGTATAAATGTAATAGTTTCACCTTTCGGTCCCTCGCTACTACAATTTTATACAATTATTAATAAAACTAAAATTGAATCAAAACGGGTGACATTCAAGTAAACGGAAAGATAAAAACTTTATTTATAAATCCATTATGGGCTACACCTAATCCTAGAATTAGAAAACTACTCACACATAATTAAAGTGACTACAATAAATATGTTAAGAATAATCATAAAATAAAAACAAAGAGAAGGGAAGAAGAAGAACTTGCAATAATAAAATACTTCCAAACGAATTCACAAACTCTAGTCTTCAAATATAAAACTACTTTAAAATGCCTATCTAACTATTTGAGAGGAGAGTATGGAAGTAAAATTCTATATCTCTAAGGAGGGGATGAAGGAGCTATATATAGGGAAAAACTAAGCATTTCCTTTCCCCTTATCAACCAAAATAAAAAGACAATAAATGAGAAATAAATGAGAGATAGATGAGAGACTAAATTAAAGCTCTCCATCCCCCTTTAGATGACATTTAGTCTAGATGCATAAAAAGGGTCCAAACTGAAAAATATTGGAAGTGACTCTTGAGCTGCCCCGATTGAAGGTTGCGAAAGATTTCGCACCTATGGTGCGATTGTTGCTGAAAATCTTCGATTTAGTTTTTGACCCCATGAAAAGTAACCGCTGCCCATGAAAAATGTTGGAATTCAACTCATCCTTTTGCCTTTACTTCATCATTAAAGTTTGCCTTTAATTTACCAATAAAGCTTGACTTTAATGCACAAAATTTACAAAACTGCCCAATTAAGACAAATAAAGGTAAATGAGTCAAAATAATTAAATTAGCAATGATAAATGTAATATTGACTAGGAAAATAAGCCCAAAGTATCCAAAAATATAGACAATATGCACATTTATCACTTACAATTGACTTGAGATAAAAAGGGGTCAGGATTTACTGTTTTACGGTGATCCAACGGCCCATATTTCCCTCAACTGTCGCATGTGTGAAAGACAGTTTCTCTCTTTGGCGTCTCCTTCCTCCCACGCCCGAGTCCCACCCTCGCGTCTCCTTCGTTTTCTTTTCTTACAAGTGCCAGTTGAGATTTCGTTCTATCTTTTCGGTCTTCTTCCCCCACTCCCATGCGTGTCAGTTTTATCCCTCTTCATAACCCCTCTCTCCTCCATTCATGGCCCTCGCTTCCTTCTAATTTCTGCGACTCCTTCTTTCTCCAAGAAATTTATGTTATTTCTTCTCTATCCTTCATTCCCCCCCCCCTTGGAGACTGCACATTCCTTCTCGATTTTGTTCTCCATACCTTCATTTTCTCAAGCAAAGTTTGCTCCACCGCCCTCGCCCTCTCCGTCCCTCGCCTGGACTCTTTCTGTTATTGTGTTTCCTCCGTGGTAACTTTCGATTTACTGTTTTGTTCATAAATTGGTAATTTTCTTGATAACTTTTGATTGTTTGTGTTACAATTGGAATTTTGATATATGTTCAAGCTTTTTCCCCCTTTTTTGGCTTTCTCCACATCAACTCTGCCAGAATTGAAGCTCCCGTCGCCGCCGGATATTCCACCGGTTCGCTCCCCTCTCCGCAGGAAATTGTAAGCTCTCTCTTCATTCTTTAGTGTTTACAACTTTTTTCTGTTTCTGGGAATCAACTTAGGGGAATTCTATGCACCCCGTCAGGAATGAAAGTCATGTGTTTATAGATTCATTATCCAATTTTTTATTTAATTATCCAATTTTTGGTTAAGTTTAGTGTTTTCATACCGTAATTGGTTTCCTTCTATGTTTTTTTTGTGGATTGGTCTCCATACATGTATTTCAGAATTTAATTGGCATTTTTTCTCTTCATTCCAATTCTCTCTCTTTCTTTGACAAGTAAATATACTGGAAAACATAGGACTTATATTTATCTATCAAAATGTGATTTTTCTATGTATTGGTTTCCATTAATCAAAATGTACTTTTTCTCCCTCTTTATTTGACGACTAAATATATAAATGAATAATGACCCCCTAGATAGCAGGAAGATGTGGAAAAGCTACATTAAAACACCTGTACAATCCACAGTCACCACTAACTCCTGCAGATTGTTCAATTTGAATATCATCTACTCACTCACCATGGGTTTGTTCAGTTTCCTTATCCAACCTAAAACTAGATGTACCTCTTGCCTAAGTATTGTATGATGTGTTTTTACTGATGTCAACTTGCTTAACGGACTTATTTGGTTTGATGCGGACCATAAATGTCCCTTGGTTAAATCTATTGCATTTGTTTAGTTTCTATAATATAATAATATATATATTATAAAAGATATCATGGGCTAATTGGTGGCCCAGATCGAATTTTGTCAAACACAACTGGCGGTTCAGATTAATTTGTAAATATGTGAGTTACATATAAACCCCTTAGTGAGTTTTGTTTAAATTACCCCCTACAACCAATAAATATGAAATAACCCCTCAGTTATTATTTTTTTTTGAATTACATCCTTCCGTTTGAGTTGACGAGGTGGTTATCCATTGAGTTGATCACATATCGATACCGTATCACATATAAACCCCTCAGTTATAAGTTTTGTTTGAATTACCTCCCTCCACAATTATATATAAAACGTTATATTGTAGATTTTGTTTGAACTGATCGAATTGTACTAAGCACAACTGACGGTCCAGATTGATTCGTAAGTATATGAGTTACAAATAAACCCCTCAGTTATGAGTTATATTTGAATTACCACTCTACAATTACATATAAAACTTTCAGTTATGGATTTTGTTTGAATTACCCAGTCTGTTATGAGTTTTGTTTATCCCGACCATTTATTGAACTGATCTCATATCGACACCGTGCCTATGACACGGGCACGTATACTAGTATTTAAAGAAACAAATAAAAATTACTTATAGGCCTGACTTTGTTTGTTTTTTTAGTTTGGGTCCGTCTTAGTTTAAAGTATCACTAGATTTTGTGTTCGTACTTATGGCACAGTGTCAGTATGAAACTTATTCAATGTATGAAGCGGACAGTATGTAAATGAATTGATATATGTTTGGAATTTTGTTAATATCAGATGAATGCACACTACACAACTAAAAAGAAGACAAAACTCAATAAACTAAACACAAAAAAATACATTTTATGATGGTCCATTACAAATAAGTAAGAATATCGAGAACTTTATGTCATGTTCAAATTAGAGTGACATTTTCTCTTCTTTTTTTGTTAATTATTTATGTAATTGAAAATTGAAATGTAATATATAAGTTATGTTGTTGAAAGATATACATGTTTTTTTGTAGTTTCAATTAAATAGTCATATAAAAATTAAGATGCATTTTTTTAATTACATCACATCAATGAACAATACATATATATTTCTGAAATCTCAAACTGTGAGTTAAATTTGAAGGTTGGAACTCAAATAATATTGTTTTGTAACATAGTCTATTCACTTGAGTTATGCAATGACATGATATTAATTGTTATAAGGCTGAGAAATTATGTTTTAGAAGGTTGAGTTCTTTCAAATGACAATTCTGGTGGTACTCTTTGATTCCAAGAATGTCACTGAAACTATTTGATTCTAGAGTTTCTTTCAAATTTCAGATAAAACATTTTTTGTTGATTATGTCTTACGCAATGTCTATGAATAAAAACTATGGTAAGTTATTGTCTAATATAAGACACCATTTGAAAACATGTTTTTACTTATCATAAGTTGTATGTAGCTTTGTCTATAGTTACTATGTGATATTTATAGTTGCAATAGTCGTACACGTTGAACGAAAATTATTGAATATAAAAAGTATTCCAAAATTTATCTTTTTTTTTTTTCAAATTTATAGGATTTTCTATATTTAATTTTACTGTTTATTATTATTTTTTAATTTTGTTAATATTAAAAATTAATTACATATTATTTAATTTTAATTTAATATATAATTTTATGCACATGTACAATCTGTGCAATGCATGGGTGCATCACTAGTACTGGTTATATAAGTTACTAACCCACTTCGAATTTGATTGACATCATGAACTCAAAGGAGTTCATTCAAATTTCAAATCATTATCTCCTAATCCCATCCCATCCCATAAAAGTATGTGTTGTTTCTTACAAATCTCTCTCTCTCTCTCTCTCTCTCTCTCTTTCTATAATATATATATATTATATATATATATATATATATATATATATATATATATATATATATATAAAGTTAGTAAGAAGCACTATGATTGTGTCACTTCATCACTTTTTGATAAATCTTCATTGTAAAATATCCATGTAGAGGTTTTAAAAATTCTTAGTTTTCTAGATATTAACTAACAATAATACATAATAATACTCTCTACGTTCATAAATTATTGTCCTAGTTGACCCGACGCACAGATTAAGAAAAAACAATCGACTTGATTATTTATATTGGTTTAATGTGTAGTTTCCTTTTAAGCCCATGTGCATGTGGCTCATAATTAAAGTATAGTGAAAAAGTAAGGGGTAAAGTGGTAAAAGTAATGTTTTAAAAAGGTAAGTTTCAAACTGGACAATTATTTTAGGACGAACGAAAAAGGAAAGGAAGACGATAATTTAGGGACGGAAGGAATAATCAATATGATAATGTGTATTAGTATTAATATACATAATTTCTTCTATTGTCAATAGTAGAAAGCTTATATTTAAAAACTCTTCAAGGTGGGACATTACTTCTAATGACTCACTTCTAACACCATACTTTAAGCTTTGATATTTTATTAATAAAAAACTTGATTTGGACAAATAAATATATCATTTCGATACTCTTGCCGAGTAGAACACAATTACACAATTACTTTTGCCAACAAACAAATGAGACATAAAGAAATTTGTGCATTAAGTTGCATAATTTCTTTCACTAAATAAACTAATTTTTTAACAAGTATTATACTTTAAGTCTTGATATATTATTCATCCAAAACACGATTTGGACAAATAGATATATCATTTCGATACTCTCATCGAGTAGAACACATTTGCGCAAGTACATTCGTAAATAAACAAATGACACATAAAGAAATTTATGTCTCAAATTGCACAGTTTTTTTTACTAAAAAGTAAAAACACTATTTTTTAACAAGTATTTTACTTTAAGTATTTATATCTTATTCATCCAAAACTCGATTTGGAAAAATAAATATATCATTTCGATGTTCTCACCGAGTAGAACACATTTGTGCAATTACCTTCACCAACAAACAAAGACACGTAAAAAAATTTATGCCTCAAGTTGCACAATTTATTTAAATAAAAACACTAATTTTTCAACAATATAAGAGATGTATCCTACATTGGTTAAAAATTGATGTTGGTTTTAAAAATACTATTATTAATTACCAATAAAAAGATGTATCATACATTGGTTGAAAAGTGATGTTGGTTTTCAAAGTCATTTGATAAAAGACTTCAACCATTATTACCAATAGAAGATGTATATCTCACATTTGTTAGAAAATGATGTTGATTTTAAATTATTTTATATTATTACAAATAAAAGAGATGTATATCACATTGTTTAAAAAGAAAATGTTAGATTTTAAAGTTTTTAGACTAAAGCCTTTCACTTTTACAAGAGATGTATATCACATTGGTTACAAAATATTTTACTACTATTACCAATAGAATAGATGTATACCACATTGGTTAAAATTGATATTGTTTTAAAAATACTACTCCCTCCGTCCCTAAATAATCGTCTGAGTTGACCTGGCGCACAGTTTAAGAAAAAGTAATTGACTTGATTATTTATATTGGTTTAATGTGTAGTTTCCTTTAATGTCCATGTATATGTGGCCCATAATTAAAGTAGAGTGAAAAAGTAAGGATAAAGTGGTAAAAGTGATGTTCTAAAAAGGTAAGTTTCAAAGTGGACAATTATTTTGGGACGGACGAAAAAGGAAAGGAAGACGATAATTTAGGGACGGAGGGAGTATTATTAATTACCAATAAAAGAGATGCATCATACATTGGTTAGAAAGTGATATTTGTTTTTCAAGTCTTTTGATAAAAGACTTCTACCATTATTACCAATTGATGATGATGATGATGATGATATATATATATATATATATATATATATATATATATATATATATATATATATATATATATATATATATCACATTGATTAAAAAATAATGTTGATTTTAAATTATATAAAAGACTTTTACTATTATTAGTAATAAAATATATATATCACACATTTGTTATAAATTGATGTTGGTTTTAAATAACTAGTATTACCAATAAAAGAGATAAATCTTACATTGGTTAAAAAGTGATGTTTATTTTAAAATTCTTTAAATAAAAAGAATTATACTTTTATTATCAATAAAAGAGAAAAAAAAGAGATGCATCTCATTGTATAGAAATCGATGTGAGTTTTAAATTTTCTTTGATAAAAAACTTCTACTACTATTATCAAATGATGAAATGTATTCCACGTTGGTTAGAGTGATGTATGTATTAAAAATATTTTTAAAAAAGAATTAATATTAATAGAAAAAATATATATTTCACACTGGTTAGGAAAGTGATATTGGTTTAAAATATTTTTTGATAATGTATCTCACATTGTTACAAAGAGATCCACATTATTTAGAAACATATATTGGTTATAAAAGTCTTTAAATAAAAGAATTTTTATGTTATTATTAATACAAGAGATGTATCACACATTGTTTAGAAAGAGACTAGATCTTCGTGCTCGTGCTATAACACGTCCGATATATCCGATCGATTTAATTGAAACGCCAACGTCTAAATAGAAGGTGCGATTTAAAAAAAAATGTTATTGTTAAGGGGTACATTACTTCAAGTGATAGTTGAGGAGTGCTATTCGAACTCGACCTATAGTTAAGGGGGGTTATTTGTAAGGAGTTATATGTTACTGACCTATGAACGTTTGATTTTGCGGCGAAATCAACTCACATGTCCAGATAGTCTCAGTCAATTAATTGAGCTCTATTGTGAGATTATATTAATGTAAGGTTGATGTTTTGTAAGGGGTAATGATTTGGAATATTAATCTCAGAGTGTGACTGTTCATAATATTAATTGTAGGGGGTGACTTTGTAATAGGAGGGTGAGAGAAAATAGAGATTTAAAAATGGATAACTACTTTCACACATGTGAATGTGAGAGTGAATCTCAACCATTAAATTTTTTAAAATAATTTAATCTCAACCTCTAAATAGCTTTAGTCAATTGCACATGTGTGAGAATGAGTTCTATTGTAATATAGATGTTGGTTTCAAAACTCTTTAGATAAAATTCTACTACTATTATTATTTTTATATTATAACCAATAGAAAAGATGTATCCCACATTTTTTTAGAAAGAGATACTAATTTCAAAAGTTTTTATATAAAAAATTATTGTTATTACTATATGATAATGTATTTCATATTTGTTAGAAATTAGTGCTGGTTTTAAAAATACTATTATTATCAATAGAAAAAATGTCTACCACATGGTTAGAAATAAATGTTTGTTTTAAAAGTTTTTAAATAAAAGTCTTAAACTTTTATTATCAATAGAAATACGAGATTTATCAAGTCTGGCCATTTGACCCGGTGAGTAAACAAATATAGCCTTTGACCATTGATTTACTAATAAACCAGTGTAAACCACTGGTTGACCACACTTGTCGACTAGTGATTTCGGATGTTGAGGGGGTGCATTTTTACTAATTTACTGAATAACCAGTGATTGTTTATCAGTGGTTTATCAATAAACCAGACCATAAAAGAGTTTTAAAAAAAAATTGAGGTTAAATGACCAAGTCATTTTTGACTTGGTCATTTGTGTAAATTCCCCAATAGAAATAGAAAAAAAGTATTTCACATTGTTAGAATATGAATAATAATTTTAAAAGTCTCAAAATAAATATTTTAATACCATAAAGTCCAAAATTTAAGATGTCTACTAACGCAGGTATGTTAAAAGATTTCTTTTTGACGATTTTTTTTCCATTTATGACAATGATGATAAAAATTGTATAATATTATTTTATTATTACTGTTACTATTGCTATTATTATTATTATTATTATTATTATTATTATTATTATTATTATTATTATTATAACAATAATACTATTATTATTCTCAAATATTCATGTGTGACTCATTGTTTCTCAACCATTATCTATTAATAATAGATATTAATAATTAATACAATAATGAGATATTAGTCTCTACTATTAATATCTTCTATTGTTAATAGTAGAAAAAGTCTTATATATAAAAAAATTACAACCAACATTATTTTCAAACAAATGTGGGATACAACTCTATTAGTAATAAAATGTTAGATTTCTCATTTAATGACTTTTAAAACCAAAATCAATTTATAACCTATATAAAATATATCTATATTAATATTACCAATAGAAAATATGTATCTTACATTAGTTATAAATTGATGTTAGTTTTGAAAGTATTTTGATAAAAGATTTATGCTTTTATCACTATGGAATAGATGTATATTACATTGTTTAGAAAAAAAATGTTAGTTTTAAAAGTCTTATATTAAAAACTTCTACTGTTATTACCAATAAAATATATTTATCTCACATTGTTTAAAAATAAATATTGGTTTAAAAAGTTTTTAGATTAATTTTTTTTTGTTACAAATAGAATAGATGCATGTATCTTATATTGGCTGCAAAGTATTCTACTATTATTAACACTAGAAGAGATGTATCTCACATTGGTTAGAAATAGATGTTGGTTTTAAAAATACTATTATTACCAATAAAATAGATGTATCATACATTTGGTAGAGGGTAATGTTGGTTTCAAAATCTTTAAATATAAGACTTTTACTATTATTACCAATAGAAGATGTATATCTCAAATTGATTAGAAAATGATGTTGATTTTAATTTTAGGTACAAGACTTTTACTATTATTACTAATAAAAGGGATATGTTACATTGGTTAAAAATGATGTTAATTTTAAAAGTCTTTAGATAAAAGACTTTTAGTTTTATCATCAATATAATAGAAGAGATGTATCCCACAATATTTAGAAATAGATGCTGGTTATAAATTTTTTAAGATAACAGACTTCTACAATTATTACCAAATGATGATATGTATCTCACATTGGTTAGAGAATGATGTTAATTTTAAAAGTCTACCATTATTAACAATAGTAGAGAAGTATTTCACATTGGTTAGAAAAATGATATTGGCTTAAAAACTTTTTAGATGATGGATTTCACATTGGTTACAAAGAAATGTATCTCACATTATTTAGAAATGAGTATTGGTTATAAAAGTCATTATATAAAGACATTTTTATTTTATTACCAATAGAAAATATGTATCTCACATTGTTAAGAAATGAATGTTGGTTAAAAGCTTTTTTTTTATCTACAACTATTATTACTAATAGAAAATATGTATACCACATGGTTAGAATGTGGTGTTGGTTTTAAAAGTCTTTAGATAAAATATTTAAACTTTCATTACCAATAGAAATATAAAATAAGTATCTCACATTGTTTAAAAATAAATTATGATTTTAAATTTTTTTAACAAAAAAACTTCTAATATTATTATCAAGTTAGATGTTAATTTTAAAAGTTTTAAGATCAAATATTTTTACTATTATTACTAATCCAAAATATGTATCTCACGTTAGTTGGAAACTTGTATTAATTTTAAAATTATTTAGGTAAAAAAACCGTTTAATATTAGTAACAATAGAAAAAATATATTATAGCCATAGAAGAGATTAACAATCTAATTATAATGTCCAACAGTTATATTATTATTACAATATATATATATATACACACACACATATATATATATCACATTATACCCGTGCGGAACACATACTAAATAACTAGTTAATTTATATAGCCAAAGATAGCCCTATATATATTTAATAAATGGGAATTCCACCTTTTTGACCACCGTACAAATTGAGGAAATCTAATTTGATCAACGACGTTTCATAATGACCAAATTAACCAACCAACTTTTAATTTAGTTGTAATGTCGTCCTCGCCGTGAACCCTCCGTTCAATTTGACAATTCCACGTAGACGCCACATAAGGAGTCAACTAACGTAAAAAAATCAAATTGAACGAAGGGTTCGCGGCGAGGACGATATTGCAACCAAATTAAAAGTTGGTTGGTTACTTTGATCGTTATAAAACGTCGTTGGTCAAATTGGATTTTCCCAATTTATACGATGATCGTAAATATGGTATTCCCTTTAATAAACCACTGAACATGACTTAAGGACACGAAAGTAATTTTTTCCAGGGGTAATCGATTTCGATGATATAGACCAAAATAGCCCAATAACTAATAAACAACTCAACATGAAACAAGTAAATTTTTCATGAGGTAAATCAATTCCATGAATATCACCCAAAATAACCCTACTTTTAATAAACCATTCAATATGAGTTAAGGTTAAACAAGTAATTTTTTTTCATGGGGTTAATCAATTTCATGAATATAAATCAAAATAACCTTACATGTAATAAACTACTCACTAATTTCAAATGGTATGCCTCATGTTATGGTATTGTTAAATATAATTGAATATGTTTGTGTAAGAATTCAATTTTTTTTATAAGTTTACATAAATGTTATATAATTTTGTGTTTAACAAAATTTGAACATTTATAATTCATCATTACCAACAACCACTATCACTAAGTTAAATTAGATATTTTGAGTCTTCGACCTTCATTGTTGTTATAAGTTAGATATCATATCCATATGTTCACAAAGGCATGCAAATGAGAAATTCCTAGTATTGCACAAGATGTACCATATCCTTATGGTTCGTTTTTACTTAATAATTAAAATTGTCCTAATGTTTAATTACCTCACAAGCCATAAGTGATAAGACCATCAATGAAATTGCAAAATAAAAGAAAACTTCGTCAGTCTACAAAATGTAGTCTCATTTTTTTTTTTTGTAAAGTTAACTTTGGATAATATCAAATCGTTATGTAGGATATATTTAATTACCATGTATTAGGAAATGTAATTTAAATTATTAATATAATATTTGAAATACTATTAATAATAATTTTCAGAATTTCATAAGATTATGTAAATTTTTATTTTGGTCAAAATTTAATCACTTTAATTAACTTCACAAAAGTCAAAATAAAACTGTTATTTTGAGATGAAGTGGGTAGAAAAAAAAAAGGAAGAAAGGAATATGCTTACGAACACATTAAATAGGATTGTAAAGTACTATCTATACCAGATCAAGTTGTAGAACACATACACACACAAAACGACGCGTGATCTTCGTAATATCAATATTACCTTATTACTACTCACTTTGTTAACCCCATGATTCACATATTTAAGATCATAATAAATCACTAGTTATTTAGCCCGTGCTATGCACGGGTACAATGGAGGTGATGGGACCCGACCTGGGTCCCCCTACGTGGACCGACCATGTGGATTCCAGCTAGACTTGATCTGGTCCCACCAAGGGCCGAAGACCATTCCCCGTCGGTCATCATCGACAAATCACTAACCAACCGATTTAAATGCAAAGCGACTATAATCGAGAGCACGACAGCAACCATGAATCGATTCGACCATATGGTCGAGGATCACCTATGCTTTCGTCCGAGCGGTTTCTGCGGGATAAGACAGGTTTAGCCCGTAGCACACATAGCATCCGTGTGCCTTCCCACAAGAGCCGAGCAAGCCATGCAAGCCGCCATACCTTATCGGCTTACTCAACCGCCTACAATCCTCACCGCATACACAACTGTTGACCACTCAAGAAGCCGGGAACAAGTCCCACCGGTTGGGACCCTCATACCAATCATGATCCCAAATCTAGGCTACTATAAAGGAAGCCTTTCCCTTCAAGAAAGGTAAGATAACTTAAGATTGCAAACTTATTATCCGGTGATAGACAATACACACAAAGAGATTACTCTATACACCGAGGAAGTTAAGGGAACGCCTAGCTCAGGCATACTATATACTACCTTGTTACCTTGACTCTCACACTGAGGGTCAGAATGGGAAACCCCACACCTAACGGTAGTCTTGCTTTCAGGTACCCACCAACAAAGATCGTCAATCAAAGCCCAGATATCCTCAGCAAGTCGGTACCTCCGGTACCCACGTATACCGACGTGACCACCAAGGGCCTGACACGTCGGCCAGTCCATTACGTGGCTCGATCACCCGTCTTCGTGGCGTGATCAAGTGGTTCCGTTGCCGGGAATCTTACAAGTAAAGTACAAATACATAATCAATGGATCAACAGACTCCTACCAAGCAAAACCAATCAGGAGCGAACAAACTACCACCCTCACCAGCAAGCAAATTAACGGTGGATATAGAACCGATGACCTCAAAAGCAAGCAACGGGAGGTCGGTAGGGCGTCGTGCCAATGTAGACGAAGAAACTCAAGTGGATCAACCTCGAGCGGAGGGAGATGGACCTTGAACAAGAAAAGCTCCTCATAGAGGTAAAATGCAGGACGCCGTAAATCTTACCTTCGAGGAATCAAGAGGCTTGAGCTCAAAATGTTCGAGCTCCAAAAAAAGATAACGGCTACGATTAAGCCTCAAAACGAGCGAACCCCGACCATAAACAACGCTACCTCAAAAGAGAAGGGAAAGGAGAAAGCTATATCCCGGCCCAGTGCAAGGTCCAGGTTAGGAAAGCGGGCGAGCGAGCAAGCACCCAAGCCTAGTGTTCAAAGCCGGTTAACATTTCCCAATGAACCAAGGACGCTCCCGGCGAGCACGTGAGAGGAGCGCGAAGGGAATCTAGGCCGAGGAAAAAGCAAAACAGAACTAGAACATGTGGGCATTGCACACATTCCAAAGAATCGGCGTAGGGTACCCAAAGAGTGGTCGGAGCGACCACCAGAGGTATCGACCAATAAACCTTCTTTGGCCGTCGAGCAGGAGGTCAAATTCTTGAAGGGCCGATTAGAGGCCATGGAGAAGGGAAAACCTATGTTATTGCCTCCTGCCAAGAATGGCCCGTTCCAAGAAAGAATGAGGAAAGCTCCCTCCCGGATAAAAGATTCCTATTTTCGAGCCATACCAAGGCCTCACCAATCTTTGTAGATCATATGGCAAGCTTTGAGGTAAAATGAGCAGCAGATTGCTCAGAAGAGGAGGGCCTGGGGAAAGATTTTTGCGGGGACATTGAAAGGAAGGCTACGAAATGGTATCTGAGGCTGCCATTGGATTACGTGGAAAGTTGGGGCGAATTTAGGCGGATGTTTGTCAACCGGTTGCCTCGGCGGGACTCGACCAAAGAAGCAAACCGACTGTGGGATCAACGGAGGATTAATGAATCCAACCAACTCTACATGGACGGGTTCATGGCCATGGTAGACAAACCGTATATTTCGGAGGAATCGATTAAAATGTGCTTCATCTCCGGCCTACAACGAGGGGCGATGAGGCGGGGAAATGATCTTCTTGCGACAAACCTCGGTCGGGAAATGTGTCGCCACGCAATTCGGGTAATCAATACGAAGATGCGAAGAAGGAGGGCAATGAGAAGAAAGAGGGAAAGAAGAAAGAGCGGGACCACTCGAACAAATATGGTCGAGGATCGAGTAATAAGGAGGAGGATAATCGAGGGAAAAAATCGTGGGGACGATGTTGGTTGGACACCACTCAATGCTAGCCGTGAGCACATCATGAATGTCTGCTCGATCGGGATAAAATTAGTAGACCTTACCCATTGAAGGAGACACGGTATCCTCATGACCCCAACAAGCGATGTGCCTACCATAAAGATGTCGGCCATACGACGGAGGATTGCATCAATTTGAAAAAGGCCATCCGAAATTGATAGATAGGCGAGCTCGGGAGGTTTGAGCGAAGGGAAATGACCGCAAGATAGGCCGAGAGCGAGAAAGACATCAAAATCCTCGGCCAGATAACGGAGGACCGAGGAACGTGATTAACACGATCAGGGAGGCGGCACCAAGTGGAACCCAGCTAAAAAACATGATTTACAATTTGAAGCATGTGGTTCACATGATGCCACGATCGATGAAGCGGGAGGAATTACCTTACGGCTGGCGAGCTCGCGGCTAGCAGGCTGCTCGACAACAACCCTTGACTCTGCGGATGAGGATTCACAATAGTGAGGTGAAAGCGGGTCCTCATAGATCTGAGGCGAGGAAGGGATATCTGTATTACGCATGCTTTAAGGAAATGGGGTGAGGAACGCCCACCTCGAGCCGGCGGCGTCTGATTAGAGGTTTCACGAGGCACAAAGTGGCGGTCAAAGGAATCATTACGTTATCAGTGGTCCTCGGGGAAGAAACCAATACTCCTCGAACGGAGGAGATTGATTTTCTAGTGCTCGATCTGCCATCCCCATATAACGCCATACTCGGTTCACCCTCCCAAACAAAATTTCAAATGGTCGCATCCATGGCTCATCAAAGAGTCAAATACCTATTTGAAAAAGGGATTGGAATGGTTTTGAATGATGCCTCGAGCACTTTGGAGTATATCTATAAGGAAAAAACCCAAAAAGAAAAAGTGGTGATTTCCTTGCAGGGAGAGGTGGTCGAAATCGGCGAGTCGACCAAAAGAAGTCGAAAGGAGGAGGAAATAATACCAGGACATTTCTGAACCAACCCAAGCATAGCGATTAAAGCGGTAGGAGCGGCTTCGCCTGAGCCGGAGAACCGGGAGCAGCCGGTTGTCGTTTCCATGGAACAAGCGGAGAGCCACTCGCTCAGGAAAAAGGGAGACCTCTAGTCGGCCTGATGGGCTTGAAGAGCACACAAAAGCTCGGTAGTCACCAAAGTGATCACCATTGAAAGCTTGGACATTGATCACCAACCAGGCCATCGAGCCAAATGGCGATTTAGATGAAATTGTGATCAACCTCGATTTCCCGAGCGAGAAAGTCGAGTAGGAAGAGAAATCCCCAAGGAAAGCGGCGGCGATCATCAAGCTATTAAAAAAAGCTTGGATGTGTTCGCTGGAGGATTGGCGACATGGAGGAATTAGCGAGGGCGTCGCTATGCACCGATTGAGCATCGACCAGACTTCATCCCAATACAACAAAGGCACGAATCTTTTCCATGGAAAAAGCAGCGGCTATCAAGGAAGAAGTGTCGAAGTTGTTGAAAGCCAAAATTATTAAAGAAGTCTTGTATGCTACCTGGATAGCAAATGTAGTTATGGTAAAAAAAGTAACGGGGAAATGGCGAATGTGTGTAGATTTTACCGATCTAAATAAAGCTTGCAGAAAGATTGGTACCCATTACCGAATCGACCAACTTGTGGACTCCATATCGGGGCACAAAATTCGAGTTTTGTAGATGCATATTCGGGATATCATCGGATCAGGATGTGGTTGGCCGACCGGATACACGGCATTCGGCGGCCGGCGGGTTGTATTGCTACACAATGATGCCTTTTGGCCTCAAGAACGCGGGGGCTACATACCAGAGAATGGTGAATAAAGTATTCGGGGACCAGTTGGGCAGAAATGTGGAAGCCTACATTGATGACATGGTTATCAAAACGAAGCATTCGGACCATGCCAAAGATTTGAGAGAAACCTTCTCAAATCTGCGAAAAACAAGATGAAGCTCAACTTAGGCCAAGTGTGCATTTGGTGTGGCGAGGAAAGTTCCTCGGCTATATGGTGAATGAGAGAGGAATTGAGGCTAATCCAGAAAAGATAAAAGCCCTGGCGACCATGGACGTACCATCCTCGATTAAATATGTCCAACAGCTTAATGGTCGGATCACTGCTCTCAGCCGCTTCATCGCCAAATCCGCTGAAAAGAGCCTACCCTTTTTAAGGTATTGAAAGGGCGAGAAAATTTGAGTGGACAAAGGATTGCACAAAAGCTTTTGAAGAGCTAAGAGAGTATCTAGGCGACCACCACTCCTCGGTATCCCAATGCAGGAAAAGTTATACGTTTACTTGGCTGCATCAGACTCGGCGGTCGCCGCAGTCTTGGTCAGAGAGGAAGACAACATTCAGAAGCCGATCTACTACGTTTCTCATGCACTTACAGATGTGGAAGGGAGATATTTGGAAGTCGAAAAATTGGTTCTCGCTTTGATCATTGCTGCGCGAAAATTAAAAGCTTACTTCGGTAGCGATCATAGTGTACAGATTTTCCCTTGAGAAAAATTATGCATAAACCCGATATGGCGGGCAGGATGTTGAAGTGGTCGATAGAGCTTTCAGGGTATGACATCAGCTATGAGGCCAGAAAAACGATCCGAGCACAAGTCTTGGCCGACTTTATAGCTGAGACTTCGTTTACTCGGCGGAAGGCGAGCAAGAAAGTGCTCGACAAATCACCGGCGAGCATAAAAGCGGCGACATCGGCCGAGCAAACAAAAACAAGGCCACTTGTTATTTTGGACCTTGTTAGTAGATGGATCTGCGGAGGCGAGAAAGGAGTGGAGGCTGGATTGGCGTTGAGTATCCCGGATTCGGGAGAAATCGACATGGCTTTAAGATTCAGTTCAAAACATCGAATAACCGGTGAGTATGAAGCCTTGATCATTTGGAATCGAGCTCGCACATTAGCCAGGGGTTGAAAATATAGTGATCTGCAGCGACTCTCAGTTGGTGGTAAAACAAATACTGGGTGAATACGAAGCAAATCACCCAATATTGGCTAAATACCAGCAATTGACACAGCAACTGTTGACTCGTTTCAAGTATTGGGAGTTGGAGCAGATCCTTAGAGAGGAAATTCGAGTGATCATCTCTCTAAACTTGCATCCTCGGGCTGAAGAGGTCCCTCTAATATCGAGCTCATGTTCCTCGGGATCCCGACCATTAGCTATGAAGAAATTATGGTCGTGAAGCTCAAGATGTTGGATCGGCGACATTAAAGACTACATTGAAAGGGGTACTTTACGAAGGGAAGAATGAAGCCCAAATTATCGAAGCCGAGCATGTAGATACTCGGTTATTGGAGGCATGCTTTACAAGCGGTCGAATACTAAGCCTCTCCTTCGATGCATACGACCAGAAATGGTAAATGATTTGCTGGCAGAAGTTCATGAGGGCGAGTGCGGAGGGCACCACAGGCGAGGACCTGTCGAGACAAAATGAATTTCCACGGTTACTATTGGTAGAGCATGAGGAGCAGCCTTGATGGAATATGTTAGGAAGTGTGATAAATGTCAAAGATTTGCAAACATTCCTCGCGTACCCTCGGTCTTACAAACTCCGGTAGTGGCGGCTTGGCCGCTTTGACATGTGGGGAATCGATCTTATTGGTCCTTTTCCCAAAGCAAAATATGGAGTGCGAGTATGTGATAGTAGCGATCGACTACTTCACTAAATGGATAGAAGCAAAGCCAGCAGCTAGCATAGAGGATCGAGCGATCGGGTTTACCTATGAGCGATTTTTTGCCGTTTCGGACTTCCTCGGATGATCATCTCCGACCACGACGCAATTCTCCAAAAATTCTGACAAAATTTGTGATCGGCTAAGCGTTAAACACGAGAATGTCTTCGGTAGCTCATCCGCGGGGCAATGGCCGAGCGAGGCGGGGAAATAAGAAGATCATGCACGCTTTGAAGCGAAATTTAGGCGAAAAAAGGGAAGTTGGTTAGAAGCGATTACCAATCGTCTTTGTGGGGAATTAGAACATCGGCGCGAGGATCTCTTGGTGAAACCCGTTTGCATTAACATATGGCTCGGAAGCAATGGCTCGAGTCGAGCTAGCCCTTCCTACCATTCGGGTTACTTTATTCGACCAACAACAAAATGATTTATCGAGGCGGCTCGATCTGGATAACCTCGAAAAGCGACTAGAGGCCCGACTTCGGAATGATCAACTACAAGAAGCTACGAAGATCCACCACGACAAAAAGTTAAATCGAGAGCCTTTCTAGTCGGAGATTTGGTTATGAGAAAGATTGAAGCTACAGGCAGAAAGGCGGGCAGAAATAAGTTGTCTCCAAATTGGGAGGGTCCGTTCAGAATTACTAGCATTGTTAAAGAAGGAACCTACAAACTAGCCGAGCTAGATGGTACACCGTTTAAGAATCCTTGGCATGCTGATCATCTCAAGGCATACTATCATTGATGTAACCGTTTTGCAAGACTAGTGAATGATAAGCTTTATTTTCTGAAAGATAGTGTAACCACCTATTTTCATTCTCGAGCGGAGATGCAATAGGACCTATCGTGCAGACCTTATCGGAGGTGCGGAGGTGGGAGAAAGACCTTATCCTCGGTATACGAGGAAGGCCAACAAAAACGACCAATGAGTTAACTCATCCCAACCTCGTACGGAGGTGGGAAAAAGACCTTATCCTCGCTAAGCGAGGAAGGCCAACAAAATGATAAATAAGTCAAAGTACTTATTCCCATCCTAAATGCGGAGGAGGGAGAGTTCAGAGGATCAAGATACAAAAGAAAAAAGCGATTGTTCGAGCGTGCTTAAGCTTTAACTAACCTCGACACTTGAGCATAGTTAGGAATAAGGCTAAGAAAAAAGCAAACAACTCATTCATATATAGCTAAATTTAAAGCGATTAAGACATGAACAAAAATTTTTACAAACAACATAAAAATTGTTCTGAAATAAAGGCACACTCGCCTACGATTACTCGGCGCAGCGAGGGAGAATGAGATGCTACTCAGGGAGATTGACGACCTCGGTCTCACGAGGAGGCGAAGGAAGACCATCTTTGCTCGGCAAGGATGCGACCTCGAACTTCGGCTCGGTTGGAATGTTCGCCCTCGCCCATGAATTGTCTAAGTTTGAGGTCTGGGTCGAAGTCCACTTCCTCGCCTTGCTCAACTTGCTTTGTAAGGGCTATTACATCAAGCGACCATGGGGTGGGTGGCACCCATTCCTCCATGTTGTATTTAACGTCCGTTGCCCGCAGCATCGCCATCTCTTCCTCGGTAAAAGGGATCATCTCATGCCCTTGCCGAGCAGCATCGCCGGCAAAATTTTCACTACCCCATTCGACTATGGTGCCCAGACTCATCCCCGAGGCAGCAGCTACTCGAAGCATATGCCGAATTGCTCGGTCATAGTAGACGACAATTTCGTTATTAAAGGCATCAGTCCCCTCGAAAGACTTGAAGGTCGCGGCCTTTGCACCCTCGACCTCTCCCTCTAAACTAGCAACTCTGACCCTCAGCTCGGCCAACTCCTGCTCGACCACGGCTGTCCTCCCCTCGGCATCTTTGGCATTCTTTTCAGCAACAAAAGCGCGAGCTTCAGCCGAATCCTTGGCTTCATTCAGGCGGTTTATTTTGGCCAAAGACTCTTCTAGCGGGTTTTCCCTTCGCATGCTCGCTTGTCAGGGAGGCCACTTGACCCTGCAAAAGCTCAAGCTCGTCTTTGTCAACTTCGGCCTGAGCTTTCAACTTGTCGACCTCGATAGCAGAGGCGTCGGCTCGAGTGGCCAGCGAAGATACAAAAGAGCAGATCTACAGAAAATACAACGAATATTAGTAAAAGACAATCGACAAAAAAAACAACAACAGAGGCAAGGAACATTACCTCGCTCATGCATAGACCAATTCGTCCCATGCCCTCAGCAGGGGGCAGAGAGTTGGCAATCCCGACCATATCCCCAACCTGAGCTCGAACAACTAGCCCTTGCTAAGGCCATGGGGGAATCACGACGACAAACGTCAAAATTTTGGAGGACCGGGATATCCGCAAAATCCTTGGCGAGCTGGGTCCCTGCAGCTCGGGTGGTCGGCCCCACAAAATCATCCCTCAACCAGGGGACTGTCTCTTCGCTAGACGAGGAGGACACAGCTTTGCCCTTGCCTTTCAATTTCTTCCCCGCGGGGGGACGGGTAGACTTGTCGCTCTGTTCGTCCTCCTCGAAAGCGTCCACGATCAGTTGTCTTTTTCTTTGGGAGGGGACTGGGGCACTCTCAACAGAGGCGGGCTGAGGAACTACACGCTCGGGAACTTTCTGGGCGGGGGCGGGAGGCTTACTTCTTCCCCGGGGGTTGGCCCTAGCCGGAGCTCGGCGAGAGCAGAGGCTGCCAGAAGACCCGACCCCTTGTTCGTCAGCTGGTAGGGTTGGCAAGGGATAGGCCTTTTTTGGGTCGGCCTTGGCGTCCCTCAATGGCTGGCGACGGTTAACCCCCTGGTCGCGCCTGCTTGACTTGCCTGTAAGGGCGTCTATATCGATCATATCTGAAACAAACAGAAAAGTCAGTCAAGATGAGTCCAAAAATTATCAAAGAAAAGCTACGAGAAGAAAACTCAAGTAAAAAGCTACAAAGTAATGATATGTACTTCCACAGCCTTCGAGGAAGAAGTGTATTTTCTTGGCGAGGCGATCCAGTGGAATTTATTTCCCTCGTGCATCGACCACCCGGGGTACTGGATGTACTCGGGAACTTCACATCGAACATCCAGCCCCTTAAACCTCTTGGTCGTCATTCCGACCATCCTCAACAAACTCTCGTCGACACTTATCGCATTCCAGTCAAAAACTCGAGCGGGCCCCCTTCCTCTTACTCCAAGGAAATCCTCGATAGCCTTACGAGCAGCCTCCTCATACTCGTCTAAAGTCGCGGTGAGGGAGAGGGACTTGACCCCCTCATTTGAAAGGCGAGGCACGGGGAAATTCCACCCATATCTACCCTCTACTAACAGGACCTTCTCGTCCCAATGACCGGTTTTCCCAGGAGGCTTGGCGAACAGGTTAATTCCCCGGTTATGGTGTTTGCAATGAAGGCGCTTCATCGACTTGGTCACTGCAAAATAGGTCAGAAAGAGGGGCAGGGTCGGCTCAAATCCGAGCATACGGACACAGGCCGCGAAAGAGATCAAATATCTGATGAGGTTCAGCGAGAGGTCAAGGGGATGAGCACCGGCTTCCTCTAAAAGGTCGCACAAGAGTGGATCGAGGGGCAGGCGAAGTCCGGCATCAAAGAATGAAATATAAAAACCTACCCTATCCGTCCTCGCCCTCAGCTCATCCAGACTACTCGAATTATCGAGGCGAATCCCCGGAAAATCTTCCAACTATGATTGAATTGGTCGTCCCAGTTCTCTACGTCCGAAGGATAGATATTGTTCCTCCATTCTCTCAAGGTTCGTCGAACAGGGGCGTCATCGACTTCACCCGAAATCCCCGCAGCTGACGAGCTCTCTCCTCGTTTTTCCACAGCCAGGGCCTTATTCGCCTCAACTATACCCTCGGTGATCACCTCTCGGTAATATTGGTTAAAGAGGTACCGGAGGGCTGTGGTCGTACTCGAGCATAAGAACATTGGTGCCCCAGCCGGGATATCCTCGCTGGCAAATTCTTGGTCGGAAAGAGTAGGTAAATCTTCCCTATTGTAGCCACCGTTAACCAGCAACGTCACCGCTCGGCTTGGTAAAATTAGCGACCAAGCGCCGTCTGTCTGCGAATATACTCTTTTGGTCGTAGGGGATCGAGCATACGCTGGTTCGGGGCTAACGTGCTTGGTTCTCATATTTCTGTGATAGGCAGTCGAAGAGTGGGGCGAAGATGAAGAAGAATGTTCGCTCGGGGCAAAAGCGAGAAAAAGCGGAATCTGGGGCTCATAAAAATCTAACCCTAGATTCCTAACAGTTAGAGGCGAGTAAAAGAAAGAAAGAAAGTACGCTTGAGAGAAAGTTGAGGGCGAGCAGGGAAAGCGAATTTGAGCGAGGAGGCGGGTGGAATTACGTAGAAACCAAGGAAAGATTCGGTGTACCTGCAGAAGCTGCAAGACAATCGGAAAAAAGCGCAAAAACGGAAAATGCTCAAAACAAAGTCAAAACAGAAATTTGTATCAAACGAAAGAGGAAGAAATGGCGAACCTGGACACTAGGATTTTAGAGCGAAAGAACGGTAGCAAGTGTCAGAAATGAGAGGAGAACAGAAGGTTGTTTCGCCTGTTTCAGAGAGTGTAGAAGCGGAGGAGTTTAGAAGAAGAGTGAATGAGAAAACCGGGAAAATCGTGATTTTATGTTAACCCGACTTGCCCGGGTCGACCCGACCAAAAACACGCGGATCTTTACCAAACCAACCTCTGGTCGACACGTGGCGGGCACTATGCTCAAAAATCGCAAAGCGGCGTTTCGGTGAATGGGCCGTCGCATTTTGGGGAAGGACATGACAAATGATTACCTACGACCCCTCGATTACCGTGCATTTAATGCATACGGCGGATCAATTTCCAAGAAAAATTCCACTAATTACTCAACTATCCTCGGCAATAATATGGTCGACTATAAATACTGGTCGACCAAGCGGGCAAGTCAAGGCTAGCGACCATACGAAAACAGGCAAAGAACCGAGGAATCCAAGCGAAGATTAGAAACGAACAAATCGAGCGTGATATTCAGATGACTTTCCAAGCTAAGGATAAATCCTCGCACTGAAACTTCGGGGGCTATTGATGGGACCCGACACAGGGTCCCCCCGTGGACCGACCACGTGGATTCCAGCTAGACTTGATCTGGTCCCACCAAGGGCCGAAGACCATTCCCCAGTCAGTCATCATCGACAAATCACTAACCAACCGACGAAATGCAGGCGACTATAATCAGTCGAGCACGACAGGCAACCATGAATCAGTACCCGACCATATGGTCGAGGATCACCTATGCTCGTCCGACAGTTTCTCTGGGATAAGACGAGGTTTAGCCGTAGCTGCATAGCATCCGTGTGCCTTCCCCACAAGAGCCGAGCAAGCCATGCAAGCCGCCATACCTTATCGGCTTACTCAACCGCCTACAATCCTCACTGCATACACAATCTGTTGACCACTCAGGAACTGCCAGCAAGCCGACCAGGGAACAAGTCCCACCAGTTGGGACCCTCATACCAATCATGATCCCAAATCTAGGCTACTATAAAAGGAAGCCTTTCCCTTCAAGAAAGGTAAGATAACTTAAGATTGCCAACTTACTATACTGCTGGTGATAGACAATACACACAAAGAGATTACTCTCTATACACTGACCGGAAGTTAAGGGAACGCCTAGCTCCAGCATACTATATACTACCTTGTTACTGACTCTCACACTTTGAGGGTCGAGTAGGGAAACCCCCCCCTAACGGTAGTCTTGCTTTCGGTACCCACAACAAAGATCATCAACCAAAGCCCGGATATCCTCGGCAAGTCGGTACCTCGGTACCCCACTCGACGTGACCACCAAGGGCCGGACACGTCAGCTCAGGTCCATTACGTGGACTGCCAGCTCAGTCACCCCGTCTTCGTGGCGTGATCACATTCCTTCTTCTCATTTCATCTTTTTTTCATAGCAAAATCATAGAGTATCCAAAATCTCAGCATTGTTCTTAGTTTAGTTCAATTCAAGGCCCAACCTCTTGCTCGATCTGTCAACTCAAGTCCTCTCTAATTCGCATTAGGTGTGTATGATCCTCTAAGGCGAGGGCATTTGCTTCTTCGACTAACTCAACCATGCCTTTCTCCATTGACTGTTTCATCAACAGAATCAACCAGCTATACTAAAGCAACTACTCGCTTTGGATCTGTAACTTGAAGATATTCATATAGGTTGGATGCTTCTTATTAATAGAACAGGATGAGGAGCCAGCAAGAAAGAATGACCACCAAAAGTCCATCAAGATAGGCATAGTGATTCAATCTTTTAAGGTATTGCCTTCGATTTTTTATCTATCTTTGAATGGTCCGTCAACGTGGATATTCGTAAGTTCCCACATTGCTCTTTTGTAGCCTCCTTGAAGGGAAAAGATAGATCTGAAACTACGATAGATAGTCAATAAAGAAGGTCTGGATCTCGAACAAGTTATGGTTTTTAAAGAAAAAAATGACAAAGACACCATAAATAGAGCACCCATTGAAGGCCATCGGATATGCTGCCGATGACACCACTGGTGTTCTCACCCTTTTTAAATTCTCAAGAAGGTGCTTTGATCGAAACCCATATCTCAGATTCATCGAAACCCATATCTCAGAAGTCAAAGATGAGAGGGTCCCTCGATCTTTCATTACAATAAAAAGAATGTGTCATCATCAATTTCTGATTCGGGTTTTACAGATCGGATCCTAACCCGAGAGTTTTACAGTTTGGGTTTCCCTTCTTCCTCCCTTCTTCAACAACCACCGGGTCATTGTGTCCTTCATCTCCATCTCTCTAGCCCATTACTCGACATTACTACAAAGCGCATTCGCAATTCCAGCTCACACCAGTGACATCTCTCTCTATGTTTTGCCATTTTCACAAGCGACATTTCTCCACCCTCTTCTTAGTTCTCGGCTCCATTTTGTGAGGTGGAAGCAAGGAGGAAAGGGTATTGTGGGGTGGGGAATTCTTGAAAGAAAGAGATTGGTATTTTGATATTTTACTTTGACCCCTTAACTATTAACATTTTAAACTGAAAATCCTTAAAATTAGTAAGGGTATTTTAGTTATTTTAAACATTTACATCCATGTAACTAACGAAAATGATCCACAGTGACCTTATTGGCTTAAAAAGTCAAGTATAATTATTAAATTAAGAAGAAAAAAAAGTACAGTGAGCTTAACGAAAAAAAATATGAAAGTAGGGTGATCAAATTGTTATTTAAGACTATTTTATTTTATCTTGGACTTGAAGTAAATGAGTTGATCCACATGTAGTTGGTTAAGTAAATTTGAAATTCATATTACCCGCCCGTCTCTGCAACAATTCATAAGATAATAGATTCATTTAATTAAACTGTTTCTTTTATATTGTATTAAATAGTCATATATTAATTTCAGCATTTACCCTATTTTAGATTTGTTCAAAATTCTAATTATACGAATTTGGAACATTATCTTATTATAAGCAACTTTTGTAATAAAAAAACTCTTAAAATCGTGCATCGCACGGGTATACCTAGTACTTTTATCAATTAAGAAACAATAGATGTATTCCACATTGGTTAGAAAATGATGTTATTTTGGTGGGATTTTTATTTTTTTTTTTTTATATACATAGATAGAAGAAATGTATCATACATTGATTATATAGTGATCTACCATTAGTATTCGATGGTTAAAAACATAATATTTGAATGGCAATAGAAATAGTGTGTATGTTGATACTTTATACAATAATTATTTTTCCAGACTATTACCATTATCAGTAACAAGTAAATGTTAAGAGTAAATTTATTGTAGATGCTCGGTTACTAATTTGTCTTTTCTATTTACTAATTTATATAATACATTATTCAATATTTGTCATATTTATTGTAGATTTTGGAGATCAGATGTTTTGAAATAAAAAAAAATTCCTTGAAAAATTACAAAATGATTGACAATTATTTATGATGAAATATGTTCAATTGTCATTATTTAACACATAAACACATAAATATGTATCAAATAAATTGTTTTTATAAGATATTTTTAGAGTTTTTAATTGTTTCGATTACAAATGAGAATTTACTTCCGTTAACATCTTTCATCCACAACCAAGGCAGAAGAAGGACCGAGTGACTAAAGTGTAATGATAAAATTGTTGAAAAAATAGCTAGATGATGTTAATAAATAAAAACTTCAGTAGGATGGAACAACCAAGTTAGCCCATACGTTTAAAGAAGCTAATAGTGTGTAGATGGCTTCACAAGAGGGAACTCTTATGCGGGCGCATGTGGTTTCTCTCAGCTTCTGGAACAACCAAGTTAGCTCATGTGCTTAGAGAAACTAATTTATCGATGTGCAAATGGCTTCACAAAGAGGGAACAAATCAAAGGAAAAGTGAATAATAATTTTGGGTCGGAAGAGGTATATATTTGCTAATTTATCTGGGTGCAGATGGCTTCACAAACATTTGAGCTATGTAAACAATTAGAAACATGTAAACAATGGAAAAGGAAAGGCAAAAAAAAAAAAACAAAAAACTTACATCACCGTAGAATTGTGATAAACGCATTCCAAGATCCAAATCATTTGAGCTATCACCAAATGGTTGAAGAATCTATGTTCAATATGCCCATTCAACCGTGGGTTGACAGTCATGAGACTTTCCGCCTCCCAATCCGTCCAAATACAAAGAAAGAGGCTGCGAATGTGAGCGACTCATAGAGCTGAATTAAATAGTTAATTAGATACTACTAATTGATATTATTATTTTGATATATTGTATTTTATGTTATTTCATAAAGACAAACGATATTACGAGATAGAAGCTCATATTAATTATATATACCGTTGGATCACTAAATTTTAATGTGACATTCATATATATATCTATATAGGATTTATATTTCATAAAAAAGAAAGTCAAAGATCATAATGTTTAGAGATTTGAACCTTTCTTTTTTTATTAAAAGTTGTACATTACTTCTATCTTATGGTGTTCCCCTATTTAGAGTTCATCCATAGCTCCTTAATAGGAATGATTAGCTTCGATCCTCAAAGGATGACGTTGTTGGGTTTTATTTTCAATAGCGAGTTGATTGTTTTACCATTTTTAATGTTAGGACATGCTTTCCACATAATTACATTTAAATCTAGAGATGTTTTGATCCAACGGTATATGTGCAAGAGCTTATATTATTACTATGAGTTCAAGCTCGTATATTGGGACTCTTTAAGTAAATCATATTAAACTATATTAAATGTTATATAATTTATTTACATTAATTGTACTAAAGAATTTGAAAAGTTAAGAGTTATTGTCAACTTCATTATTTGATTTTCATTTCAATTTACAAAAAAATATGACAAATATACAAATCATAAATATTTTCAAATTTAGTAAATTACTCATAAGTAGCTTTTCAACCGCTGTAGCAGCAAACGGTCTATCATGCAATCAGTCAAAAGTCATTCAGCCATCAACTTAAGTCTCATTTGTTGTGGCTGATAGTTTATGACTTATGGCTGATAGCTTAAGCTGATGGCTGAATGACTTGTGGCTAATTGCATGATAGACTGTTTGTTACAGATGTTGAAAGGGTTGTTTATAAGTTATAATATTTATATTTTTATTCCTCACTGGATAAATATTTAATGTAGTTGTCTTCATCTTAAAAAAAACCAAAAAACTTAAAATTTGGCTTTGGCTTAACTTTCAATGTAAAGGGTGTTGGCCTACTTATTGGCTTATAAGTTGAAACAAACACTCTATGGTTTTTCAAAGTCAAAAGCCAAAAAGTCACTCTAAATAAGTTGCAACAAACGAGCATTTAAGTTATCAGTCATAAATCATAAGTCATCGACAACAAACGAGTCCTTATTGTCATGTTTTCTTTTTTTTTTCATCCCAAGATAATTGTCTTATTTGAAACTTTCATTTTAGGACAACACTTTTACCACTTTACCCTTTATTTTTCATAATATTTTAGTTATAGACAACATACACATGGATTTTAAAGTAAATTATACATCAAACTAATACATAGTATTAATAATCCAGTCAAATGTGTTTTCTTAAACCGTGCGCCAAATCCATCAAGACGATAATTTAGGAACGGAGAAAGTAAGAGAGATATAAGTTGCATTAAAATTTGTTATAATTATAAAAATGTTTGAGGATAACCAATATGATAATATCAAATGTGGAGTGTAAATTTGAAATATTATAGAGATGATAAACATAGTTTTTTAAACATGAACTCTTAAAATGAAAGATCTCAGAATAGTATGGTGGACCATTTCTTGTGATGCGAGAGGAATATTGATTAAAAGGAAAAAAATGATAAAAATATTTACGAAAAGGAAAGTTTTAAGCAAAATAACTTTTAAAATTTAAAACAAACAAAAAATGAAAGTAAGACAATAATTTTGAAACGAATGAAGTAATGCTTACTACTATAAAATATACTAGCATGCATGCTACTTGTTATAAAATATACTACCATACTTGCTATTTTTTTTTATAAGAAAATAATATATTAAATATCAAGCATCAAAAGAGGTGATGCGTCCTTTGTACACTAGCCGTATACCAACCAAAAGATTAAACAAAAGCATACTATATACATGATCTACAAAAGCTATGATCTAGGAAGAGAGTGATCATCCACGGAACTCCAAAACGAATAGTGCGAATCAGCAAATTCTTCAGCTCGATGCTGACATTTCCACGTTGGAAAGCCCTATGATTCCTTTCCTTCCATAGAATCCAACACACCCCAAAGAGCTCCCCCATAAACTATTCCTCTTCTTCAAATAACCCCTATTCCAACCTCGACATGGTCTATGATCGAACTTGGCATGACCCAAGACATATTAAACATACTCGGCACATGATACCAAAGCTCTAAAGCCACATGGCGGTGAAAAGTAAATGATTTACACTCTCGCGCCCGCCTTACACATATAGCATCTATTAACAAAAACCATGTTACGTTTCCTTAAATTGTCCCGGTTAGGATAGCTTCATGAGTCGCTTCCCACATGAAAAAAGCCACTCTCTTAGGGCTTTGGTTCTCCATCTTGCTCTCACGGAAAGAAGTTATGCCACCATTGAGCAGCTTCAAATAATAAGCGAGAAAAGAGTCCCGAGCCTTTCCAACCACCTTGTCCGTCGGCCTATCGTTTTACGCTCTTGAAGCATCCTTAAAAGGCACTGCTGACTCTAACTCCCAATCATGAAAATTCCTACGAACAAAGGATTCGAGATAGGCTTACCCTCCACCCAAGATAATACATAACTCACTTTACAATCCTTATCCGTGGAAAGCTCAAAAGATTACGAAACGCCTCCCTCAAGCGAATATCCCACACCATCTATCCTCCCAAAACCTCAGAGGCCCATTACCAACCTCAAAAGCAATGAATCTTGCAAAAGAATTCCACCCCTTCCTTATGCCTCGCGGACTCCCACCCCGTAAGGCGAATTAACCTCGTTAGGAAACCAACAGTGACCCCCCTCCCCATACTTGCAAACCACCACTTCCCTCACAAGGCCTCCTTATCGTGAGATATCGCCACAACCATTTCCCCAACAAAGCCTCGTTAAATAATTTGATTTTTCGATATTCGGACCCCCCACGAACCCTCGAACACACCTTATCCCAATTCACTAAGTGAAACTTATGCACTCGATTGACCCTCCCACAAAAATCTCTTTCCAACTTTTCTAATCTACGCCTAATTGTGGCGGGAATCACAAAGGATAAGAAATAGGTTGGTAAATTAACAAGAGTGTTCTTGATCAAAACTAATCTCCCCCTTGGAAAGAAGTTGGCGCTTCCACCACGCCAATCTCTTCTCGAACCGCTCTACCACTGGATTCCATAACGCTCGCTCTTTTATTGTGCACCAATAGGAAGACCAAGATAGGAAGTAGGAAGAGCAGCGGACTTACAACCAAAGAATGCACTAGATCCCCTGACATTCTCCACCTCAGCCAGGGGAATAATTTCACTCTTAGAAATGTTGATGCGGTAGGAAGCTTGACTTGAAAAAATAATAGAACTAAGCGGAGATTTCCCAAGCGAGCCTTATCGCCCCTGAAAAACTAATGTATCATCTAAGAAGATGGGAAATCGACACCTCCCTCTCCCTCTCCTCCCCACCTTAAAGCCACTTATAAGTCACACTTTTTGCCGCCTCTCTCTAACATCCTACTAAGAGCCTCCATTACCACAATAAACAAGAATGGTGACAAAGGATCTCCTTGGCGCAAGCCTCTCGAACTAGGGAAAAAACCCGAAGGTTCTCCATTCACCAGCGAGAAGCGAGCAGGTAGAAATACAAAATCGGACCCATTGAATCCACTTGAGACCAAAACCCATTCTTTCCAACATGTATATCAAGAAATCGAGTTCACATTATCATAAGCTTTCTCTATATCCAACTTACAGCAACCACAGGACCCTTCTTCCGACCTATCATCCACAGCTTCATTGGCTATAAAGGAGGCGTCCATGTCTGTCTATCCTTCAAAGCGTGTTGCGACACCGAAATGATGCTACCCATAACCTCTTCATCTACGGGCTAGCACTTTGGATATCAACTTGTAAATGCCACCCACCAAACTTATCGGTCGAAAATCTCTCAAATCGTGGCACCACTCTTTTTCGGAATCAAGGCTATGAAGCGGCATTAAGGCTTTTCTCAAATCTCAAACTAGAGTGGAAATCTTGAAAAACCTCCATAATGTCCCCTTTGATCACCTCCCGGCAATCTTTGAAAAAAGCCATAGAAAACCCATCGGGCCAGGGGCTTTATCCCCCTCCATCTTCTGACTGCTTGTTATCACTTCCTGTCGAAAGGGGCGCTCCAAGTGCCGCCTCATCGGCACGATCTTGTAAAGCCACACCATCAAATTTGGTCTCCAACCCCCTCTCTTCAAGTGGCGCTTTGAAAAAATTCGAGATGCCCGCTTTAATATCGCCTCATCCTCAGCACACCATCAATGCGGGCCGGATCTATTTTTCGCAGCTCCACGCATTTTGCCATCTGTGGAAGAATTTAGTGTTGTTATCTCCCTCCTTCAACCAGAACCCGACTTTTGGCGCAGATTTCTTCCCGAATAAGAAGGCCCTTCAATTCTTGATTTAAGCGCACCTACGGAGTTCTTCTTCCTCGACAAAGTACCAGCCCCGCTTTCTCATCCGATGCTGAAATCTCATCGAAATTGATTTGATTTTAATCTCCACCTTACGAAGATTTCTCTATTCCAAACTTTTAACTCCTCCTTGAGAAGCTTCAATTTTCGGCTAATCTGAAACTTGGATCTCACGTCACCGAAAAAGAATCCCACCTATCCTTAACCCAATCAAAACCCGGGCTCCTTTAACCACATATTCTCAAATCGAAAAGGAGTTCTCCCTTTAGAACCACCAACACACTCAAGTAGCGGCACATGATCGAAGATAATCTCGGAAGGCGGGGCATGCGGAACTACAGAAACAACCCTCAATCTCCGGGAAATTAAGAATCTATCAATCCTCGAAAATTGATGGCGCTCCCATTTCTAAACCACGTAAAATCCCCCACCAAAAAGATCCACTAACTCCATCTCATTGACAAAATCATTGAACTTCATCATTTCTCGGAATAGATGCGTGCACAAAACGTTCATGAAATCTAACCACATTGAAGTCACCCCCACACACCAGGCACATTCCATCTTGCCTTAGAAATTCGAGTTACGCCCATAATCTCTCCCTAAAAGCATTATTACAAGGACCATAAACCCACAGAAAACCCTCTTTACTATCATCCAGTTTTTGAAGACAAGCTGAAAATTCTCCCGACTTGAATCAACCATCGATAGAGCGTTTTTGTCCCACATCACAAGAACCCCACCGCTCCTATAGAATCTAAATGCACCAGTCCACCTTTCTAGCACACCAAATACTATCAATAATCCTCACATCAACCTTCTCGGTTTAGTTTCACATAAGCAGACCATAGT
>CM028384.1:61222686-61313501 GCA_013146195.2 Codonopsis lanceolata | reverse complement strand
CCAATGACATGATATTAATTGTTATAAGGCTGAGAAATTATGTTTTAGAAGGTTGAGTTCTTTCAAATGACAATTCTGGTGGTACTCTTTGATTCCAAGAATGTCACTGAAACTATTTGATTCTAGAGTTTCTTTCAAATTTCAGATAAAACATTTTTGTTGATTATGCTTACTTAACGCTCTATGAATAAAAACTATGGTAAGTTATTGTCTAATAAAGACACCATTTGAAAACATGTTTTTACTTATCATAAGTTGTATGTAGCTTTGTCTATAGTTACTATGTGATATTTATAGTTGCAATAGTCGTACACGTTGAACGAAAATTATTGAATATAAAAAGTATTCCAAAATTTATCTTATTTTTTTTTCAAATTTATAGGATTTTCTATATTTAATTTTACTGTTTATTATTATTTTTTAATTTTGTTAATATTAAAAATTAATTACATATTATTTAATTTTAATTTAATATATAATTTTATACACATGTACAATCCGTGCAACGCATGGGTGCATCACTAGTACTGGTTATATAAGTTACTAACCCACTTCGAATTTGATTGACATCATGAACTCAAAGGAGTTCATTCAAATTTCAAATCATTATCTCCTAATCCCATCCCATCCCATCCCATAAAAGTATGTGTTGTTTCTTACAAATCTCTCTCTCTCTCTCTCTCTCTTTATATAATATATATATATATATATATATATATATATATATATATATATATATATATATATATATATATATATAAAGTTAGTAAGAAGCACTATGATTGTGTCACTTCATCACTTTTTGATAAATCTTCATTGTAAAATATCCATGTAGAGGTTTTAAAATTCTTAGTTTTCTAGATATTAACTAACAATAATACATAATAATACTCTCACGCTCATAAATTATTGTCCTTAGTTGACCCGACGCGACGATTCAGCAAGTTAAAAAACAATCGACTTGATTATTTATATTGGTTTAATGTGTAGCCTTTTTAAGCCCATGTGCATGTGGCTCATAATTAAAGTATAGTGAAAAGTAAGGGGTAAAGTGGTAAAAGTAATGTTTAAAAAGGTAAGTTTCAAACCGGACAATTATTTTAGATTTAACGAACAAAAAGGAAAAAAGGAAGACGATAATTTAGGGACGGAAGGAATAATCAATATGATAATGTGTATTAGTATTAATATACATAATTTCTTCTATTGTCAATAGTAGAAAGCTTATATTTAAAAACTCTTCAAGGTGGGACATTACTTCTAATGACTCACTTCTAACACCATACTTTAAGCTTTGATATTTTATTAATAAAAAACTTGATTTGGACAAATAAATATATCATTTCGATACTCTTGCCGAGTAGAACACAATTACACAATTACTTTTGCCAACAAACAATGAGACATAAAGAAATTTGTGCATTAAGTTGCATAATTTCTTTCACTAAATAAACTAATTTTTTAACAAGTATTATACTTTAAGTCTTGATATATTATTCATCCAAAACACGATTTGGACAAATAGATATATCATTTCGATACTCTCATCGAGTAGAACACATTTGCGCAAAGTACATTCAAATAAACAAATGACACATAAAGAAATTTATGTCTCAAATTGCACAATTTTTTTACTAAAAGTAAAAACACTATTTTTTAACAAGTATTTTACTTTAAGTATTTATATCTTATTCATCCAAAACTCGATTTGGAAAAATAAATATATCATTTCGATGTTCTCACCGAGTAGAACACATTTGTGCAATTACCTTCACCAACAAACAAAGACACGTAAAAAAATTTGTGCCTCAAGTTGCACAATTTATTTAAATAAAAACACTAATTTTTCAACAATATAAGAGATGTATCCTACATTGGTTAAAAATTGATGTTGGTTTTAAAAATACTATTATTAATTACCAATAAAAAGATGTATCATACATTGGTTGAAAAGTGATGTTGGTTTTCAAAGTCATTTGATAAAAGACTTCAACCATTATTACCAATAGAAGATGTATATCTCACATTTGTTAGAAAATGATGTTGATTTTAAATTATTTTATATTATTACAAATAAAAGAGATGTATATCACATTGTTTAAAAAGAAAATGTTAGATTTTAAAGTTTTTAGACTAAAGCCTTTCACTTTTACAAGAGATGTATATCACATTGGTTACAAAATATTTTACTACTATTACCAATAGAATAGATGTATACCACATTGGTTAAAATTGATATTGTTTTTAAAATACTACTCCTCCGTCCCTAAATAATCGCCGAGTTGACTGCCATGTTTACGAAAAAGTAATTGACTTGATTATTTATATTGGTTTAATGTGTAGTTTCCTTTAATGTCCATGTATATGTGGTCCATAATTAAAGTAGAGTGAAAAAGTAAGGATAAAGTGGTAAAAGTGATGTTCTAAAAAGGTAAGTTTCAAAGTGGACAATTATTTTAGGACGGACGAAAAAGGAAAGGAAGACGATAATTTAGGGACGGAGGGAGTATTATTAATTACCAATAAAGAGATGCATCATACATTGGTTAGAAAGTGATATTTGTTTTTCAAGTCTTTTGATAAAAGACTTCTACCATTATTACCAATTGATGATGATGATGATATATATATATATATATATATATATATATATATATATATATATATATATATATATATATATATATATATATATATATATATATCACATTGATTAAAAAATAATGTTGATTTTAAATTATATAAAAGACTTTTACTATTATTAGTAATAAAATATATATATATCACACATTTGTTATAAATTGATGTTGGTTTTAAATAACTAGTATTACCAATAAAAGAGATAAATCTTACATTGGTTAAAAAGTGATGTTTATTTTAAAATTCTTTAAATAAAAAGAATTATACTTTTATTATCAATAAAAGAGAAAAAAAAGAGATGCATCTCATTGTATAGAAATCGATGTGAGTTTTAAATTTTCTTTGATAAAAAACTTCTACTACTATTATCAAATGATGAAATGTATTCCACGTTGGTTAGAGTGATGTATGTATTAAAAATATTTTTAAAAAAGAATTAATATTAATAGAAAAAATATATATTTCACACTGGTTAGGAAAGTGATATTGGTTTAAAATATTTTTGATAATGTATCTCACATTGTTACAAAGAGATCCACATTATTTAGAAACATATATTGGTTATAAAAGTCTTTAAATAAAAGAATTTTTATGTTATTATTAATACAAGAGATGTATCACACATTGTTTAGAAAGAGACTATATCTTCGTGCCTGTGCCTATAACACGGTGCCAGTATATCTGATTTCGTCAATTGAAACGCCAACGTCTAAATAGAAGGTGCGATTTAAAAAAAAATGTTATTGTTAAGGGGTACATTACTTCAAGTGATAGTTGAGGAGTGCTATTCGAACTCGACCTATAGTTAAGGGGGGTTATTTGTAAGGAGTTATATGTAACTGACCTATGAACGTTTGATTTTGCGGCGAAATCAACTCACATGCCCAGATAGTCTCAGTCAATTAATTGAGCTCTATTGTGAGATTATATTAATGTAAGGTTGATGTTTTGTAAGGGGTAATGATTTGGAATATTAATCTCAGAGTGTGACTGTTCATAATATTAATTGTAGGGGGTGACTTTGTAATAGGAGGGTGAGAGAAAATAGAGATTTAAAAATGGATAACTACTTTCACACATGTGAATGTGAGAGTGAATCTCAACCATTAAATTTTTTAAAATAATTTAATCTCAACCTCTAAATAGCTTTAGCCAATTGTACATGTGTGAGAATGAGTTCTATTGTAATATAGATGTTGGTTTCAAAACTCTTTAGATAAAATTCTACTACTATTATTATTTTTATATTATAACCAATAGAAAAGATGTATCCCACATTTTTTTAGAAAGAGATACTAATTTCAAAAGTTTTTATATAAAAAATTATTGTTATTACTATATGATAATGTATTTCATATTTGTTAGAAATTAGTGCTGGTTTTAAAAATACTATTATTATCAATAGAAAAAATGTCTACCACATGGTTAGAAATAAATGTTTGTTTTAAAAGTTTTTAAATAAAAGTCTTAAACTTTTATTATCAATAGAAATACGAGATTTATCAAGTCCGCCATTTGACCCGTGAGTAAACAAATATAGCCTTTGACCATTGATTTACTAATAAACCAAGTGTAAACCACCGGGTTGACCACATTTGTCGACTAGTGATTTCGGATGTTGAGGGGGTGCATTTTTACTAATTTACCGAATAACCAGTGATTGTTTATCAGTGGTTTATCAATAAACCAGACCATAAAAGAGTTTTAAAAAAAATTGAGGTTAAATGACCAAGTCATTTTTGACTTGGTCATTTGTGTAAATTCCCCAATAGAAATAGAAAAAAAGTATTTCACATTGTTAGAATATGAATAATAATTTTAAAAGTCTCAAAATAAATATTTTAATACCATAAAGTCCAAAATTTAAGATGTCTACTAACGCAGGTATGTTAAAAGATTTCTTTTTGACGATTTTTTTTCCATTTATGACAATGATGATAAAAATTGTATAATATTATTTTATTATTACTGTTACTATTGCTATTATTATTATTATTATTATTATTATTATTATTATTATTATTATTATTATTATTATTATAACAATAATACTATTATTATTCTCAAATATTCATGTGTGACTCATTGTTTCTCAACCATTATCTATTAATAATAGGTATTAATAATTAATACAATAATGAGATATTAGTCTCTACTATTAATATCTTCTATTGTTAATAGTAGAAAAAGTCTTATATATAAAAAAATTACAACCAACATTATTTTCAAACAAATGTGGGATACAACTCTATTAGTAATAAAATGTTAGATTTTCATTTAATGACTTTTAAACCAAAATCAATTTATAACCTATATAAAATATATCTATATTAATATTACCAATAGAAAATATGTATCTTACATTAGTTATAAATTGATGTTAGTTTTGAAAGTATTTTGATAAAAGATTTATGCTTTTATCACTATGGAATAGATGTATATTACATTGTTTAGAAAAAAAAATGTTAGTTTTAAAAGTCTTATATTAAAAACTTCTACTGTTATTACCAATAAAATATATTTATCTCACATTGTTTAAAAATAAATATTGGTTTAAAAAGTTTTTAGATTAATTTTTTTTTGTTACAAATAGAATAGATGCATGTATCTTATATTGGCTGCAAAGTATTCTACTATTATTAACACTAGAAGAGATGTATCTCACATTGGTTAGAAATATATGTTGGTTTTAAAAATACTATTATTACCAATAAAATAGATGTATCATACATTTGGTAGAGGGTAATGTTGGTTTCAAAATCTTTAAATATAAGACTTTTACTATTATTACCAATAGAAGATGTATATCTCAAATTGATTAGAAAATGATGTTGATTTTAATTTTAGGTACAAGACTTTTACTATTATTACTAATAAAAGGGATATGTTACATTGGTTAAAAATGATGTTAATTTTAAAAGTCTTTAGATAAAAGACTTTTAGTTTTATCATCAATATAATAGAAGAGATGTATCACACAATATTTAGAAATAGATGCTGGTTATAAATTTTTTAAGATAACAGACTTCTACAATTATTACCAAATGATGATATGTATCTCACATTGGTTAGAGAATGATGTTAATTTTAAAAGTCTACCATTATTAACAATAGTAGAGAAGTATTTCACATTGGTTAGAAAAATGATATTGACTTAAAAACTTTTTAGATGATGGATTTCACATTGGTTACAAAGAAATGTATCTCACATTATTTAGAAATGAGTATTGGTTATAAAAGTCATTATATAAAGACATTTTTATTTTATTACCAATAGAAAATATGTATCTCACATTGTTAAGAAATGAATGTTGGTTAAAAGCTTTTTTTTTTTTATCTACAACTATTATTACTAATAGAAAATATGTATACCACATGGTTAGAATGTGGTGTTGGTTTTAAAAGTCTTTAGATAAAATATTTAAACTTTCATTACCAATAGAAATATAAAATAAGTATCTCACATTGTTTAAAAATAAATTATGATTTTAAATTTTTAACAAAAAACTTCTAATATTATTATCAAGTTAGATGTTAATTTTAAAAGTTTTAAGATCAAATATTTTTACTATTATTACTAATCCAAAATATGTATCTCACGTTAGTTGGAAACTTGTATTAATTTTAAAATTATTTAGGTAAAAAAACCGTTTAATATTAGTAACAATAGAAAAAATATATTATAGCCATAGAAGAGATTAACAATCTAATTATAATGTCCAACAGTTATATTATTATTACAATATATATATATATATATATATATATATATATACACACACACATATATATATATATCACATTATACCCGTGCGAAACACATACTAAATAACTAGTTAATTTATATAGCCAAAGATAGCCCTATATATATTTAATAAATGGGAATTCCACCTTTTTGACCACCGTACAAATTGAGGAAATCTAATTTGATCAACGACGTTTCATAATGACTAAATTAACAACAATCAACTTTTAATTTAGTTTAATAATAGTCTGCCGTGACCCTCCGTTCAATTTGACAATTCCACGTAGACGCCACATAAGGAGTCAACTAACGTAAAAAAATCAAATTGAACGAAGGGTTCGCGGCGAGGACGATATTGCAACCAAATTAAAAGTTGGTTGGTTACTTTGATCGTTATAAAACGTCGTTGGTCAAATTGGATTTTCCCAATTTATACGATGATCGTAAATATGGTATTCCCTTTAATAAACCACTGAACATGACTTAAGGACACGAAAAGTAATTTTTTCAGGGTAATCGATTTCGATGATATAGACCAAAATAGCCCAATAACTAATAAACAACTCAACATGAAACAAGTAAATTTTTCATGAGGTAAATCAATTCCATGAATATCACCCAAAATAACCCTACTTTTAATAAACCATTCAATATGAGTTAAGGTTAAACAAGTAATTTTTTTTCATGAGGTTAATCAATTTCATGAATATAAATCAAAATAACCTTACATGTAATAAACTACTCACTAATTTCAAATGGTATGCCTCATGTTATGGTATTGTTAAATATAATTGAATATGTTTGTGTAAGAATTCAATTTTTTTTATAAGTTTACATAAATGTTATATAATTTTGTGTTTAACAAAGTTTGAACATTTATAATTCAACATTACTAACAACCACTATCATTAAGTTAAATTAGATATTTTGAGTCTTCGACCTTCATTGTTGTTATAAGTTAGATATCATATCCATATGTTCACAAAGGCATGCAAATGAGAAATTCCTAGTATTGCACAAGATGTACCATATCCTTATGGTTCGTTTTTACTTAATAATTAAAATTGTCCTAATGTTTAATTACCTCACAAGCCATAAGTGATAAGACCATCAATGAAATTGCAAAATAAAAGAAAACTTCGTCAGTCTACAAAATGTAGTCTCTTTTTTTTTTTTGTAAAGTTAACTTTGGATAATATCAAATCGTTATGTAGGATATATTTAATTACCATGTATTAGGAAATGTAATTTAAATTATTAATATAATATTTGAAATACTATTAATAATAATTTTCAGAATTTCATAAGATTATGTAAATTTTTATTTTGGTCAAAATTTAATCACTTTAATTAACTTCACAAAAGTCAAAATAAAACTGTTATTTTGAGATGAAGTGGGTAGAAAAAAAAAAAGGAAGAAAGGAATATGCTTACGAACACATTAAATAGGATTGTAAAGTACTATCTATACCAGATCAAGTTGTAGAACACATACACACACAAAACGACGCGTGATCTTCGTAATATCAATATTACCTTATTACTACTCACTTTGTTAACCCCATGATTCACATATTTAAGATCATAATAAATCACTAGTTATTTAGCCCGTGTTATGCACGGGTACAATGGAAGATATATATATTTTTGTAATAATAATATAACTTTTAAATAGTATAATTAGATTGTTAATCTCTTTCATGGTTATAAAATAATTTAAACTCAACATCATTTTATAACCAATGCGAGATATACATCTTCTATTGGTAATAATGATAAAAATATTTTATCATATATATATATATATAAAGTTGGTGAGGAGCACTATGGTTGTGCCACCTCAACACCTTTGGATAAATTTTCATTCTAAAGCATCCATATGGAAGCTTTATAAACTTTTGGTTTTCAAGTGACTTTGAAAATCAACATCACTTTCCAACCAATGTATGATGCATTTCTTCTATTGGTACTTAATAATAGAATTTTTAAAACCAACATCAATTTCTAACCAATGTGGGATACATCTCTTCTATTGTTGAAAAATTAGTATTTTTAGTTAAAGAAATTGTGCAACTTGAGGCACGAATTTCTTTATGTGTCATTTGTTTGTTGACGAAGATAATTGCGCAAATGTGTTCTACTCGGTGAGAGCATCAAAATGATATATTTATTTATCCAAATCGAGTTTTGGATAATAAGATATCAAGACTTAAAGTATAATACTTGTTAAAACAATTAGTGTTTTTAGTGAGAGAAATTATGCAACTTGAGACACAAATTTCTTTACATGTCATTTGTTTGTTGGTGAAGGTAATTGTGCAAATGTGTTCTACTCGGTGAGAGCATCGAAATGATATATTTATTTGTCCAAATCGAGTTTTGGATGAATAAGAAATCAAGAGTTAAAGTATAATAATACTTATTAAAAAATTAGTGTTTTTAGTGAAAGAAATTGTGCAACTTGAGGCCCAAATTTCTTTACATGTCATTTGTTTGTTGACAAAAGTAATTGTGCAAATGTGTTCTACTCGTCAAAAACATCGAAATGATATATTTATTTGTCCAAATCAAGTTTTGGATGAATAAGATATCAAAGCTTAAAGTATGAATGTATGATGTTAAAAGTTAGTCATTAGAAGTAATATCTAACCTTGAAGAGTTTTATCCCACATTGGTTAGAAGTAATGTTAGTTGTAATTTTTTTTTAAATATAAGTCTTCTACTATTGACAATAGAAGAAGTTATATATACTAATACTAATACCTCTTATCATATTGATTATTATTATTATTATTTATTATTATTAGCTAAAGGTTATAAAACCAAAAGTATATATATCTTATATTGCTAATAATAGTAAATCTTTTATATAATCTAAAATAATTAAAAATCAACATAATTTTTTAACCAATGTGAGATATACATATTCTATTGGTAATAATGGTAGAAGTTTTTTATCAAAAAACATTGAAAACCAACATCACTTTATAACAAATGTATGATACATCTTTTCAATTATTAATTAATAATAATATTTTTAATACAAACATCAATTTCTAGCCAATGTGTGATACATCTCTTCTATTGGTAATAATAGTAGAATATTTTGTAACCATGTGAGATACATCTCTTGTAAAAGTGAAAGTCTTTAGTCTTTAGACTTTAAAATCTAACATTTTCTTTTTAAACAATGTGTTATACATCTATTTTATTGGTAATAATATAAAATAATTTAAACTCAACATCATTTTCTAGACAATGTGAGATATGCATCTTCTATTAGTAATAATGGTAAAAATATATATATATATATATATATATATATATATATATATATATATATATATATATATATATATACATATATTTAAAATTGGTGAGGAGCACTATGATTGTGCCACCTCACCACCTTTGTATATAATTTAATTTTTAATTTTTTAAAATCTTCATTCTAAAGCATCCATGTGAAAGCTTTAAAAACTTTTGGTTTCTAGTGACTTTGAAAATCAACATCACTTTTCAACCAATGTATGATGCATGATTCATTTCTTCTATTGGTACTTAATAATTGAATTTTTAAAACCAACATCAATTTCTAACCAATGTGGGATACATCTCTTCTATTGTTGAAAAATTAGTGTTTTTTGTGAAATAAATTGTGCAACTTGAGACACGAATTTCTTTACGTGTCATTTGTTTGTTAACGAAGGTAATTGCGCAAATATATTCTACTCTGTGAGAGCATCAAAATGATATATTTATTTGTCCAAATCGAGTTTTGGAGAATAAAATATTAAGGCTTAAAGTATAATACTTGTTAAAAAAAATTAGTGTTTTAGTGAGAGAAATTGTGCAACTTGAGGCACGAATTTCTTTACGTTTCATTTATTTGTTGGTAAATGTAATTGCGCAAATGTGTTCTACTCGGTGAGAGCATCAAAATGATATATTTATTTGTCCAAATTGAGTTTTGGATGAATAAGATATCAAAAGTTAAAGTATAATACTTATTAAAAAATTAGTGTTTTTAGTAAAAGAAATTGTGCAACTTGAGGCACATATTTCTTTACGTGTCATTTGTTTGTTGACAAAAGTAATTGTGTAAATGTATTCTACTCGGCAAAAACATCGAAATGATATATTTATTTGTTCAAATCAAGTTTTGGATGAATAAGATATCAAAGCTTAAAGTATGATGTTAAAAGTGAGTCATTATAAGTAATATCTAACCTTGAAGAGTTTTATCCCACATTGGTTAGAAGTAATGTTAGTTGTAATTTTTTTTAAATATAAGTCTTCTACTATTGACAATAGAAGAAGTTATATATGCTAATACAAATACCCCTTATCATATTGATTATTATTATGTATTATATTAGCTAATGGCTAGAAAACCAAAAGTTTTTAAAATTTCCACATAGATTCTTTATAATGAAGATTTATCTAAAGGTGGTGAGGTGTCACAACCATAGTGCTCCTCACCAACTTTATATATATATATATATATATATATATTTGAGTTAATCAAACTAGCAGAAGGACTTGTTTGATTTAACTTATTGATATGTGTTGATTACTTATTATTTATGACTGATAACTTATTACTTATGACTAATAACTGATGATGTTTGATTTAACTTTATAAAAATGCTGATTAGCTTTCATAAGTTAGTGTGTGTATTTGATTAATAAGTTGAAATAGTGCTGAAATCCAATATAAAGACTAAAATAGCATCATCACAAAATATGATTTACATTATTATTATTATTATTATTATTACTATTATTATTAATAATAATATTAATTTTAATCATATTATTATCATTATTACTTATTTTATTTATTATTATTATTATCATCACTTTTTTATTAGTTTATTAATAATAATAGAAATTTTATCACTATTATTAATTATTACTATTATTATTATCATTATTATTGCCTTTATTATTATAATTATTTTATTAACAATAATATTAATTTTATTATTATTATTACTTGTTAATTTTAGTATTTATTTTATTATATTAATAATATTATTAATGTTATTTATATTATTATTATAATATTTTATCATTATAATATTGATATTAATATTACTTTTATTATTATTATTATTATTTTTACTATATTATTACTTTTTTAGTAGTATTATTATTATAAGTAATAATAATAATAATAATAATTATTAAATTTATCATTATTAATATTATATTTATTATTATTATAACAATTATCATTATTCATATTATTATTTATTAATATTATTATAATTCCTTTTATTATTATAATAATAATTATTATTACTTTTTGTTTTTATTATTATTATTATTAAGAAGTGTAATCTTATAATATATAAAATTTCAATAAAGAAGAGGACTCACATATTTTTAAAAAGTAGAATTATTATTATTAATATTATCACTATTATTATTAATAATAATATTAATTTTAATCATATTATTATTATTTTATTTATTTATTTATTATTATTATCACTTTTTTATTAGTTTATTAATAATAATACAAATTTTATCACTATTATTAATTATTACTATTATTATTATCATTATTATTGCCTTTATTATTATAATTATTTTATTAACATTAATATTAATTTTATTATTATTATTACTTGTTAATTTTAGTATTTATTTTATTATATTAATAATATTATTAATGTTATTTATATTATTATTATTGATTTTATTATTATTAATATTATATTTTATCATTATAATATTGATATTAATATTACTTTTATTATTATTATTACTTATTATTATTATAATTATTTTTACTATATTATTAATAATAATACTTTTTAGTATTATTAATAATATTATTATTAGTAATTAGTAATAATAATAATAATTATTATTATTAAATTTATCATTATTAATACTATGTTTATTATTATTATTATTATTATTATTATAACAATTATCATTATTCATATTATTATTTATTAATATTTTTATAATTCCTTTTATTATTATAATAATTATTATTATTACTCCCTCCGTTCCTAAATTATTGTCCTCATTTCCTTTTTCGTCCGTCCCAAAATAATTGTCCACTTTGAAACTTACCTTTTTAGAACATCATTTTTACCATTTTACCCTTACTTTTTCACTCTACTTTAATTATGGGCCACATACACATGGGCTTTAAAGGAAACTACACATTAAACCAATATAAATAATAAAGTAAATTGATTTTTCTTAAATTGTGAGCCGGGTCAACCAGGACGATTATTTAGGGACGGAGGGAGTATTATTATTTGTTTTTATTATTATTATTAAGAAGAGTAATCTTGGAATATATAAAATTTCAATAAAGAAGTTGACTCGCATGTTTTTGAAAAGTTGAATTAAGCACTAGGCTTAGTGCTTACAACTTATGGCTTAACATGTGCTTTAAGTAGCTTGTACATGACTTATGACTTATTTTACCATAAATGAAATCAAACGCTTCAAAAACAACTTATGGTAAGTCATAAGTCATAAACACTTCTAGATAAGTCAAATCAAATATGCCCGAAATATATGAGTGTAGTCAAATATGTTGAATTATTTATGTGAAATATCCAAATATTTTGTGATTTTTTTTTACCAACCATAAGAGGAAAAATTACAAAATAAAAAAAAAAAAAGTTTTTTTTAAAGAAAAAGTGAAAAGAGGAGAAATATGGGACTCAGTATTCAAAACGTCCCAACAGTGGGCTCCGCAACACCTCCGTCGTTCTTTCCACGTCATAGGAGAATACATGAAGTAGTAGCCTTTGGTCTGCCTGTCCTTTATGGTAATGTATGAACGATGGCCGGTGACCGTCCCCCTCTCTTTCTCCCTCCTAAACCGGAAGTCAGCTTCATTCTCTACCGACCATCAACTCATAATTCATTCTCCCTTTACAATCTTCACAATGTTTCAAGCTTTGAACCAATTATATTTTTCTTCTCCATAAAAATTACTTGAAATAATTCAAAATAAATCAAACCAAACTTAAACATTTTCTTTTATTCAATTAAATCACTAAATAAACGTAAATATCCAAGTACTTATTTCGGCTAGAGGTATTGTAATATATACTAGATCTTCATGCCCGTGCGTGCAAGTATATCTGATTTCGTCAATCTTTTAATGTGATTTACGGTATTATTGTAATTACTTAAATCAATATAATTTTTATAAAGCATGAATTTTATTTTTTATATATTCCTAATTAATGGTAGCACATGTTTAAATTAGGAAGCATAAATTAAAGTTATTGACAAATGTCAAATTTTTAAACAAAAAATTATGTGTGGGCATTCATTTCATTGTAATATTGATATATATGAAATATAAATAATGTCTCTCTATAACGTTTAATCTTACAATCTCAACCATTTGCGAAAATTTGTATTTGTATTTTTTATTTTTAATTGTTATCGTAATTAACTTAATCAATTTAATTTTTTTCAGACCCGTAATTTCATATACAAATTAAAAAAAATTTAAAAAAATCGTAAGTTTTGTAATTTGAAATATTTGTTTTTTTTCTTTTTAACTGCTATCGTAATTAACTTAATAAATTTAATTTTTGTTCGGTCCGTTTTTTCCGGCCCATAATTTCGTATACAAATTATTAATTAATTCCTTCGTTTCAGGCAAAAAGAATCCGTTTGAAAGTCAATTTTTTAAGAAAATAATATTTTTAATAGTTTATTTCCACAGTATCTGCTTCATTTATTGATAAATTCTCAAATTGATGACGTGCCATCGGCACGGGCAAGAGTACTAGTATAGATAGATAATATATTTTAACATCGTCTTACGGATCTTAATTCGTAAAACGAAGTTTTACTCTCTCATAAATTACAACTCAATCCATCAAAACACGTTAAATCGAGTTAAAAAGATTCGTGTTATCTAAAATACCCGTAAATTGGTGTATGTGTGTGTACATAATCAGTCAATAATAAAAACCAAATTCTTTCTTGACACGTGTGTGTACTAAAAAAATAACAAGTGTGGCCACGCCAACAAAATTTACCTGTAAAATCAGATTCTTTCTTCTCCCTCATTATATTGCACCACCCTGTTTGTTTTGTTTTTTTTTTTTCGATATTAAAATTTTATTTTTACTGTTTGTTATAAAGTACTCCATATTGGCCTAATTGATGCAAGACTGTGTAAAGCAATAATGGCCATTAATTTGCCACCAATTAAGTTGAATATTTGGTATTTTTAATTAATCAAATTTAACAGTTGATAATCTGTCACCGTGGGGGGTCCTTTTTTGAGCTGCTGTTAGTGATAAGCACGCCTGGCATTTCCATCATTCCCTCCATCCAACCCCCTCTTTCTCTTATATACTTTCCCCCTTTCTCTCTCCTCCCTTTCCTCTTCTCTCTCTAGACTTGCCGAATTATTCTCTCTCTCTCTCTCTCTCTCTGTTTTTGTTCTTCTTTGCTATTCAGCTTTTGTTTTTTTGGATGTTAATTTTGCCATTGGATTGGATCTTCTAGATTCATTTCTGGGTTTCGATTCAATTTGTTCCGCGCGAGGTGGGTAATCTTCTTCATAATTTTCCTTTTTGTTGTCTGCTCATGTTAGCTCAATCAAAGTTGATTTTTTTTTGGGGTGGCGCAAATTGTTTTTATTGATGAAATTGATCTGGAATTTCTGGGTACTTTTTTTGATGTTAATATGCTTTTCTATCGATGATTTGTCGCATTTGGAAAATTTGCTAGGGTTCTATTTGATTCGCATGATGCGATTTTATAACGCTGCGTGAATTCCGGGCGCTATATCAAAATCTCACCTGAAATTGGCTTAGCTTACAAATTTTAAGAAATGTTGTGTGTTTCAGGGCAAACGGTTATGTAAACATGAAACATGTTCAATTGTGCATAATATCATTATATTTAGTGTTTTTGGAATGGAAATGCTTCGACAAAATGTGTAACTTGCGAATATGTTAATGTGTATGTGTAGGCCTGCATTTATTTTCGGGCTTTTTGTTTGTTTATTTCTTAAATTTTTCTTTGGTAGATGTAATGACAAGAATTAAATGTCTTCTTTTTCTCATTACTTGGTGTTTCCAAGTTCTGAAAGTCTTCAGCTGTCAATCCCCCCCCCCTTCCTTTCCTTGTGCTATCCACCTTTCTTTCTCTTGTGATCGACCCTCCTGCAATTTTTTGGGCTAATATATGTGTGGGTGTGTGTGTCGATAGTTCCTTTTCGCAAAGGTGTATATATATTTATATATAGATATATAGATATATAGCATGACATTGTATGAATTACTGCCAATGGTTGGAAAAAGGGCTCTAGACACATTTGCTGATACATTCTTCTTCTTCTTCCTTTTTTTTCCCCACATTTTCCTATTCTTCAAAATTCACTCCAATGTTTAGTTAACATGACATTTGGTAATTTTTCCTTCTCATTCTTGAGGCGGCAGTTGAAGATGGTCACTTCATCTGTTACGGGGCACTGTTATTGTGTCATTGATAATATTAGTTGTTCATTGCCCATGTCTATGTAATTTTGTCTCTATAGAGCTGAGCAAATTCTCGTTGATGAGATTGACAGTTCCATGTACATTTCAGTAGAGTCGTGCTAATGCTGCTGTAAGCCAGCTTGCAAAACATAAGCCAATAGGACAATCCAGGAAATTGAATGAGAGTTGAAATGACTAGAGAATGGGGTTGAGAGATGAATTTGTTCATCAGCTTAACTTCGGTGGGTACTTCATTTGTATCTTTATTAAGTTAACGGTGAACCCACTTCAAATTATCTATATGCATTTCTATGTTGAAAGAAACATATTTTCTTTTCCGAAGGTGCAGCTGAAAATAGGGTTAGTTGGTCATTCAAAGATTTTTAGTTAGTCTCGACCAGGGTTACCAAAAAACAGGCTGAGACTATTGTAACATGTTACTATGCTAAGCTGGTAGATGCTATATGGTGGTGGCCTGCTATACAATGGGTATGTTTCTATATGTTGTTACATACGCCGATAACAATCAGATATTGATATGTGGGTGGTAATTAAAATCTTAGTGTATCAGGAGAAAAAATGAGTCATGTCTGTTCAATGAGATTGTTGATATAATGATGAAAGATGGGTAAGCTCTGGTGATACTTTGTGAGGTTCACCATTAACCTAAAATTTCCTTGAACTGGTTTTGTCATTACTTTATATACTTTGTTGGTCAATACACTTTCCTTGTTCCTGCATTATACTATTGAATTATTTTGTTTCTCCCAGATTTTGTCCTATTACCACTGCCAAGATGTGTTTGACTTACTGATTCGTATATCGTATTCACACCTTTGTTTTTCTTTACATTATCTTTTGGTGGGAGTTTAGGTACTCTATCCCCATCTTCTGGCTGAGCTTGTTAAAAAGGCAGGCAGATAAAAGGAAAGTAGTATGGCTGTTTCAATGAGAGATTTGGATCCAGCTTTTCAAGGAGCTGGGCAAAAAGCGTATCCTTTGTTTGTATTATACTACCATTTACTCCCTCTGTTCCGAGCAAAGAGTCCATCATACTATTTTTGGATGTTTCGCTTTAAGATTCACTTTCCAAAAAAATATGTTCATTATCTCCATAACATTTCAACTTTACCCTTCACATTTATATTAACCTATTGGTTATGCTCAAGCATTTTTGTAAACTTCAACACGATTTTTTTAGTTGCAATTCTATGAATGTTGCATTAAGTAGCTTTGGTTAAGAGAGGGGTGAATAAAAAACTGCAAACGTTTGAAGCCTTAAGCTACTTTTCCCATAATTGGGGATCTGTAATTTTTTTATTTGATCTTTTATTTATGGAGGTTCATCTTTTACTATGTTCTCCTTAACAAATTTAAGCGGAATCGAAATTTGGCGCATCGAAAATTTCCGCCCTGTACCTGTCCCAAAGTCTTCCTATGGCAAATTTTTTACAGGGGACTCCTATGTAATTATGAAGGTAACTTGTCTTATACTACTGCTGCTCTGTACATTTTATAGATCTCAGTGAGTTGGTCTCTTACTACTGATGCACTAGCATTTGATTTTCCTGTTACAGATCTTAGTGATATAGTTGGCTAATTATAGAATGAACTATAACCTTAGTACTATAAGGAACATGTTTTATCGTTTCTGGATCAACAAGTAAATCCTTATCAAATTTGCATCTGAAAATAGTCAAGTTGACTTTGAAAAGTCAAAGTGTACCTCTTTTTCTGGGAGGGAGTAGTGTTTTGAACCTTTTCAAGTCATTTGCAAGCAACATTGCATGGAGTTCGTGTCTCCCCAACTGAGTTTAGCAGTGAATGGCGTGAACCATCTCCATTATAGAGCCTTTTGACTCTTCAGGCGTATTAGTAGTCCCAACATAAGCAGTTTCATTAATGAAAGATTTCTACTTGAATAAATTATAAAATCCATTAAGATGTCCTAGAGTTCAGGTGTCATAATTTTTTCTTCTGTCAATGGAGTGTCAATGGAGTGGATCTAAAGCCTTCTTGAGGTGGCCTCCAGCCCACGTCAGAATTTTGTTAATTTTGCAAAAAAACAAAAAAAATTATATGATAAATGCCATTATTAATTTTAAACTCTTTTATTATTATGTATGTAATGGGTAAGGCCGGTAACGGACTATATGTAACTTCTTTTTTCGATTAATGAAGTTATTTTGCATGGTTATTAGTGTTTACAGTATTTTTTAAATATCTAGCCCATGTGGTACCAAAATCGTGGATCCGCCCCTGAATGGAGGGATTTAAATTGATATCCTAGCCTTATGTTTCACAAGATTAGATAAATCAATGGCTGGTACTACTATGGAGGGGAACTTTACTTTTGGGCCTTACTATTGATTTTCAGACATAGATCTAACTTAAAGCTGATCTAACCCAAGTATCAAAGCACATATTAATTTATGAATAGAAATTTGAGGCAAGGGATACGGGCATAATTCTTAATATATATGATATAGCAGAAGCAGGTGATCTGACTCTTTCTTGAAGCCCGAGTCTAGCATGTCTCAGGTCAAGATCCATTAAAGAAAATCTAAGAAAAAAACTGCATGTACCTACCCAGTACCCACAAGCCATTAAAGCTATCTTCTGCAGAATATTCTTTGATGTGAAAAGGTGTATTTTCTGCTTTTGTTGCCTGTGTTCAAGTAATTTATTTTTCTTTTCTCAACGATATCATGTAATTTACTTCATTTTGCAGACTATTGCTTTAAAAAGCGGTGCCTTACGTCATGATATCCATTACTGGATTGGTAAAGATACTAGTCAGGTGAGTTTTTATGTTTGCAGACATTTTACCTTAATCTGGCATCCTGATAAAATAGTTGTTTGATGAAAGAGATATTGTTGAAATAGGATGAAGCTGGCACTGCAGCCATAAAGACTGTTGAACTAGATGCAGCTCTTGGAGGACGCGCTGTTCAGTATCGTGAAGTACAAGGGCATGAAACCGAAAAGTTCCTTTCTTATTTCAAACCATGCATCATACCTCAAGAAGGTGGAGTTGCGTCGGGTTTCAAGCATGCTGAGCTTGAGGAGCATAAGACTCGTTTGTTCATATGCCATGGAAAGCATGTAGTTCATGTTAAAGAGGCAAGTTTGTTTACCTTAGTTTAGTGCTGAAACTGCTGGATTATGAACTCAAACCATTCGAACTGTTATTCTTAAGTTCTATTTGTCGGAACTCTGGACAGGTTACTTTTGCTCGATCTTCACTCAATCACGATGACATTTTTATCCTTGATACGAAGACTAAAATTTTCCAGTTTAATGGTTCCAATTCATCCATTCAAGAGAGGGCTAAAGCACTAGAAGTTGTGCAATATATCAAAGATACTTATCATGATGGAAAGTGCGAGATAGCTACTATTGGTAAGTGAATATTTAGTAAGTTGGAAATGAAGCGCAGTAATCCCCACAACTTGAAGTCCTATGTTTTTGTTTTCATGGGTAGAGGATGGAAAGTTGATGGCTGATGCTGAGACTGGAGAATTCTGGGGTTTCTTTGGTGGCTTTGCTCCGCTTCCAAGGAAGATAGCAACTGATGATGGTAGAACTATTGATGCTCATACCACCAAGCTGTTTCGGTATATTTTCTTCTTCTGCTAAGGATTAATCATATCTAATTTTATTGAGGGTAGTTCCAGTAGTTTTCTTTTTACTCTGTAAAACTTTGGCTTGATCTATATCCAACTGAAACCTGTTGGAATGAATGGAAATAATGAACTTAGAAAGTTCTAAAACTTATATTTGAGGTAAAAGGATGGTCCACGACATCTCAGTTCTGAAAAAAGATGTGTTTGCTATTCAAGGGTTGAGAAGGGGAAGACGGAAGATGTTGCAGCTGTTTCTTTGACAAGGGAATTGCTAGACACAAATAAATGCTATCTTCTGGATTGTGGGGCAGAACTCTTCGTGTGGATGGGGAGAAATACTTCTCTTGATGAAAGAAAAGCCGCCAGTGGAGCTGCAGAAGTACTGCTCTATGCGTTTACCTTTTCCATTGTTCATAATTTGACTGTAAATCAACTATCATTTTATTCTTATTCTTAATCTCACTGTAAAGGAATTCCTCCGTGGCCTTGATCGACCAAAATGTCATATAATACGCGTGATTGAGGGATTTGAGACGGTGATGTTCCGATCTATGTTTGATTCTTGGCCTCAGTCAACAGATGTGGCAGTGTCTGAGGATGGCAGGGGAAAGGTGGCTGGTTAGTAATGATATGCTACTTTCTCTTCTCTTCTCTTAAAATAGTTTGGATGAACTTACTTATTCCTCAATATTGCAAACAGGTTATTTCTCATTTCTATTGAATTTGCCTTTTGACTTTCCCTATGGAATTATTCTCTTAGTATTGAGAAAGAGGAGCCCTTGTTTCCCTTCAGCAATACTTGTGTCCAACTGCATCAAGATCTTGTAGCATGTAATTTACTTCCTCTTGTAGTTGTGTTGAGTTCTTATCACTGTTCCTTACTTCTTATTTTGTAGCACTTCTGAAGCGCCAAGGGGTCAATGTGAAAGGTCTACTGAAAGCTGCTCCTGCAAAGGAGGAACCTCAACCATACATTGACTGTACTGGAAATTTACAGGTATTGTTATTATCCCTTTGTTACTCTCAAAATTGGTGCTTGCTTCTGTGGATCTTAGTTAATAGCTCCTTATCTAGAATAGCTGTTGGTTCAGATATCAAATGAAAGGATGTGAGTTCTTGATTTTCCCCTTTCTACTCAAAGAAATGGACTAAGCTGAAATCCCTGTCAACCCTCTTGCCTCTCTCTCATGGCTGCTAAATTAGGGAGCAAACTGGGATAATGTTCAGCAAGTGCATATTTGAAGGTTGTGTGACTTGTGTCGTTTTCCAAATCTAGAGGGAACTGTGAAAACAGCATACTGATAAATACGGTTAGTGTGAGGATTTTGGAAAGCAATCGAACTTAAGGGAATGCTTAGAAGACAAAGTAAAAGACCTATTGCTCTTGGGAGTCCAAATCACCCCGAACTTTAATTACTAATTACTTCTAGCAAAATAACCACTTATTCTTACTATAATTAACTATCAAGTTCTTACTCTTCAAAATCAACTAATCAATGCTATCATTATTTAAAATTATATATATATATATATATATGTATATCAATCAAGTCAAATAAAATCATAAAATAAATAATTGTGTACACGTAATATTTGTGCCATGGTTACTAGTTGTAAGAAAGGCTCTAGAAACTTGTAAATGGGGCTTGACATGTTAGAGATGTGTCTTCTTAAAATTTCCAAATTCTGCCCAGTGTTTCTTAATGCTACTTATGCATAATTAAGCTTCATGTAATCTAAGTCTATAGTACATGGACTCTTCATTTTTGCCAAAGTACCCATGTTGATACGACTTGACATGGGTGTGGTTCGGGCAGTTGGACACCTATGTTTAGTGTAAAATCTTAAGATTTGTCCGGTCAAGATCCACGCCTGTATCTGATCCTCGTACCCGGGTCCATAAAACATAGATTTTAGTGGTCATTGGCGGATCCATGGGAACTAGTGGTGGCCCTACCCCATTCTAAGTCCGTGGATTGTCATTTTCTCACTTAATTTAAGACGATTTTTAAAAACTAGAAAAATCAAACACCTCCCCCCTCCACTAAAGACTTTTAGGAAATTTCCTTATGGTTGAACCCTTCTTATGCAAATCTCCTGTCTCTCTTTTCCTGAGAAGATAGGTTATACTTTAACTTTAGGTATTTTAATGGAAAATGCACTACCATTCTTTGCAAATTTTTACAATTTACATCAAGACATCTACAACTCAACTCAACCTCGTGTCCCAATCACTTGAGGTTGGCTACACTTAGACATCTCCTGTCACTTCCTACCAAGTAGTAACTATATCTTGCCTCTGATACATTGGAACCCATGTGATTTAGTCCACTTTGAATCTTGTTGTGGATGCTATTTTATTTATCATTTTCTTATTTACCTTCTGGCATGGCATGGTTGCTTGGCTGCACAGGTTTGGCGTGTGAATGGCCAAGGAAAGACTCTTCTTGAAGCCTCTGATCAGTCAAAATTTTATAGTGGAGATTGCTATATTTTTCAATATTCTTATCCTGGAGAAGATGGCGAGGAATACCTAGTTGGGACGTGGTTTGGAAAGCAGAGTGTTGAGGTGAATACTCTTAATGTGTTTCCTTTTTGAATTTTCTTCACCGTACATATCTATATATTAAAAAAGGTAACATATTAGACTTGTGAAGCAAAAAAAAAAAAGGAACAAATTTCTTGTATCAATGAGACTTCCAATTTCTTACCTAGTTTTCTCGTGGGAAATTTCACCCAAATTATAAATAATAGAAGTCTACAATATTCATCAAACTCAAGGTTGTTGAAAAGGGCATATCAGTATCATTTTATACTCGACTCAAACTCATTCCCATAAACCTAAATCCATGTCTAGTGGATGTATTTTGATAATGTTCCTTTTTAGGTCCCTAGGAGTATTGTATGTTAGTCTGATATGTATTTTTAGAGTTAGTATTTTAACTTCTACATGGAATTTGCTTACACGGGTTTTCTTCAGTGTTGGTTCTCTTGCCATTTCCATCAGCCGTCCAATAAATAGCAATTTAATCCAGTATTCTGCCAATTCTACTCGGAAAATCCCTCTGTGACCGTTTGTAAAATGGACCACTTTTGAATTGATACCTGCTATAAATTTATTTAGTTTTTGTTTTAGAGAACAAAACCGTATCCGTCTAAGATACAGAAAAGTATTATTTTTCTCTTTTTTAATTTTTTTTTTGGAAAATACCAGTGAGGTTTATACAGAAATCAATCTAAAAGTGGTCATTTCGACCAAGAAAATCAAACAGGGACTCTTCTAGTGAAATGGATGGAGTAGTTACAATACTTATCAAAAAAAAAAAGGATGTAGTAGTTACAATTGAGACTTTGTCCCATTGTTGACTTCAGTCATCCCTTGGGAGGGAAAGCACTTAATCTTCCCCATCAAATAGGCAGTCCGTCAAAGTTTGTCCAAGGGAAAGGGAAATTCATTTTGGCATACCCACTTTTGAACGTGCTGGCCAAACGGAGGTGAGGGTGCCCAGGAGTGAAGGAGGTTTGCATGCTTGGGAGGAAGATGCCCGGATTGTTTTTTAGGCAAATCTTATTATGACTTATTTTAGTGGGAGTCTTATTTAGATTTTCCTCAGATTGGTATTTGGAGGCTTATATGGAAAGAAGCTACTTGGAAGCTTTATCTGAATATTTGCTTTAACCACCTCATAGAAGTGATTGTGTTTAGACTATGACCACTTCTGATTGACAAAATGGAAATACTAATTGTAGCTATGTCACAGGGTTTACCTGTGTGTTTCAAGTTGCAGGCTTGAAACTCAAGCACTTGTGAGTTGTGATATCCTTGCACTAGTCAACAAATCTATGCACAAATTTTAAATAATTTCATCAATGAACTCTTTCAGTCTACCCCTAGAAACATAAAGTGTACTCCTTCCAAATAAGGAGTCGAACTTCCCATCTTGGGATGATCCACTTAAAGAATCTTCTTTCAGAAACAAACCTTATAAACTTTATGATTTTGTGAAGTAATCCTTATTACCTTAAACTTAAATTAGCAAAGAAAAAAAATCCTTAAAAACTAATATATATATATATATATATATATATATATATATATATATACATATTTGATTTATCCTTAAAATGTTTTAACTTTGAAACGCGGACTCTGAGAGCTTGGAGGTAGTATTTTCAAATAATAGCAAACAGGCCCACGGTTATGCCGTGGTCCCAAGCTAAAAGTATTTTCGAAACCAGCAGATTACTCATGTTCAGCTCTTTATTTGCTTGAACTAATTTTGTATTATAGGAAGATAGAAGTTCAGCCACTTCCCAGGCGAACAAGATGGTTGAGTCACTGAAGTTTTTGCCTGCCCAGGTTATTTACTTTCCCAGTTGATACTTGATAGTATACTCCTGTTCATATATCTATATATGTTTGTACTGATAGTTTGGTTCATGCAATTCCAGGCCCGCATTTATGAAGGAAAAGAAACTATCCAGTTCTTCTCAGTCTTTCAAAGCTTTATGACACTGAAGGTTTGATTGAAGTTTAGATGATAGAAAAAGAACAAACATTCAATAAATAGTGCCTTCAATTCATTTCTTGCTCTTTTTTCTTTCTTGATAGAAATTTATAGTTCACATATTAGTTTATGTCCATTGACCTAGAACACCAATGTGTGACCAATTGTCAGGGGGGTCACAGTGAAGGTTACAAGAATTACATACAAGAAAAGGAACTCCCGGATGATACATATACAGAGGACGGAGTAGCTTTGTTTCGAGTTCAAGGTTCTGGACCTGAAAACATGCAAGCAATTCAAGTTGAACCAGTGAGTCTTGTCATTATTGTAACTGCTTTTTATTTGCTTATTTCTTTTTGGGTCCATTTGAATGGATAAACTTATAGCTGAGTCGGTCTTTCAAAGCAATTACTCTTCTTTAGCAGCCATGGGTGTTATTCATGGTTTTAAAGTTTGTAAAGAATGGCAACATATAGAACAACATTGAGTCTGGTCTTGTTTCATTCTATAAGTTTTTATTTTTCAAATAAATCTACTCTACCAAACTATAGTTCAAGTCTTATCTACAGTGAAAATAAGGAGTTAGCTCGTTTGGCAGACCATCGTATACTCTAGATTGAACCAACCCAACTGAGATGTGCTTTAAATTGCATGCGTTAATAAAACATTTAGTGTAATACATGCTTACTTTTGTCTTATTTTGGGATAGTTGAAGTGGTAGAAATTATGGAGTCTTCAATACAGGAAGTTTAGGAAATAGTTCTTGGGCTTCAGTTGGAAAGAGTATGGAGCAGGCTGACTCTATGTTACCCATAATTTTAGGGCTTAAACTGAAGCGAGCCTTCCTAGTTTACGAGTTGTTTGACAGGAATAAGTTGGGTAGGAATATGCCCCAACCTCGATATGTAAAGTGAAGCTTTCGTTTTAGGCTTGTACTCTAGGATTAGAGGAACAAATAATGAATATTTCTTAGTTTGAACATTATTTTTTGTTCTATGGATGCAAAGAGTCTTGGCAATTCAGGCTGAGAATCTAATTTTATTTCAAAGAACCATCAGCATGTTAGTTGGCATCAATGTATCTTCTTGTTTTCTGATTAATTGAGGGACCAGTCAGATCTGAGATCTGGTGATAGAATTGTATAGTGAGAAATAAAATGGACTAGTACTTGTCTTTAGATGCAAGATAAACACCAATATGGGTGAATGGGGTGTGGGCTTATATAGACCAAAAAACAAACAGGTAAGGACACGATCTGGCGGTCCATTTGGTTATGCTAATTTTGTCACATTTTTTTCTGGCAATTAGGTCAGCAGAAACGAACCCTGAATATACTAATTCTTTGTATGCCTTTGAATATATTGTGTATGTTGATGTTGCCTCAATGTTCTGTATTAACCGATCAGTATGTGGATGATATAGATGGTGCATTTTACGATGTTTGTTATGAAACCAAGGGATTAGAAAATACTCCAAGGACATTGAGTTTTTGCATTGAGGACAGCAAACTGGTAGCTCAGTCTGGTCCAGTTCCGTTATTGACTTTAGTAGCTTGTATTGTCCACAGAGATAGTGTGGTTGCTTTGATTGCAGTTACAATCATGGATGAAAGTCAATTGTGTCAAGGTTATTTTGTGTATCTACTTGTTTGCCGTCGGTTGCTGGCCTCGTTATCTTACAGTTTACCGATTCCCTTCTCATTGTAGCCTTTAAATCGACTTATTCTTTCTTGGCTCAGGTGGCTTCATCTTTAAACTCCTCCCACTGTTACATATTACACAGTGGTGCCACTGTCTTTACGTGGCTTGGAAACCTTACATCCTCAGAGGACCAGGAGCTTGTTGAGAGACAACTGGATCTGATAAAGGTTCGATACTTCCTATGGAGATTTTCCTTTTTAATACATACTTGATCCTCTGTGCCAAGTCCTGTTTTCTTTTGAGTATAACCACAACAATGATCGGCTATTCACCACTGTTTTTATTTCACGTGGGGCCATTACTTTGTGTAATCGTTAAGCTGGCAATCCTGTGTATTGGGTCTTTTTATTCTCTGGGCAGCCATTTTATGCATCTTATGCCGAAGATTAGGCAGTAACTTATTTATGTAAGTTAATATTCTTACATATTTGTACAATACATCTTCAAATCCTGGGTGCAAAATGAATTTTCGTGTTGCTTTCTGCATCGCAAAAAAGCACAAATATAATGGATTATTTAGCACATGACTATGTATATTACAAAGATATCCATGAACATAAGAGACTGTATCTAGTAAGACCAATCTGCAGTATTTATGCAAAAAAATTTGGAGTTACATTACTCGTACTCATGCAGAAGCTGTAGGCATACATTTTTTTTTAATAGGTGAGTGTGACCCCATGTTGGTATGTGAATTGGAACCAAGGTACCTCAAGGTCTTTGCGTGAGTGAGATTATCAATGTATATGTACTTGGGTTATGTACACATATTGATGGATAGTAAACCTGTCCATCCATTTACATGCATTTATATGTATATACATATATTTACATATATATATATATATATGTATGTATGTATATATATGTATGTATATATATATGTATGTATTGATGGTTTAATAGTAAATACATACATGCATGCATACACACGCGCACGCAGGATTCTGCTAACAAGTGCCCCTATTGCTTTTGTTAAGGTTTCACTTAATGGAAATAGGCCCATTGAAAATCATACCCAATATATATTTGTATTAATTCCTATTTCCATTAAGCAAAACCTTAACAAGTGCCATATGGGGCACTTGGTAGCAAGACCCATTTATATTTTGTCATCTGTAAACTAGAGATTCCTATTTGGCCCTTTTCCATAATATTTAATTCAACCTTGTAATAGTTGTTTTGGTGAATTTTGTTCTTTCTTAGGTGAGTTGATGCATCTGTTATGCGCTGTACACTCAATATGGTTCATTAAAGCCTTTCAAAAGAAATCCATCATAAATTCATAAAATTGAGATATTGATATGTAGTTGCTACATATTCCTCTCCACAGAATTAAGGAGTATGCGCCTACACTGGATATTAGTCTTTTACTCTCATTTTGCTCCTAGGATTGCCTTGAACCTTGCGTCTTTGTCATTTTCATCAGACGTCATTATAAATGCATGTTAGCTCTAGGGGGAATCCGAATTTCATGTGATTCACTTGTCATACACTGTACTTGCAGCCAAATATGCAGTCCAAGCCACAAAAAGAAGGCTCAGAATCTGAACAATTTTGGGAGTTGTTAGGCGGAAAATCTGAATACCCGAGCCAGAAGATTGGAAAGGATGCCGAGAGTGATCCTCATCTATTCTCTTGCACTTTCACGAAAGGTTGAAGTAAATATTCATTGATGCATCATTTTCCTTTTAAAGATTCTCTTACTATAAGTCTATAACACTTGGTTAGATATACTGATTTGATACTTTCTTTGGCCATTTTATAACTTATCGGTGGAACTCATGCTGGTTCAGGAGATCTGAAGGTGTGTATTACCCCCAAATCTGCTACTTTATGCTTTCACCATCAAGCTTAATGAAGTCTTTCCTTTCTTTTCTTTTGTCCACCAAACCTTGTGGGAAAAGAGTAATTGTGCTTGTATTTTTTGAACGAATAATGAGTATTCTTACATCTTGTGTTATGTATCTGGTGGAATTAGTGCCATGATCCTGCTATTTAAGACTCTGAATTAGGGTTTTCCCTGCAGGTGACTGAGATATACAACTTCAATCAGGACGATCTTATGACAGAAGATATATTCATCTTGGATTGTCACTCGGATATTTTTGTTTGGGTGGGGCAACAAGTCGATTCAAAAGTGAAAACACATGCATTGATTATTGGAGAGGTATGTTTTGATCCTTTTTGGCCTGAATCCATGTTCTGATTTAAAAACTGAAAATGTGCGCATTGAAATATCACGACTTTAATGGTCAAGTCAGAACCTTGGGCACCGCATTAAAAGGGGAAGAGGGCATTTTGTTAATTCATTGCTCTGTTTTTAATTATTGAAGAGGCCCAAGCTGCATGCAGCCCTTGCACTACACTGCTAGGATGAAGTATAAAGGACTATGATGGCACACAAGTGCTATTTATTTGGTTTTTGTACTATTTTGTTCACTCTACTCTAACAACCCATTCAAGTATGAGAATCGCCTAGACAGTTGGAAGTTAGGTGCTTGATAAATTACTGATATGGCTTCTTGATTCAACAGAAATTTCTTGAACGTGATTTTTTACTTGAGAAATTATCTCTTGAAGCTCCAATATATATTATAACAGAAGGGAATGAGCCACAGTTCTTCAAACGTTTCTTCAGTTGGGACTCTGCTAAATCTGGAGTGAGTCTTTGTTGTTATTTTGAATTTGTTAGTAGATTAAGGGGATATTCTTAACTTAGAAATGATTTAATGTGTTGGTTTGGTTACAGTTGCACGGAAACTCATTCCAAAGGAAGCTTTCAATTGTTAAAAATGGGGGCCTTCCAACTCATGATGTAAGTTCCTTCTCTTTTTTACTTAAATTGTAATTTGAAAGAGAGATAGTTGCTTTTAGTTTCTGATAGATATATGTTGCATTATAGAAACCCAAAAGGAGAGCGCCTGTGTTATATGGAGGAAGGTCTGCTGTCCCTGAAAAATCACAGCGTTCGAGAAGTGTGTCTTTCAGCCCTGACCGGGTTCGCGTGAGGGGTAGATCTCCAGCCTTTAATGCTCTAGCCGCTACGTTTGAGAACCCGAATCCCAGAAATCTCTCAACTCCTCCACCAGTGATAAGGAAGCTTTATCCGAAATCTGGCAGTAGTACCCCTGATTCTTCGAAGTCCGCTTCCAGATCCACAGCTATATCTGCATTGACTTCCAGCTTTGAACAACCACCACGAGAAACTCTTATACCCCGTATAGTGAAAGGTTAGACTTGCTTGACTTTCTTGACTTTCTTAAACAGTACTCCCTCTCTACTACTTTCGGTTTTGGGACATTCCTCAAAAAAGTCTTGTTTCTAAAATAAGCTTCAAAACTTCTTGAGTTTCCAATTTGTCCTCTAAATTATTTTAATCCTTAACACTGAGCCACGTATGGAAATTTTTACTAAAAATCATTTGACTTTCAAATGTGGTATCTTTGAGGCTTTGAGTGGAATGGTAGGAGTACTATGCAAACATTGTAACATGGTGTTATGGAATTGTTAAATATGTCTCCTAATGTGTGAAGTGAGCCCTGAGGCACCAGACACAAAACAAGAGACAAACTCCAAGGAGAAGTCAATGAGCAGCAGAATAGAAGCCTTAACGATACAGGAAGATGTAAAAGAGGACGAAGCTGAAGATGATGAAGGGCTCCCAGTATTCCCATATGAGCGCCTTAAAATTTCGTCTACAGATCCCATTGCAGAAATTGATGTGACCAAGCGAGAGGTGTGTTCTGTTAAATTCTTAATGCTGTGCAAATTTACTTCTCTTATTCGTTTACTATAATTTGGTAATTTTGCACGCAGACATATTTGTCCACTGCAGAGTTCAAGGAGAAATTTGGAATGGCAAAGGATGCTTTCTATAAGCTGCCCAAATGGAAACAAAATAAGTTAAAAATGGCCCTTATGTTGTTCTGAGGCTTTACAGTGCGTATTTCAGCTTCATGCAGCCTAAATTGCAGATGAGGGAAAGCATGTTGACAACTCGTAGGTATTTTGTCTCAGAAATACTCTCCATTGCAGTTGCTTCACTTGAAGCGCATGAGATAGTCTAACTGTGGGATTTTATATTCTGCAGTGAGACCCGGTTTTATTAGTGTAGAGTAGGGAGAGCATCAGTGCATTTTTAGCTGCTTCTGCTCCCAAGAAGCTTGGTTTTATGGTTGATGGAAAGAATTGGAGAGGGACTCCAATTTGCTATACCATCTGCCTGTCTGATGTCTAGCTTCGTTTCCATTTTTTTTTTCCGAGTTAGTTGCTTGGTATTCTTTATGGTCACAGGTTTGTGGTGGGCTTGCATTTTTGTTTTTAATTAATTTTTTTTTGTTCGACCATTGATTTTAAACAGAGGTATAGGTGTTTGCAGATGCAGACTTTTTAGGTTGTATTTTGCTATGAGGATGAAAGTGTGTACAGAAAAGTGTAAACGCCCGTCAAATGGGTATTTGTTTTGAAATAAAAGTGTGATTTTTTTTGTATATATGTCGCTCTCTCTCTCTCTCTCTCACTTTTTTGTATCTCTCTCTCCCTCGTGTACAGACTCACACCAGTAGGCATGGCAACTGGGTTGGGTAGGTTGGATTAGAGTGGTCGTGGGCTGCGGTAGACACAAACATTTTTTCAAGTGGGGCAAAAATTTAATAAAACTTACAAATCATAGTTGTTCCCGCTTTTTCATTTACTTTGAAAATGTTTAATTACATTATTGTTGTAATTCTCTAAAGCAAAAAAAAAAAAAAATTCATAAAGATCATACAAGATAATTATTTTAAAATTGATCACAAGAGCTGGAGTGCTGTGGTGGTCCGGTGGAGCCTGAGATGTAGGGGTGGTAATTGGGTGTTAATAGATAACTTTGGTTAGGTTATTATCCATTGGTCTAATGGATAATGACCTGATCCAAAACTATCCATTATCACTTAATTGTCATCCCTACTGGGATGGGTGGGAGTCAAAGACGAGGTTATGAGATTGAGAGAGAAAGAGTCCTGAGTGTGCGAATGGTGTGAGTCAGAATCTTAATAGTAATTTAAAAAAGAAATAAATAATAATTCGATCGAAAATATTAGTTTGGTCCTTGGGTTTTAAAACATATTAAAGTGGTCGCATAACTTTGTTTTTATTTTTTGGTCAATTTCTCTTTCCATCGTTATTATTTCATTTTTCGTTCATTTTTTTATAATATGACTAAATTACCCTTACTAAAAAGTTTATTATGACTAACTTTTTAACAAGTGCAAAATTGATGGGGTTAATTGTTCTATTTCAATAATTTAATCTTCATCTTCAACCTTGACAATTATTGACACGATTATAAAACACGATTATAAAGACAAATTGTTAATTGTTAATATATTCAAATTAATATTTATTGTTGTATTTATGATCAAATAAGATAGATAATATTAAAACACGATCGATACGATAACACATCTTCAACCTTTTAAAAATCTAAAACCCAATGCAAATCTAAAACTCATCAATTTTCCCAAATTCCCCAAATATTTTCCAAAGCTAACAAGATGAACTCACCAATTTTCTCAAATTCCCCGATTTCTCAAATTCGGACCGCTCCATCTTTTACATCATCAATTACACCAACAACAAAAATTATCGATTCCACCTACAGTAAACTAACAAGATGAACTCACCAAGCCCAGTCTCGAATTTGTTGAGGCCGCGTGAGATATGGAGATTGGAGATGACGTCGCTGGATCTAAACTAGAGCGGAGATGGAGCAGGAGGGAGGGATGAAGTTGGAGCCGGCTGTGGAGTTGGTGACACCCGGAGATGATGAAGGAGGCTGACGATTGAACGGGGATGGAAAGTTAGGCAGCGATGTGGCAGGAGCCAATTGGAGGTTCCTACCGCCATTCTTATCCATTCTTGAACAACAAATATAGTCGGAGTTTCCTTATGATGAATCTTCGAGCGACGAGGTGATGAAGTCCGACCCCATTGAACAGTAACAACTGGATTTTCCGTCTGACCAATTCACCGGTGAGGAGAAGGAGCTTGACCCAGTTCGGCTGCATCCGGAGCTTCCCTCCAACCAGTTTGCCAACGAGGAGATGAAGAAGTATGACAGCCAATTGAACGAAAGTCGGGATTTGACTTTGACCAATTTCTCTACAAGAAGATTTAGAAGTCTCAAGAGATGGAATTATCTTTCTCATAAACAAGGGGATGAGCTGAAATAGTAAATGGCGTTGCTGGTAATTACTTATCTCCATCTCAAATTTAATTAGGTTTTCTTCTAGCCTGTGTGATTGATATAATTTGGTCTATTTTGTTGAATGGGGAAAATTGATATGAGATTAATGAACGGGGGAGTTGTATCTATTAACACCAAGAATATTTAATTTTGATGCATTTGTATTTTGAAGTCACACCAAAAGGCAATATCAAGAACAGTGAGAACGAGAGGTTTAGTTAATTTTGAGAGAGAGAGAGAAAACTAACATAGTAACATGACATGATTCTGACTTTTGAGGTAAGAGGTCCCTATATTTTAGACATTTTGAAAAGTCAGCTTATATTAAACTTTTAAGAGTGTTTTTGGTATTTAAAATAATATTTGATGAAAAATATAACGGTAACGATGGGAGGGAGAAAATTGATCCAAAAAAATGAATTAAGGGACCACTTGAATATGTTTTAGAGCCAGATAAACAAACTAATATTTTTCGAATGAATCTAGGGATCTAAATATTATTTAATTCTTTAAAAAACAAACTTTTTCTTAAAACTCAAGTGGGGTCACGACCATTTGATGACAGTGAGATACGAGAGGACTGGTAATAAAAAAAGGTTAATGACACTATTGGTCCTTTGACTATAGGTTGTTCTCAATAATAGTTCCTTAATGATTTTTTGTTAAAATTGAGTCCTAAGAGTATGAAACTTTCATAGCTACAGTCCTTTTGATGGATGACGTTAGACAAATACCGTTAAGTTGCCCATGAGCATTAAGTAAGCGCTAAAATGAAATTTTCTCAAACCTAACTTATATTTCAATTTACAATTAAGACCCTAAAGTTTTAAAAAAGACCTAGAGACCTTCTTCCCTCTACTGCCCATAAATATTTTCCCATTTATTTATCTTGAACAAAGAAGAGATTGTAATTGAGGAGAGGGAAAATATGAATACCCAAGAACAACTAATGCAGTTTGAAGAAAATGTTTGAGTTGCAACCAATAACCAACCGGAATAGCCCATACTAAAATGCAATAATTTTATCGGGTAGTCTTTGAGTACAAGTATCGACTCATGTTAGTGCATAGTGGTGGGTTCAAGAAACCCATTTGAAGATGCTGAAGGTTTGGTTAAGGAAGAGGTCCGAGAAAGAACCAGATGAGTAGAAGTTTGAAAAAGGGTACTCATAAGTTTGTTCCAGAAACCCATTTGAAGATGCTGCAGGTTTTGAAGATGCAAGCACCAAACAGGTCGTTCCAGACTTCCGGTTCGAAAGCCTCCTCACCTCCTTCAACAACAGCAGGAAACAATAACCAAACCTTCACTTAAATCTCAAACAACCTCCTCAACTAACCTTGACTTCCCGAGAATCAAATAAAGGCACAAATTCTAAAATTCTTTCTCCTCAAGAGATCAATCATTATCAATGTCGATGTCAGCTTGGTGTGGGGTCTTCATTACCCTAAAGATGATCTCGCTTGCTTCAAGATTCACTGGTGCGGTACATTGGTGGTATACGTGGAGGCGAAGGCATCAGTCGTGGAGTAGTGGTCATTGGTGGTGTGTGGAGGCGGCGACTAGAAAGCTGGAATTGTGAGAAGTAAACCCTAGATTTGAAAAACATGAGTTATATTATTGAAGGAAATCAACTCATCGAGACATGACCAGCTTGCGTCGAGGACATTTCATATCTCAGATTAGATATGATTTCAGGGCTTGTTTGGTAGTCAGATGGATAAGCATTATTATTAATCCCAGTACTATTAGTGCCCTCGCTATTAATCATCACTTGTATATCAGGGGTAGTTTTGAGATTACAAATGTTAATCCCAATTTTTTTTAGTGAGGGCGCTAATAATACCACCCTCCCCCTTGGTATTAATAGTGAGGGGATAATGACTTTAACCGGATAACTCGTGCTATTAGTCCCTATCACCTATTGCATACCAAACATCAGACATCTCGGCTTATTAATCCTATCTGACCTTAATCGTGGCTACCAAATGGCACCTCAAGGTTTTGATAAAACCTGGGTCCTTCAGTGAGCTGATTTCTCCAAAAATTAGTGGGTTTCCCAAAATATTTTGGGAAGAAAGCCTTTAGGTCTTTTTTTTTCTTCAATTTTTAGGGTCTTACTTACAAATTTAAATATCAATTTGGTTTGAAAATATTTCATTTTAGCCCTTACTTAATGCATATGGGCAACTTAACGGTATTTTTTAACGGCATCCATCAAACTGATGCTGTGAAAATTTCATACTCTTAGGATTCATTTTTGACAAAAATAATTGTTAAGGGACTATTACTAAGAACGACCCATAGTCAAAGGACCAATAAGGTCATTAACCCATGAAAAATATATTTTTAAAAAAGTCAAGTGGGTCACATGACTCCTCTTCATAACACTTGCGCCCGCCACCAGTCTAGGGTTAAGGCCGGTTGAAACTCGACTTAACCTGAATAATAAACAGGTCAGATTGGTTGTGTCAGAACCGGGTCAACCTTCTTTTTTCTCCCACCAAAACAAAGCCTAATTAATTGTTACAATCCGATGGTGAAATAGGAGATAAAATATAATTTTAGAATAAAGGATCCAGACTCAAACCAACTAGCCCAATTTTACCCAGTTTTTTTTCCTTTCCAAAAATTCTACTTTGTAAGAGCAAAAACAACTAATCAAATGAGTATCAAACTCAAATCATAGCTTCCAATGACAAATCAAACCAAATCATCCATCCACTTTTGATTTTTATCTCGATTTTAGCAGTTTTGCAATTCAAAAAATCTTTTTATTTTTTTAAAATAAAACAATACACATTTTTATTTATAATAGATAATTGATTTGTCTCATTTGGACACCAATCCAATTTTGAAGATAAAGATGGTGAGTATCAAATTGATTACTTTATTAATTTTAATGAAGTTGTGTTTGATTTGGATAAGTTGTTGTTCTTGCTCTAAGGTTTCGTTTGTTTTATGAGAAATGACTTTTGGAAAACGTTTTCCTCATTTTTCGATGTTGGTAATCTTAGGAAAATATAGTCAATGTAAAAGCTTTTCCGAGTCAAAGGAAAATGAAGCCTTGTTTTCCGGAAAATGACATACAAATTTATTTTCCATAAGTCATTTTCTGAATGTTCGACACCCTTCTGCGCCCTTTCATAATTACACATATTTACATATAAGCAGAATATTTCACTCAACAAATAAATTGTTTAGAAATATAAATGGAGTTTGTGCACATTGTTTATAAATTATAATTTTAATGAATAGTCGCTACATCCTAAAATTTGTGTCCACTATATTATTTAAGAACATCCCAAACATTATCAATTTTAATTTTTAAAACATTTTTTCTATCGATTATCAATTTTTTAATTTGTATTTGTGAGATTGAAAAAAATGAACTTATTGATTTGACATCATTAATGATAAATAGATGGTTATTAAAAGAAAATTAATTGAAGTTCAGTATGTGTATTAATATTAGAATATAATTTTTGTACTCCCTCCATCCCAAAATTATTGTCTTCCTTTCTTTTTTCGTCTAAAAATAATTGTCTTGTTTGAAACTTTCCTTTTTAGGACATCACTTTTACCACTTCATCCATACTTTTTCTTCTTACTTTAATTTTGAGTCACCTTATTCATGGACTTTAAAGGAAATCACATACTATTCAACTATTAATAATCAAGCCAATTGTTTTTTCTTAATCTGTGTGTCGGGATCAAATAAGACAATAATTTTGGGACAGAGGGAGTATTTATTTATATATTGTTTTCTGTAACATTTTTCGTGTGTTTATCAAACTCCCGCAAATGTTTTCCGGCATATTTTATTTTCAAAAGATTTTTTGTATGTTTGTCAAACACCCAAAAATGTTTTCGACATATTTTATTTTCAAAAATTTACCAAACACCAAAAAATGAAATCATTTCATTTTCCAGAAATCGTTTTCTGAAAATCATTTTTCGTGAAAAGACGAAGCCTAATATTCATGGTGAGAAAAGGAGACAAAACGGAGCCTAATATTCATTTATCTGCTTAAGCTTTTGGAGAAGTGGAAGCCAGGAGACGCCAGTCTAGTAGAACCCAATCTAGTCAGTGGAGCAAAGCAGCATCGGAGTATCTTCGAGAAGAAGGGGGAGAATTGTCAGTGGAAGAAGTGGGTATGTAGACACATAGATTGGAGCCGAGCGCCTCTTCCACTCTCCTCCATTTGTTACCCATTTCTGCATTCTTTATCCCTCACTCACACACACACGAAAATCAAGAAAAGTGGGTAGTTTGTGGAGGGTAATTAAGATTGTAAATGAAATGTTGAGAAAAAAAGATTGCAGATGAAATGGATTGAGTGATTGGTGGGATTTTATTTTTGGCTTAATTTCCAGTTTTCTAACAAATCTCTTTTATCTTCAAACCAACATAACCCTAGCTGCCTTTGAAACAAAACTCGAAAGACTATACTAACAATTCACAATCAAACAATTGGCCAATCAAACAACCTTCTTTATCTCTATATCTTGCAAATTCAATTAAAGAAATGCTCAATAAAGCTCACGTGAAGTTTGCCTCTAGATCTGGTTACGGGCAGCTCTAGGAAGACCGGAGAGCGGAGGCAACAGTAACGACAACGATGCCTTTTATGGGAATGTCAATTGGCGACGCCAACGAAACCACCACCAAATTGAGCGATGCCGGCGAGTCATAAACATATTACCCTTCTTCTTCTATCTCTTTCTGATCCCCTCCCCCTCTTTTCAGTGCATTGGTGGCAACTTGATTTGAAAAATCTCTGAAATTTGTTATCATTCTTTTTGTTATTGCTGGTAATATGAAGTTTTCTTTCTTTTTGTTGTTGCCGGAATCTAGAGGTGGAAGTGCAGATTGTTAGTCATACTTACTAACATATGAATTTATAAAAAACAACCTAGATCTATCGACAAATAAAATTGTAAATAGAGAGAAATCAGAGATGCATAATTGTTGGGCTTGGGTCGTTGTGAGTTTAGGTCGATTTGAATCTTAAGGATCCCAAGAGAGGCGGTGATAGGACTAGATATGTGGGGATATTGATGGGAGAAGTGGCGATGGTGATGGTCAACATTCAACAATTGCTGATTAAAGCGATTGTAAAGAAGGAGATGAAAGCGAGAAAATGGGGGTTGAACAGAGATGGTATAGAATAAAGGGAGTCTGAGTTAGGAGGGTTTGGCGACCCGACCTGGATTTCAATGTGAAACCTCGAAATTGAACCACCCAAATAAACACGTGTCAAACATGCGCAATTAGAAAATATAAAATTTCTTCTCACTCAACATTGCATACTAACAACAACTTAGCTACACTAGGCCGTAAAAACAAAATAATTAAAACTAGTTTTCGGCGACGTTACAGTTGGAATCCAACAACTACTCTTACAATTATAACACATGCACACAACAACGCAACGACCACAACATGCCAGAGACAATGAAGACAAATAAGGACTAGAAGAGTACTAGGTAGAATAAGCTACGATGAACCATAATATAAACAAATGGATAAGGATATGCAGAAAAAAACATAAGGTTGTAGGGAAGAAAAAAGATGGAGTGATGGGAAGGAAAGAAGAAATGGATGGTTCATGGAATCATGGGAGAGAATGGAGGAGGAAGGAGGGAATTTCTTTTTTTAAAAAAAGAAGATACGATACTGGAGAGAGGGAATAGGGCAGAAGAAGGGGAAATGGGGAGGCGGTGGAAGGGGGAAGACAACGTAATAGGAGGGAGGGAGAAGGGAGGTGTTACAATTACTTGGGAGGGTAAATTCAAATGACAAAATAGGATGTTAATAATTTTGGGGGGTCGACTTATAGAAACGGGGGGTCGATATAACGTGACTCATAAATCTTTCAATAATTTATTATATCCATGTGCACATGCTGAAGATGGGGGTATTTTGGCCTTTCAAAAAATTTCGTCCAACATAAAAGACGGAATGATGCATGTGATACTAATGATGCATGTGATACTAATGTAAAAGTACAATGATTAAAGTGTGAAAAAATTTAGAAAAGTGAGCTTAGCAGACTTTTCGAAATAGTAGGGTTACTAAATTGATAATTAAGCTTTTATTTTTTATGGATTTCTTTGTTGTTGGCACTTTACTGGTTCTTGACAACCATTAATGAGCTTCAAGTTTTAGAGAAAGTAGTATGGAAGTTGCAAGCTTGGGGAAGCAATTCCTCAACCACATTCGCTTATCAGCGATTGTTGAACCCCTCTTAACCTGTGAAATTTAGTGGGTTAAAATGGGTAACCCGTCTTAACCTGCAGAATATAATGGGTTGGGTAATTAACAGGTTGAGTCGGGTGGGTTCATGTGTAATGGGTTAAAATTGCCAGGCTTACACATCGATATAGCATAATACTGGACTCAGACCTGATTTGCACCGGTATAGTATAATATTAGACTAAAACATGATTTTGATCGGCTTTTGATGGTTTGTGTGTGGAAAATGTGCAACCCAATACAAATAAGTACCTATTATGAAAATACTCCATATTTTGATATTAATAGCACTAGTAATAGAAGAGGAGGGATGACAAAATACCCAAAGGCCAAAACCTCAATTTTGATATGTCCATGTTCTATGGTAGAGGTCTCTAGAAACTCAGATAGGTGTTATTTTATTGGAATAATTGTGGGTCGGTACCATTTTGTAGAATTATAACCGCTCAGCTACTGTATTTTTTTTTAACCGGAAAAAGGAACTTTTGTAATATTCTTTCAATAATACCCTCCTTTGTCTACTTCAAAATATATGTGTTTATCTTCTGTCATCGGCCATGAATCACAACTCGAACTCGAAGAAATCTTTCATTTCACATGCTGCTTTCTTTAGTTACCTCATATCAAATAAATTAGGAATTGGGGAATTTTTTTAAGGTATCCCCAGTTGTTCGTGTTCTTGAAAAAGAGCTTCGTTTTTTCTTCAGTTGGACAAGCACGAGGAAGCTTGTTGAATGCATAAATTTCGTTGATCAATGAATCTGGTATAACTTTTGATCCCGGATGAACCACGGAACCCACCACATATCAAATCGAAGCTCTCAACGAGATATACAAAACTTGCAAGCTTTACTCATGACGTCTTCGTTTTAAGGTCAAAAAACGATGTTTAAGCACAATTTTGGGTTATGGAAGTTTTTCGATGCCCAATTTTTACACACAAATTTGGGAGCAGTGTTCAATTTATTCATTCTGACGCCAATTTCGTCTATTTTGATGCCCAAATTTGTTGATATTTGGTGGCAGTGTTTAATTTATTCATTCTGACGTCAATTTGTTCATTACGATGCCCAACTATGTTGATATTTGGTGGCAATATTCAATTTTGTCCATCTTCATGCCCAACTTTGTTGATATTTGGTGGCATTGTTTAATTTATTCATTTCGACGCAAATTTTGTCCATTTCGATGCCCAACTATTTTGATATTTGGTGGTAGTGTTCAATATATTCATTTCGATTCCAAAATTTTCTATTTCGATGCCCGAATTTGGTTAAGGATTTTTACAATGCGATGCTTAAAATTGGACATACTTCAAATGTGTTTTACGATGCCCAGTGTTTTCATTGCGATACCCGAATTTGGGCAGTGGATTTTTGAATTTCGATGCCCAAATTTTGACAGACTTCAAATGTGTTTTACGATGCCCAATGTTTTCATTGTGATGCCCGAATTTGGTTAAGAATTTTTACAATTCGATGCCTAAAATTGGACATACTTCAAATGTGTTTTACGATGCCCAATGTTTTAAAAGTGATGCCCGAATTTGGGCAGTAACGTTTTGAATTTCGATGTCCAAATTTTGACAGACTTCAAATGTGTTTTACGAGGCCAGTGTTTTCATTGCAATTCCCTAATTTGGGCAGTTGACTTTTTGATGTAGGACAAAATTGGATTAGTTTTAATTATAAGTTTGAGTATTTTTATTTTATTGTAATTTTCGTATTTAATTTTAATAGGGTAATATTTTTATGTTTAGAAGTAGATTTAGGTATATAAGTGATAAATTTAAGTCCTATTAGGTTACTATATAGGTTAGACTACTTTTTAGGAGATTTTAACTTGTTTTCCAAGCATTAATAGTCCAATAAAAATAGGCTTCATTATGAATTTGAATTGATATTTTGAATAAAATTAGAGTTTTCTCTTTTATCTGGTGGATTCCAGTTATCTCTTCCTAGTGGATTCTAGGTTGGTTAAGGTTTGACGTGTTTCAACCTTATTTTGAAGGGTTTCTCGTGGTAAAAGCCCTTGTTGTTGTTTCCGTTGCGTCAGTTGGTATCAGAGCAGATTAACATCCTGTGAGATGGTGGCTAACGACGGCAATAGCAATGGCATCAACACTGCAATATTTACCCTTCTTGGACAGTTGCAACAGACAATGAACGAGATGCTCGTTTCACAGCGAGCCTGCACAGAAGTGGTACATAACTTGCGGTGCAAACCCAGCAAGCAGGCGGGGCTCGTGCAACAAGTAGGGACGCGGGGTGAATCCTCCTCGCGATCCACCGACCAGGGAGGATGTGGATTTCGATTTTGAAGGAGAGGATGTGCCAATAGCTAGGAATGACGTAGAACAATATCCAAAAATTAAGGTTGATCTACCGTTTTTCACAGGCGACCTGGATCTGGAAGATTTAAATTTGCTTGAACTTGCATTTGGAAACATGCATAATGATGTAGAGCAATTATTTTCCGAGCGAAAGAGTTTTGAGAAACATAATTTTGGGGATATATGAGATTTTGGAATTACAAATTTATTTAATGCGGATGATAATATGAGACTGTCTGTGACTACTAAGGCATGCACACGACCACACGTTATGCCAAACAAGTTTCTGTTTAGTTCTCCTAGTTTCTTTTGAGTTTTTGAGTGCTTTTCAATTTCATATTTGTTTAAGGATTTCGAAGATTCAAGGTTGCATGAAAAGCTATACTATTCAAAATATCTCTTTGTTTGGCATGGACAATTTCAAGTTTCGGGTATGAACTCGAGGACGAGTTCTTTTCAAGAGTGTGTGACTGATGTATGACAAGATTGGATTAGTTTTAATTATAAGTTTGAGTATTTTTATTTTATTGTAATTTTCATATTTAATTTTAATAGGGTAATATTTTTATGTTTAGAAGTAGATTTAGGTATATAAGTGATTAATTTAAGTCATATTAGGTTACTATATAAGTTAGGCTACTTTTTAGGAGATTTTAACTTGTTTTCCAAGCATTAATAGTCATATAAAAATAGGCTTTATTGTTATTCCAAATTTGAATTGATATTTTGAATAAAATTAGAGTTTTCTCTTTTATCTGGTGGATTCTAGTTATCTCTTCCTATTGGATTTCTAGGTTGATTAAGGTTTGATGTGTTTCAACCTTATTTTGAAGGGTTTCTCGTGGTAAGAGTCCTTGTTGTTATTTCCTGCTGCGTCACTTTTTGAATTTCGATACCCAAATTTTGACAGACTTCAAATGTATTTTACGATGTCCAATGTTTTCATTGTGATGCCCAAATTTGGTTATAGTTTTTACAATTCGATGCCTAAAATTGGACAGACTTCAAATGTGTTTTACGATGCCCATCGTTTTCATTGTGATGCCCAAATTTGGGGAGTGACGTTTTGAATTTTCGATGCCCAAATTTTGATAGATTTCAAATATGTTTTACGATGCCCGAATTTGGTTAAAGATTTTTGAATTTCGATGCCTAAATTTTGACATATTTCAATTGTGCATTACGATGCCCAATGTTTTCATTCAGATGCCCAAATTTGGGCAGTTCCTTTGTACGCGCGTCTTTCCTTCATTAAGGGTATCTTCGTCATTTCTCCTCTCAAAGTGTACTTTAGCGGTTGAAAACAAATATAGTAGACTTTTCCATCTATAATATCATCGCAGGGGACCGGTCCGGTTATCACCCTATTTTATTAAACAATTAGGGCCGCACTAGGCTGCGAAAATCTTATCTCTGCTACTAGGCTTATGACCTACATAAATCACAAGAAACAAGTTGAGAAGATCATCCACAAACGTTAGGAGGATCTACCCAACAAAGACTAGAAAAATCTCTAGAAACCCTAACTAGCAATACGATGCATCGCAACATTGACAGTGTGAGCAACAAGAGACTGAACTGAGGCTGTTGTTTTATTTTAATAGGCATTATTTGTAACCCTAAAATGAGGCTGCTGTAAGTTTCTTTCTTTCTTTTGTCATATATATATTTATATATTTTAAATGCTTTATTTAAGTTGTTAAATTTATAAAAAGAATATATTTAGCCAAAAATTATTTTGAGTCCGAAAAGGGCGAGTTGGATGTCTAACCCCTTCCCTAACTTGTAACTTAGCCTCTGAACCCTTATAAATATGGTATATTTTGTTTTTCTTTGTTTATCCTTAAAATAAAGATGGCGACTCTTTTATTTATATTATGAGTCCACAATTGAGGCTAAGCGTATTCCACGTGCTTTTGAAAAGTTTCGAAACCACCCCGCCTTTCAGTGGCACGGATCCAGTTAAAAACGGGGCACTCACAGTACCAAGAAAGACTTATGGTTTGCTTTATGTGCATGAGATTGTTGAGATTGTCAAATTAGGCAAGCCAATTGCCCTAGATCAAGTTGACACTTTTTGGAGAAAGTTGGATATGTTACCGGTTAAAGGCAAATGTAATGAGATTCTGGTTGAAATGGATAGTGCATGGAAAGATTTGTTTGAAGAAATTCATTCAATATACAATAATGCCTCAACTGACATAGATAGGTTGACACTGTTAAAGAGAGCCAGAGAGTTTGTGAAGCCATCAACTACATCGATTGAGCTACATGTTTTGTAAGTTATTCGTGGTCGGTCAAAGACAAAAAAGGATAAAGATGACAAATTAACGAAACGTGATCCAAGTAGGTTTGAGTATGTCGAGTCGATAGAAGATAGTTGCTCACCGCAACAATAAGTGACATACGAAGTTGGCCCATCAACTACTAGGCAAAAGATAATAGTAATTTCAATTAGTATGTTTTTTGTTGTTTAGTAGATTTTTACAATAAAAAAATGATAAATGTTTAATTCTTCTTCTTACAATAGGTTACGTGACAATCCCAACCGCGATTCATTTCGTTGATCTACTCTCATCACAATTTGCCAATTTTATTACGGAGACGAAGGATGTTAAAGCTGATGGATATTGCGGTTATCGTGCGGTTGTCGCCACACTTGACTTAATTCAAGATGGATGCCCTGCAATGCGACAAGACCTCCAACACGAGTTGATAACTAATCTAGAGTTATACAAAAGTGTTTTCCTAGAAAATGATCGTGTTGATAAGGTCCTACATGCGCTTAATTACTACAAAGACAATGCATCGTGAAATCATTGGTTTTATTTGCCAGAAATGGGTCACTTGGTTGCATCAACATATAATGTAGCTCTGGTATGTTTATATACACAAATGTCTGTAACTTATCTACTGTTAAGGACTGCAGCCACGTCTACTCCTAAGCTTATTTGTATCGGATTGATAAATGAAGACCATTTTATAGAGATAAATTATCTGAGTTGGGTTTTGCAAGTTTTTTTTTACAATTCTATTATATAGTTTGTTGATATATATTATACATTATATCCTTATAGGCATTGTTGCATGAGGGTTACCCATTACCACGGTGTCTATACATTGAGATTCGTTTCATCACCTTCATCAGGGTGGAAAGAATTGTTTCCCACTCGACTTGATTTGTACTCGGATAGTGTAGGATACAGTCGTGTTGGTCGCAGTACTGAGACTATAATTTTCTAATAGAATGGTTGTAATTATGAATATTTATTTGCATGTTTATGGTTATTTTTGTCATGTTGTTTTTTGGAAGTTACATACATCGAAATCTAACAAATTCAAACTTGTCAAAATGTCAAACTTATCAAAATTGTCCAACAAATTCAAGTACACCGGTGTCTATAAATTGAACCTTAAGTTACACATTAAACTTGTCAAACAAATTCAAGTACACATTCAAATTTAAAATGATCAAGTATTTCTCCTACGATGACGGCTAGATGGTTCTTCCAATGCTGGGGAACTTGTAGACGGTCCTGCCTGCTGTTGACCTCCCAGTGCTTCGTATATACCTTGGATCACTAAACCCAACTCATCATATGACATATATCGGTCTCCCGAACAATAACGCACCGCCATCGGTTCCAACAACTCGCGTGCTAAAGATACCATACTCCATGGATCTGGTAAACAAGCATCTGACGCAATCCTATGATGTAAAGAATGACGATCTGGGTTACAAACGATCGAATGAGATACACGATTGTATCACTCCATATAGTTAGGTGCACATTCCCATGGTCTCTCGCATTGTCTCCCAAGTTCTTCGTCGGTTAAGACTTGTCTTTTCCAAGCGGCGAAATATCGAAGCATCGTGGCCAATATTTTCTTATTTGCCGCCAAACCTCTCTTCTTAATATCAGGTGCAATAACCATTCCCATAATGGTATGAACATATCCAAACTGTCAGATGACGCGATCAGGGTGGTATGGCTCGACATGATCAACCGACCTTATGCATCCTTGATATAAGGATACTCGGTGAAAATGGAAATGTTTTCGCACCTGCTGTGTATACGACATCTAAATAACCTACAAAATGGATTAAAACACAATAAGTAAAAACACAACTCGCATGCCGTAAGCAATGCAGATATGCAACAACACCATCGGCAACCAAAGTGCCAAAAATAACACAACAATAACAACCCCAATGGCTAAAACATGTCGGAGACCTTACAAAATATTTAGATACACATTAAATACTCACAATATCTGGTCGAAGGGACATCAAGTTATTCCTGCATCCCTTGTAATCGACCCATGGGCACTCCCAGAACCAGTTGTGTGTTCCCACCTCCTTGCAAGTGGTTCGTATTATTGATAGTGCACGTTAGGAGAAGGGTTACACATCGGGAATTGTTCATATATCCACGTCTGTATTGAACAAAACACACACATATAAAGGCTAGGGTTGCTGATCTATGTGAGTATGTATGTACGACATCCAAATCAGCAAGGAACCTCAAGTAAATTGGGCTAACCCGAGTTTCACTTTATTAGCAAAAACTGTACAACCCAATGTGTACAACAAATAAGTCCAAACATAGTAGGACAATTCTTTCTGGATCCTCAGACACCGCATCCAGAGTAAATTGTTGGCTTAGTCACTCTAACCTCACTGACCCCCATAGTACCATTCATTGCCTCCAATGCCTCGTTAATTAGGAGACACTCCTAGATACATAGAAACCTCATGGAGGGTAGATTCAAATGTCATAGACACTCCTTCCAAAAAACTGATTCTCCAGTGATTGGAAGACCTAGTAAGGCAAAAGTTATCATCAAGTGTTATCGTCATCTCACCAAAGGGCATGTGGAAGGTATTCGTCTCTGGGTGCTACCACTCTACAAAAGCATTGATCAACACTTTATCACTGTTGGGATAAGATACTTGCTTTAATTGTGAGAGTTGGGTGGATCGCAGTGAGTCGGCCCATTGTTGAGAACGTGTGTTTTTTGTTGCTTTCCAATCTAAAAACTTTTGTTTGTGATTGTTGACCTTAAGCAACATCCACTCTCGCCCTTCTCATATCCTTGTAGCTATGTGTTCCAGATACAAAGGAGAACACTTGCCTCTAATGGATTCTCAGACATGGAAAAGTAATTGGTTCCACCTTTTCATCATAATCATTACCATCCCGTAGTCTGTCTGTGCCTCGGCTTATGCTCGTGTTCGTGCCTTAGCCTCAGTCCGTGCCTAGGCCTCTGCGTCGGCCCTCGCTTTCCAAGTTGATGCAGTATGTCTTTTCTTCCTCTCGAAAACCTTATATGTACATGAAATGACATAACATTCATCACATGTGAGTTTGTTGACGTTTGAAATGAAAATGAGACAAAAAAGAGGTATTCGACTTTCATCACCGAAAATCACAGTTATGTTCGGACTAGTTTGGTCGAAAATCTCCAATTTGTTTGGACTACTGTGGTCGAAAATCTAAAAATATTTCGAACTATATTAGCCCAAAATGATAGGAATGTTCGGAGATGGTGATCCAAAAATTTCTATGATTTTTGGTAGACATACCCGAGCAAAAATTTGATTTTCGGTATACCAGGTCCGAACATGTAGGTGTTTTCGGCATTCAAGTCCGAACAACACGCCCTAGTTCCAAGGTTCATGCCCGAATTGTTTCAAAAATTTCTCAAATAAATTATCATTTTTGCAAAACTATGGTCCTAAAACTACAAACAATCAAACAAAACAAGTAATCTTAATTGATATATCAACCCTAAATACTTACATTGCAACAAAACACAACTTAAAATAAAAAATGTAAATACATTTCACCATTTTGCTAAATCAATTGGAAGGAGATGAGGTTGATGAACTTTATCTCCTATCTACTTCTCTTCAATCCTTTTTCAAGAAGATGCTAAAAGGGTTTAGACAACACTTTGGCCAGCTGGGTCTCCTTCTCTCTTGTTGATTTTGTGCGTAGTGGGGAAAGAAGGGGAAGGGGTCACGGTTTTGCTGAGGGTGGGGGTATAGTACGTGGTGGGGTAGTGTAGATAAGGTGGGTTAGGGAGGTTTTTTTTTTTTTTTTTGTAAGATGTAGTTTTAAAAAATTGAAATTGCACTTCACGTTATATTTAGTGAACTTAGCATTATTCTTGGAGAAGGAGCATCTAATTCATTGGCATCTCAACGGGTGGGAATGAGGTACAAATTGGAAAGGAACAAACCCGATAAAATCAACTCATTATCATCCATAAATTCGTATCCTTCAATCTTCATGAGATTGTAGTTTTTTTGTCCCAGTTTGGGAGAATACACACTTTTATTTAGGTACGGTTGGGAAGTTTTTCATATGTGTCCGTGTCATAGGCACGATATCCGTATGAGATCAGTTCAATGAATGGTCGGGATAAACAAAACTCATAATTGATGGGGTAATTTAAATAAAACCCACAACTGGAGATTTTATATGTAATTGTAGAGGGATAATTCAAATATAATTTATAATTGAGGGATTTATTTGTAACTCACATAGAATCAATCTGGACCGTCGGTTGTGTTTAACACAATTCGATCAGAGCCACCAGGTTAGATACCGATCTGTTTTATAATATAAACTAGTACTTTTGCCCATGCCGATGACACGACGCCAGTTTGAAAATTAATCAATAAATGAAGCAGATACTGTGGAAATGAACTACTAAAAATATTATTTTCTTAAAAAAATTGACTTTCAAATGGAGCCTCTTTGCCCGAAACAGAAGGATTAATTAATAATTTGTATACGAAATTACGGGCCGAAAAAAACGGGCAGGACAAAAATTAAATTGATTAAGTTAATTACGATAACAGTTAAAAAGAAAAAAAATTCAAATTACAAAACTTACGATTTTTTTTTAATTTTTAAAATTTGTATACGAAAAAAATTAAAAAGAAAAAAATACAAATACAAATTTTCACAACCATAAAACTGTAAAACTGTAAAACCGTAAATCTATAAATTAAATATTTGTTTAATTAGAAAACCCTAAATTAAAAATATATAAATTAAATCAGGAAATTAGTAAATCAAAGTAAATCACAAATCAGTACAATGGAAGAAGGGAATTGGTAACGACCTTCGCACATGTAAGAGTTGAAGAAAATACTGACGATTGGATCACCATAAAATAATAAATCTTGAACTCTTTTTATCCTAAGTCAATTATAAAATGCAATACTGAGCTATATTCTATTATAGATGTATTTAAAACCCAACAACAATGTGACTTGTACAAAAAAGTCACGGAGTGGCCGACGTACACTAGTTGTAACCCTAAAAAAAAAGTAGTTAAGAAATTCAACGTGATTAGACTTTGAATTGATTTTGGCAGTGATATATTATTTCTTCTTTTCGGGATCCCAAAAAATCGTTATGATGATTGGCTTAAAATTTCATTACTTTCTTCATCTTTTGTCTATTAAAACCTTTGTTCATAGCAGCTTATACATATTGCATAAGAGTCCTTTTGGTGCAGCGTTTTAAAAATACAACGATTTAAAAATACAACGATTTTAAAATACAACGATTTCTTTACAAATACGTTTAAGATATAATTTTAAAATGCTATTTTCATAAACTTGAGTAGTTTTCAAAAAGATAATTATACTCTTTGACCCATAAATCAAAATTACAAATTGTATATTTGAATAAAACAAGGGGAATAAACAAATAAAATACAAAACTAAATGATATAATTTAAAAATATTACTCCCTCCGTTGCAGGTAAATAATCCATCATTCTATTTTAGGTTGTTTCACTTAAAGAATCTATTTTCAAAATTTAAGACATAAAAGTGTCATAAATCGCTTGATTCGGTTCGCTTTGCGATTTTTAGCGTCGAATCAAACCAAATCACATTATTTTTTATCTATATATATATATACACACACACTACTACTACTACTACTACTACTATATATATATATACTACTACTATATATATATATAATAACTAATAATAATAATAATAATAATAATAATAACAATAATAATAATAATAAACTAGAGATATTTTTATCATCACCCTAATTTATCCCATTTCATTTCATGCCTTCCCCCTATCTTTTGTCCCTCTGGAGACTAGACCAAGAACTGAGAGATCCTCTCACATCTCACACTCTTATCTTCTCCATCCAATCTCTAGACCAAGCGCGACATCAAGGATCCATCTCGGGTCAGCATTACAGCGTACTCCTCTCTCATCTAACCTCACCTCACCGACCTTTTTGCCTCTCGATCAGGGCCGGTCTTGAACTTTTGGGGGTTCAGATCGAAAAGAAAAAAAAAGGCCCTTGAAACATTATAAAAATAAGATTTTTAGACGAATAATTTTTTGACTTTTCATAATTTAAAGTATTGAAAATGTATACTACCTACAAACATATAAGAAAAATAAGTATTAAATAATTACTGAAAACTGTTATATTTCATTTGCTAAAACAATTTGCAATAAAAAGAATATACTCAATTAAATTTTTTCTTTTATTTATTTTTTGACTTCTGGATGGATATGTTTTTGGTAACATGTGTGTACTATAAATTCAAGTTAAAAAAATCAAGTGACAAAGCTAAGAATTAAATGGACATAAGCAATAAAAATTATAGTCACATTACAATAAAATTTGATTTTTGGTTGAAATATTTATATTATATACCCAATGATTATTATAATTGCACATATATTTCAATTTAAGTAATTGTTATTTTTTATGACTCAAATAAAAAAATTGATGGTCAACGAACTTTTTTTGATAAGTAAATTTGGCGAACACAAAATAAAATTAAAATTGAATAACTCTACTAGAGCCGATTACAAAATATTTATCTTTATATAGTTACTCTTTATTTATTAGCTTCCGAAGTAAATTAAAAAATATAAGTAGTATTGAAGTTGGTAATAAATAAATAAAAATACTTAATACAACAATGCATTATACATATTTTTAAAATGATTATTTTACAATGCAATTGATATAATATTCATTAGATAACATTTAATAATTAAGGAAAAAAACCAAAATAAAGATGAAAGAAAATTTTATTATGAAAAAATTATAAGCATATTTTTCATTAAATTTTGACATTTCATATTACAAATTTTGCCAAATGACAAAAATGCCATTAATAAACAAAAGCGTAGTTCTTTCCATACGGTTGGAGATGAGTTCTTCATAATTATAAGCGTATTGTTCTTTTCATTCACAACAAGAATGTTGACCGTTTAAATGTTTATTAATGAGCAGTTTAGTTTAATATATGACTATATGGAAAGAAACAGAATATAAAGATCATTAAAAATAAAAAACATTTAATAATGCCAAAAATAACCGCATCGAAACACGATGCCAAAAAATGCCAAAAAAAAATGCCGGGCCATCAAATGCCAAAAATAAGACTAGGCATGAACGAAATCAAATCGACCTCTACTTCATTATCACTACCGTTAAAGGAAAAAATCAAGGAGAAGCCATTGAGACATCACTCGGAAAGGGTTTGTTGAGAGTTTGAAAGTTCATTTTATGTACTTCATAAATTTCCATGTCTTCTCGTTATTTACTTTATACATAATAAAAATTAGTCTACATCTCGCGGAATAGGAGAAGGTGATGGAGGACGGGCATTATCCGAAATCTTCTTATGCATTAGTCTTAAATTGATAGGCCCAAGTATTTTTGCCTCAAAATTGTCGGCATGTCTAATAAAAATTGAACCCCTCTTAAACCATGTTGAACCCTGCTCTCTCGATTTCTCCCACTTTCTCTTTCGATCTATTTCTGTTTTTATTCCTCTCCATTTTTTTCTTTGAAGTTTTGATCTTTGTTTGGTGAAGTTATTGAAATGTTTGACGATTCTGTCAATCAGTTTTTGTTTATGTGTGATTCTTGTGCTATTTTTGTTTGCATGATTCAGTGCTATTTTTAATCGTTATTAGGATCTTTGTTTTGATGTGTTTGAGTTTGAATTGGTTTTGTTGCCATCGCCAAAGGAGCAGAGACATCGCCGTCGCATGTTTGTCGTAAGCCCGTAAGTCCGCCATCTCCTCTCCTCCTCATCCGTCCCTCTTTTTTTTTCTATTCCAAAACCCAGCACACGAGTGTGCATTTCAGGGAATTTTCGAATAGAATTATGTTTTTACAGCAGCGTTTTGGAAAAAAAGCTCAAATTTTGAGCGTTCAAAACGCAACAAAGTTTTTAAAACGCCAGGTTTATAAATGTGGTATTGAAACACTATTTTTGGTAGAAACACCTCGAAACGCAACTTTTGGTGGCCAAAACGCACCACCAAACGAACCCTAAATAATACAGTAAAAAAAGTGTAAAACAATAATTGAAGTGCTTTAGTCAAAATTTAGATTAGTACTAGTAGTAATCATTGATTATAATTATGAAAAAGACAATTTTCGTTACAATAATTATATGCACTACATCCACTGAAAATTACTTTAATTTTACTTATGTTAGGACAAAAATAAATCTAAATTGTCACTCACTATTATAATATGATATATTTTCAAAATTACTGTTAATTCACTTTTCTATTAATTTAAAGGGAGCTATTTTATCAACTCATGTTTTTATGTAAAATTAGACTAAGTTTTTTTAGGATACTTTTTTTTTATAGTCAAATATGCTTGTCTGTAACTATAATTATTTTCTAATAAACTATGTTCTATGTTATTGACTTTGATCAAGTGACCTTGCACCAATATCTTTTAACCTTTCTTAATATTTCAATATTTTTAATAAAAATGTATTTATTTTCCTTTCCTACATGCTTAAAAATTTATATTAATTATTAATGTAGTAGTGAAGAAAATACTTCCTGAACATAATTTTTATTAATAAAATGTGAATGCTAATATCATAATTAAGATTTCTAGTTTTAATGTATGTAATTGTAGACTTGAACCTTTCGGACGGCGGTACATGGATATAAAACAAGTAAAATGATACTAATCACAAATCGTAAAGACTACTAATATACAATCCCGAGATTTAAAGAATTTGTTTTCAGCTTCCTCTTTTAGAAAGTTACTCTCTCCTAATTTTGGACAAATAGTCTATTATTTTATTTTAGAATATTTTATTTAAATAGTCCATTTTCAAAAAATTCAGATATAAAAATATCATTTCATTACTAATGAATAATTAAAATGTCATTTTTTAAAAAAATTGACTTTCAAACATAGACATTTTACACGAAAATACTATACTATAAATTTTAAAACTTAAGTTGAAAACGAATTTCGATAAAATGTCAAGCGTTAGTATATTACTGAATGGTAAATAAGATAAGAAGTGACACTGTGCTTAGAAAAATAGTTATGACTAAATTTAGGGAAGTTTTTGTTAAGGGCTTGACTAATCTATATATATATATATATATATATATATATATATATATATAAACAGATGTATCTATAAAAAAAATATTTCGTCAAAACTTTCTTTCTAAAAATAGAATGTTCTCAATTTATTAATATAATTATAACTTTGCATGCTATCTGAAAAAAATTAAATGTATAATTACACTTTACACTAAACCATATAAAATGACATTTTACATTCCTTGATACTTATGTCAATCATGCTTGTGAGCATCATTCAAATTTTAAAAGTCTTATTGTACATGTGAAATATATATTGTATTCCTTTTCCCAATATATATGGTTTAGTTTTTGTATTTTACTTCAAAAAAAATTCTTCATTCGCTGTTAAAATACATCGACTTGGTGTTTATCTAGATCTTTAAAAAAATAAATTAAATCGATCTAGAAAGTTAGGATCTATATTTATAATTTTATTTTCTTAAAAATAAAGTTATGTACTTCTCATAGATTACACATCTAAAAATTTCGGATCTACATCTGTGCTTTAAGTAAGCAGGTTTGAAAAATTAGAGGATGTAAAAATAAATTAACAAAATCGAAATAATTTTTCAATATATAATTTAGGAAAATTCCAACTCTAAAATTGACAAGCTCAAATTATCTAGATCTATAAAAAAAATTGAAATGGAACTAATAAAAATGTTAAGTCCTATATTTTTAGATCTATTTTCTTTGAATTCGTGTCAACTCCGGTGATTGATATCCATCAACAGGGGGAGGGGTATTTTAGGAAGAAAAAAAGACTTATGCGGTTGTATAAAAAATAGTTCACCGGAGAGGTTATAATTTTCAAATAAAGAACTGGCCCGCAATTATTTATTTTATTACTAATGGACTACTAAAAGTATCATTTTTTTCAAAAGTATGACTTTCAAACAAAGACTTTTTACCCGGAACGGAGGGAGCACATAATTAACATGATATTTAATTACTTTTTTTGGGCCAATTGTACATATTATTGTCTTTTTCTATTAGATGATATTTAATCAGCAAATATATACTTCTTTCGACCCAAAATTATTATTCAGCGTTCCCTTTGTGTCAATCCAAAAATTATTGAAATGAAATCTCCATACATTTTTTAATTATCGTCATCATTTCTTTTGAGCCGGATATAGTAATATTAAAGTTATTATTTGATCCATGTTAAAATCATAGTGTGACTAAACGATCATTTTAGTGTTTGTTTTTTTTAATTGAATAATCATATATAAAATTATTGAAAATGATAATCAAATTTTATAATATAAAATTATTTTTATTGTAGTATAATTTAATTAAAAAATATATAATATTTTGATATAATCACTAATTGATAGTAACGCCAACAGTAAAGTGTAATCCAAGTACAATCACTAATTGACAGTAACGCTAACAGTAAAGTGTAATCCGTAGATAAAAGGACCTCTTGAGGACTTTAAACAACAACTAAATTAGAAATTAAAGGAAAGATGTTACTATAAATTAATGACTTTTTCAGGTACTATTCTACGGATTAACGTTTAGAATACGTAGTGTTAATAGAGAGAGAGAGAGAGGAGTATATATAACTGAACAAGGAGAGGGAAAGTAGAGTAGAAGTGTTGTTTGTTGTGAGTTGTGAGTCTCAAGAAGGGGGAAAACTGTGCAGGTCTCCTTTCCTTTTTATGGGAGCACTATAGTGTGACTTTCTCTGTGTATGTGTGCGTGTGAGAAACGGAGAGAAAGAGAGAGCGGAGATATGGCGAGCGAGCGAGTTCCTATGGAGGTTGTCAAAGGCATCAATGGCCTCGACAAGGTCGTCCTTCGTGAGGTCCACGGCAGTTCTGTTGAGGTTTCTCTCTCTATTCTCCGCCCTTTCTCATTTCATCGGTTGAATGTTTGTTTTGATTGATTCGTTCTACTGTCTGCTTAATTTTGAATCTGTTTGTTCATCTTCGTTGTTTCTGCTTAGATTTGGCCTTTACTTGTCAAATTGGAGCTGTGATTTCATAGTTTACGGCTGTTTTTGGTGGATGCTAGGGCAGTGATGTTTGATCCTTCGGTAACTGAAAGCTTTGGTGTTAGAATCTATGTTTATACATTGTTTTTCTTTATTATTTAGTTTGCAAATCCAATTGGAGGCATACATGTGCAATTTTTCTTTCGGGATGGTTCACTCTGAATGTGTTAACAACCTGGTACTGGATCTCTATGGAGTTAGCATATCATGTGTAAATGTTTTTTTAACTATACCTAAAATAGTCCAGAAGACCTAATCCCTTTTATATGTCGCCTACTGGATCTCAACGAAGTTAGCATACCATGTGTAAAGTTAAAGCGAATGTTGTTACGGAAATACCTAAAATAGTACAGAAGACCTATTCCACTTTATATGTTGTCTTGTGTGGTAGTGATTGTAGTTTGGGCCAAAAACTTGTAGGATCCCTTAATTTTCCCCCATGTACTTGGTAGCAATGTTTTTTTTTTTTTTTTGATAGATAGGTTTGGCTCATCAGTATGATGATTGGAACCAAGGACCTCCAGGTCGTCTTTGCCTGCCCTTTCCATTTATCCCATCCCTTGGGGTTAAAGGAAAAACTTGGTAGCTATGTTTGGAGGCTTTCACCATTGAAATGCTTTTGATGAGTAGGGGCATGACTTGATTCTAGAGAAACGTGTTGTGGTCAAAATTATGATTCATATGTGATTAGGAAGTCAGCCAACTCTGAGTGCCAGTTCCAGTTATCTTGAAGTTTTCTGTCATTATTCTAGTTTTTATTTTATTTTATAAATCTGTCATTATTCTAGTTAGTTAGACAAACAGTTGATTGCAGTTATTATTTAATAGTATTATGATATTTGGTTATAGTAGAAGTACATGTTAATTACTTTAGATTCATTTGTGTTTGTATGATGATGCAAGGGCAGTTTGTTATGATTGACAAATAAAATTCAGTTTAGAGTCATTTGTTTCTTGACAAGTCCGTGCTACTAGCTAGCACGTGAGCTTTTCAGGCTAGTGTGTATGATTTAGAGATGTCGGGATATACTCCTTTTTTTTTAATCATGTGCTTTATCTTTCCTTACAGTTCAAGTATGAATTCCTTGAAGTCCTATAGCAATTCTGCTTGATTTTGCAGGTATATCTGTATGGAGCCCATGTGACATCTTGGAAGAATGAGCATGGAGAGGAGTTGCTTTTTGTTAGTAGCAAGGTAAAATGAGGCTGATTAATTTATATGGTGGATCCCTTTCATTTCCTTTACCGCTTCTACGAGAAATTGATTTCATGGTGCTCATATCTTCCTAGTGCTTACCGTTGTTTATAGGTAATTTGATGTCATTAAATGGTAGTCTGGTATTATTTAATTCACTACTTAGTACTAAATGTTGATTATAACCCCTACATCCAAGGAATGTGCATAGTTTAAGGATGTATGTGTTTCAGTAGTAAATTATTTTACCTTTTTATTAAGTTCCATCTTTACCCCTCAGTAATAATGTTTTGGCAGATAATTTTCATAGATTTTTGAACAAAGTCATAATTATTGTTTTGACTTTTCAAAACTATAGCCTAAAACGTGATGGTTATCTTTAAAATTTTCCAAAAGATTTTCTGCATCTTGGAGATGGGCAGAGAGATGAAGGGTTTGGTTGTTTCCACCCATTTCTTCCAAGCTCACTAGACAATAATTTAACGGTATACTGTATATGCCAATGTGGCTACTTCTGTCATCCAGTCATCCTGCACTGAAATATTAATTATACCTTGTGCAGGCTATCTTCAAGCCTCCAAAGCCAATACGTGGAGGTATTCCAATATGCTTCCCTCAAGTATGTGGTTCTCTTTATGTTCTCTGTTTGTGTTTCCGTATTTGTATTCATCCTGGTTATTGAAACTTAATTCTCTATGCAGTTTTCAAACTTTGGCTCGCTTGAGTCTCATGGATTCGCTAGAACCCGAGTTTGGAGCATTGATGATGACCCCAATCCCTTCCCAACGAATGCTGCCAGTGGGGCTTATGTTGACTTGATACTTAGGCCCTCTGACGAAGATTTGAAGATATGGCCTCACAGGTATTAGTAACTTCCTGATGCTTATGTATACTAAGAAAAGGTAATTAGAATGCTTCTAAACTCTGCCTTCTGTAGATAGATACTTCCTTTTCCTTCGTAGGCCAACATAAGGTTGCTCGAATATGACATGGGGGGTTCATTGCTTCAAATCGTTGAAATAGATTCACCCCAAAGTGTCAGTTGCCTTGTGCACCAGGGTGTTACTTTATGTTCTTATTCCATTCACTGATTATAACAGAGCTTACTGTTTTCACTAAATTCCTGCTTTATCTGATAATTTTTTTGTTTGTTTGTGTAGTTTTGAGTATCGATTGAGAGTAACTCTGGGTCCTGGAGGAGATTTGATGTTGACATCTCGGATCAGAAATACTAGCACTGATGGAAAGCCATTTACTTTTACATTTGCATATCATACCTATTTTTCTGTTTCAGACATCAGGTAAAGTGTGATTTTTTATATTCTCTATCTTTCAATGCTCCAAGTGTTTTCTGTCATGCATATTGGTTGGATTTCATTTTTGAATATATGAAATGTCTTAAATATACGCTAATGGAGCTGGAATTATTGATGCCACTGGCACTAGACTTGCCCTCCAATGTATCCTTGTTATTTGGTAAGGGATTTAGATTGTACTCATTCCAATTACTGGACTCATATGAGCATGTATGTGCCTTTTCTGCTGTAATGGTTCATATTGTAAGTGTTATAACAATGACCCAAAAGATTCATGTACGAGATTCCATTATAAAACATGTTCTCATACTCATATTGATACTACTTTGAGGAAACATTGGAGATTTCTAGGGATACAGGGGCAGAGCCTGTGAATCATAGTTGTTGGCAAGTAATGTGTTGTCAAAGGCGGTCACCTGGCTCGCTAGTACAGTTTTAGGTGTTCACACTTGCTGATCTTAAGAGGGCAATATGCATGCATGATGCATACATCCTACAATAAGAGTTGCCCTTGAAATGAAGTTGATATTTTTTGTTCTTTTTCTGCAGCATTTTGGTTTAAGAGAAATATTATTTCCTGTTTACTTTTGATCGCTACCAATAACTGCTTGTTAAATACTCCCTCCATTCCCGCCAAAGAGTTCTTACTTTCCTATTTTGGAAAGTTCCATCTAAATAATCTTGTTTTAAACACCGTGCTGATAAATCCTCAGTGCTTCCAAAAAAAAAAAAATAAAAAAAAAATCTTAGTGCTTCCAAATCTGTCCTTATTACAGTAGACATAGAATTAGAAAAATTGTTTTAATCCTTAAAACTAATGGTATTTTTGGATATACCTTCTAATCCTCATTATGTAGGATGGAGTAATATTTTTTTCTCTTCTCAATGTCCATATTAGACATGGTTGTGCAACTCTGTAGTGGGGTCTATGACATGGATTTTTATAAATCTTTTGTGTGCCTTTGTTCAGTGAAGTTCGTGTCGAAGGACTGGAGACATTGGATTACCTTGACAATTTGCAGAGCAGGGAGCGATTTACCGAACAAGGGGATGCAATAACTTTTGAATCAGAAGTAAGTTTTGAGTTATTTTCCTAGTTCTATTCCTTGCCTCTGTATGTTTAACACTTACCAAGACATTCTTCTCTTAATCAGGTGGACAAGATATATCTTAGTACGCCAACAAAGATTGCAATTCTGGACCATGAAAAGAAACGTACATTTGTGGTCCGAAAAGATGGACTTCCTGATGCTGGTGAGATTGACTATTTCAATATGCTTTTCTTTAGACATGAATTTGAGGTATACATATACCTTGGCTCATTCAGAATGTATTATTGTGTTGAGATTTAACAACTCCAAGTACATCCCAGTATTTTTTGGTGACCAATGGTTTAGTTTGACCATACTACATTTACATATTTGCGGTAGTCTTAGAGCGTAATTGTTTTCTTCAAGCTTCTTAAGTAGTACCCCCCCCCCCTAAATGAGTGTCCCTTTTCAGTTTTTCACATAAAGCAAGGAAGTTAACTTTTAGGCAACTTTAATAGTATGTGTACTCCCTATGTCTTTCCTTTTTCGTCCGTCTTATAAAGATTTGTCTTTTTGAAGTTTCCTTTTTAGGAAAACACTTTTACCTTTACCCTTACCTTTTATTTATACTTTAACTACGGGCCACGTGCACATTGGCTTTGTAGGGAACTGCATATTATAGTAAAATTAGTAATCAAGTCAATTGTTTTTCTATATCCGCATGCCGGGTCAAACAAGACAATAATTTAGGGACGGGGGGGGGGGAGTACATGAATAACCTTAGCAGTTAGCATTCTTACTGCACATTGGACGTGATAGTTATCAAATATCTAAGGTGAATTTAGCAACGCCATTGGAAAAAGGACATTCATTTTGGGACACATTTTTTTTCAAAAGGGACACTCATAACTGTGAGAAAATGTTGGGGAGGGGATTGCTTCCCTTTTCTTTTGCGGTGCCTCAAAGGGCACTTTTTTAACCCTAAAAGTTGAAGGGTCCTTAATAGATCCCCCGAAGCCTTACAGTCTTATTATTACTTCATTATCTAGTGGTGCCCTATCTTGAACTCGAGTTACATTGTTTTACATTGATTTCCTCCCACAAAATATTTGTATGGAAGTACTTGATTTCCGTCTAATGTCAAAGAGAAATGATTTTTTTCTCTCCCGGGTGTATTAAAGAAGATGTCAAGGGGACTTCGTGTACATCTCCAGATAAATTACAGAAATGAAGCTCCAGGAAAATTGTCCTAAAACCTTACATGTTTACACACTGTTTATAAAAGGTTCAAAGTTGTTACTGAAGCTACAGCATGGTTAAGAAGCTCTAATTTCATGTGTTCCGCTGCAGTTCTATGGAATCCTTGGGATAAGAAGTCAAAGGCTATGGCTGATTTTGGAGACGATGAGTACAAACATATGCTTTGTGTGGAGGCTGCAGTAGTGGAAAAGCCTGTTACGCTGAAGCCTGGTGAGGAGTGGAAAGGAAGACAGGAACTCTCTGCAGTTCCCTCGAGTTATTGCAGTGGGCAGCTTGACCCTAGAAAAGTCCTGAGCAGTTAAAATGAATCAGTATGCTGGATGTACAGGTACTAACTTAGATAACTACTTCCGATCTCTTGTATTTTTGAGATAAACGATGCTTTCTTGTAAATGCTGGAAAAATATTTGTGGTAGTAGCAATTGTTACGAGGATATACAGCAATCAATATGTGTGTGTGCCTCTTTGAAGTTTATTAACCTTTATGGAAAGCACATACCTGAGCATAATATTTGGTTTCCATTTCTATTGTGATGGACATGTTCGGTCGTTGTCTGTCTGTTATATCCTTTCCATTTGTTGTTTCTGACTAACGGATTTCTTCCTTTCCCCCTCCCCCCCCCCTTCCCATGGTCCGTTCTCTGTGCAGGTATGTGGTTGAATACATGGTTGGAGTGGCTGAGATAACATAGCCTCCAGCCGGCACTTCTTTTATCCTTTTTACCTTGTGAAATTTACCTATCTTGGTTAAAGGTGGATCCATTTGGAGGAGAGAATGCGGCAAATAATGTTCTGTTATACTAAGGACTGTGTGGTTGGCATGACAAAGCTGAAATGAACAAAAGCATATATAGGTGATAGAATAGTCAATAGTTACTCCTGTTGTGGTTGATGAAAATGTATTTTTGATGGAAACTAATTTCTGCAGTGGGGGGAATATATTGATTTTACATTTTAAAAAAGTTTAGTTCTAAAGCATCTCCAATGGTCTCACTCTTTTTATCTTTGGCCTGCTAATTGTACTCTCTCTCTCTCTCTCTCTCCCTCACACACACACATTATTATATATGTTTATGATTCTTTAAAGTATTTGTTTATTGTTAAAAGAGTTTGTTATGTCAAACCGCTTTATTATATATTTTGGGCAGAAGAAAGCTGTTTGTATGATATAAAATCATAAAGCATAAAACAAATATTCCCTTCGTCTCAAATTGAATCTTCCTTTTCATCTTTTGCAAAAAGTCATTTTAATAGTACATTTACTCGAATTTCTTTAATGTTTATACTATAGCATTGCAAATGCTCATTGGGACATAATAGATACTCCCTTTGTGAAAAATCAAATTATTAAGTGGATATAACGTCCTTACAAGACAATTGGAGGGTAAAGATGAAATGTAAATTGTATGCATAAGTTTAGAAAGTGGATTGTTAAAGTGAAGCATTTCAAAACAGTATAGTGGATTTCTTGCTTGGGATGGGGAGTACCTAGCAAAGACGAATTTAGTAACTTTATATGAAATGGAAAACTCATTTTGGGCATATGTAGTATTGAAGTTCTTTGACTCGAGTTCAGTTAAGGTTCAATCTGTCTTGGTTTCGTGAAGTAAGCCACTAGAGTCTGATCTTAGATTTGAGTTTGTGAGGCAATTTATCATCACTCAAGTTTGATGATGATCTTAAGTTTTGAAGCAACAAATAAATGTATAGGAACAATAAGAATTATGTGCGTTAGTATACATTTGAAACATTCTCGCAAGAAACAATTGGGCATATTCCATGAGACAAGACACGTAGACAACCAAGACAATCACTTAAAACCGTCAATGGATCTTAATTCTTAAGATTTTTGTTAAACATTGTCACATTCTTTCACAACTCAATCCATTAATACACGGTGGGTCGGAATAAGATGATCCGTCTTACATAAAATATTTGTAAGACCGTCTTAACCAAGTTTTTATCATCACTTAATTGATGTATATGTGGAGAGGTTTCTAAAAGTAATTAAAAATACATAGGAGAAGACATTTATAAACAAGATAAGATATTATTGATGTTTTTGTATTGACATTAGCCTTTGCACCACCTATGCCTATGGATGCGCCATGTGACCTGCCATCCTCATCAAACTTCTTTCCTCTCAATACATTTCCATAGCAAGAATGTTCTTCGTCTGCCTCGTTGACTAGTTTTGCAATTTTTCGACCCCCTTTTTGTTAATTCTATTGTGCACTAAAACTTCTCCACCGGGATGCTCCTTTTTCCCTCAATATTTTCGTAATTGTTTGATCCTCTCTGTTCAAATATAAACCCAAAAAAAATTAAAAAAAAATCATTAAATAGGTTAGGAGAGTGCTATTTAATTAATTATTGCAGAATCACTAATATTCAATTTAGTTGACAATAATGAGGTTAGAATTTATACGAACACACAGCACACAAGAAGGATATGCCATAGAAATGTACTAAAAAAATACTAATGATTTCAATAATCATCAAACACTCATTAGTCATTACTAACGGAATATCAACAACAAGACTTTCTTTAAAATACCTAAACACCATGTGAGAACTTGTTATAAAATGAGATTAGGTCGACAACCTTTGTCATTTTAATGGGGGTTATCTATATTTCTTAATAACACCCTCGCCTACCCAACCTTGTTTAAAACTTTAATTTATTCTAAATCAGTCGAGAGACCATGGATGATCCTAAATGTTATGGTACGCTCACCACTTTTTTGCCAATGCATGTGCTGTCCATTGTTATATACTCGTACTACTCAGATTAGGTAAACTGTTTCGATATGACAGTCCATCTTTCATTGATATCGACTCCGGGAAGGAATAAACATATATTCATTCTTGTGCTCCCGACTCCCGAGTGTAACAGTTAAGAAAAATGAAATGCATTCGTTAATTCTTGATTACCTAGTTTAAGCTCGACTGCACAATAAGCGTGTGAAGGTCATGTACCGATAGTGTTAGAGAGCTAGACTAGGCTATAGCTAGCTCGATTCAAGTTGTCGAAAAGATTGTTGCCTTATGAACCCTTCAAGACATTTATACGAGCGACCATACCATTTAGGCTACTAGTAGAATTTGGTGCTAGTTCATGCCTGTCGACTGTCGTTATGGTCTAGTTAGACCAATGATAACGTACGTACTTCTGTCCTTGCCCACGAAAAGAGAATATTGCTACTGTTTGCTCTTGATGTGCAAACATCCTGGCTTGTGACGCTTCAATGCCTTCATTGCCCTCTACTTAGCCATCAATCGATCAGTTTAATTGGTCAAATTTCTAATCTAGGCACTTTCTTGCTGTCAACAGTATAACTTGTTCCCCTGCCCCCAAAAAAAGAGTTATAGTTTGATTTTTCAGAAATAAGTTTTGAGGTTTATCTGTTATGGTCCCTTCTGCTGTATTTTTTTTATTTATAGAAAGCTGTAAATTGGTCTGAAAATGGTCAGGTTGAATTTAAAACGTCATATTAGAATTTTCTTTGCAAATAGAAGTAAAATAATTCACAAATGGTAACCATGCCTCAGCCTCAATCTATTAAAAGTCCTAATCAATCAGTGGCCAGCCTAGATTGTACCTTTCCCAGTCTACTCTTTCAACTGATCATACTGCCAGTTGCCAATACTTGTCGTACTTTCCACCATCCACTTTCACAACACGCATAAATAGATCTCACTTCATCCACAACTTTGGAATGTGAAACAACAGTTGACAACAAAAAATGAAGAACCAAACTATCCTTTTGCTGTCTTTCTTGTTTTTCTCTCTCTTCCTTACCTCTGCATATGCTCAACTAAGGCAAAACTTCTACCAAGGCTCTTGCCCTAATGTCGAGTCCCTTGTTCGTGGTGCTGTCGCCAAGAAGTTCCAGCAGACCTTTGTCACCGCCCCTGCAACTCTACGACTCTTTTTCCATGATTGCTTTGTCCGGGTTCGTTCGATTCTCCCATTTATCTTTAATTTTAATTTTAAAATTCAATTTTGTTCTTTTCTTGCTTGATGATCTTCTAGTGATTTTATTAATCATGTGATCCTTGGTTTTGTATTAGGGGTGTGATGCTTCTGTGCTGCTGGCAAATGCTAATGCTGAAAAGGATCATCCTGACGATATTTCATTAGCCGGAGATGGATTTGACACTGTCATCAAAGCAAAGGCTGCTGTTGACAGCGATCCTAATTGCCGAAACAAAGTTTCTTGTGCAGATATCTTAGCTCTGGCTACCAGAGATGTTGTAAATTTGGTATGCATGCTTTCTTTTAACTGTTTTACCGTTCCAACATAGGCAATGACTAAAACTGCGGAAACACTTTTACATATAAATGCAATATACACTGAAAATGAAAACAAGAAATCATATGCAGACATGTTTGTTATCTGTAATATATATTGATTAACACCTTTCTGTATATCTTCTAATTTCAGGCAGGGGGTCCAAGATACAGCGTTGAACTAGGACGACGAGATGGGAGAATCTCTACGAAAGCCAGTGTTCAACGCCAGCTTCCACATGCGGATTTCACCTTAGACAAACTTAATACGATCTTTGCTTCCCATGGCCTCTCTCAAACAGATATGATTGCACTCTCCGGTACTTTCATTTCGCCCTATCTTTCTTAACCTTCCATCCAATATTTACATTTTTTTTTATTTCTAGGAACAATGTGGTTCTAACTTGTTCTGTTTCTTCCAGGTGCACATACAATTGGATTCTCCCATTGTGGTCAATTCTCCAAGCGTATTTACAATTTCAGTCCAAGAAACCGTATTGACCCCACCCTCAACTCGCAATACGCCCTTCAGCTCAGACAGATGTGCCCATTGAAGGTTGATCCGAGAATAGCCATTAACATGGACCCAACCACGCCTCGTATATTTGACAATGTGTATTTTCAAAACCTTCAGCAAGGAAAGGGTTTGTTCACATCTGATCAGGCATTGTTTACTGATAGTCGGTCAAGAGGTGCCGTGAACTTGTTTGCATCAAACAGTAATGCTTTTAATCAAGCTTTCATTGCTGCCATTACTAAGCTTGGACGAGTTGGAGTTCAGACTGGTCGTCAGGGTGAGATTAGGCGGGACTGCACCGCGGTGAACTAGAGACATTCTTTTTAACTAAATGATTAAATTTTTTTTAACACAAAAAAAAAAACAGTTTCCGAGTAAACGATTAAATTCTTTAATTTATGTATTTTTCTTTCTTAATAACTCGAATTGTATTTGTATGTAATTGGTCGAAGAAATTTCAAGGCCTGTAATTAGTTTGATCAAATAATAAAAGGTTTGTTTGTGTTATGAAGGAACATATTATATTCGCAATACTAGTATACAAAGGAATAATTAAGTGGCTAATCGGGTAAGTTTTTCTTGATTAGGAGGTAATAGCATCTTTACAACTGCTGGAGTCTGGAGATGTGATACAACCTTAATATATTTGGTGCCGCACTAGAATGAGGAGGATCATGAGGATCCTTAACACGCCCCCGCAAGATGGACGATCCTTGTGTGAGACCAATCTTGGAGATAAGAGACATAAACCGAGCACGAGAGAGGGGTTTGGTGAGAGCGTCGACTAACTGATCAGATCCGGAGATGTGTTGAACCCGAAGTTTGCTAAGCTGGACTTGTTCACGGACAAAATGAAAGGCAAGAGCTAAGAGTTTCATCCTAGAATGAAAAACATGATTTGCCGAGTATGTGGTAGCTCCCAGGTTGTCACAATAAATTACTGGAGGAGTGGTAGATGCTATGCCAAGTTCGGACAGAAGGTTAGTGATCCATAGTATTTTAGCAGTTGTGGCAGCGACGACACGAAACTCGGCTTCGGTGGAAGAACGAGCAAGTGCACGTTGCTTTTTGGAAGGACCAGGTGACAGGATTTCAACCCAGGTAGACTATGAAACCGGTGGTGGACACAAAGTCATCCTTGTCACCTGCCCAATCGGCATCACAAAATGCATGAAGAACACGGAGGGAGTGGATTGGAGATTGAAGGCAGAATTGGAATGAACACGGAGCACCATTCGGTGGGGGAGATGTTTGGAGAGGTGACAGGGGTAGATACAAGAGAAGTATAGGGGAATTCGGTTTCGACAAATTTTACATGTCGAGAAGTGTATAAGCGATTTGTGGTTGGGTCGAGACAATGGTATGCACTTTAAGAAGAAGAATAGCCAACAAAGATACACGGAGTAGATTTAGGGGCAAGTTTGTGAGGAGAATAAGGTTTGAGCCAAGGATAGCAAAGACAACCAAAGCTTCGAAGTTTGGTGTAGTTGGGTGGTGTTTGAAAGAGTAGAAAATACGGTGAAGCATTTTGTAGGGTGGGAATAGGCATCCGATTAATAAGGTATGTGGCTGTGGTTAGGTCGTGAGGCCAGAAGTTTAGAGGGAGATTAGCATGAGAGAGTAATGTGAGCACGGTTTCAACAAGGTGACGGTGACGGCGTTTAGAAAAGCCGTTGTGCTCGGGGGTATGAGGGGGAGATGTGAGATGAGATATTCCATCTTGGAGTAAGGATGGTGTGAGCTTGATATATTCTCCACCGTTATCAGAGAAGAATTGAATAATGGGTCGGGAGAAATATTTTTCAACAAAGTTCTTGAAGTGATTAAAGGTCGCGAAGGTGTCAGATTTTTGTTTTAGGGGATATAGCCAAGTGTATTTTGTGAAGTGGTCAACGAAGATGACATAATATTTGTAGTTATCATAAGAGTAAATAGGTGAGGTCCAAACATCGGAAAATACAAGTTCAAGAGGAGCATGAGATTGGATAGTAGAAGTAGAGAATGGAAGCTTGTGACTTTTATTAATGTTGCATGGATTACAAGAAGGAAAAGAACTACATGGAATTGATAAAGAAAATTGCTTATTCAGAAGAGAGACAATAGGGGGAGAGGGGTGTCCTAGTCTATGATGCCAAGATTGAAGGGTTGTTATGGTGCCAAGATGTGCTTGAGGGGAAGATGGATGCCAAATGTAGACTCCACCTTTAGTTGTTCCGTGGAGTAGTATGCATTTGGTTGGAATTTCCTTAATAGGAAAAGAGGAGTGTGAGAATTCAATAGTTGCATTATTATCTTTGCAAAACTGTGAAACGGCGAGAATGTTACGAGAAATAAGGGGTACATGAAGAACGTTATTGAAAATAAGAGATGAGTGACGAGTAGGAAAAGAGAAAGAACCTAAATTAGAGATAGGAAGGGATGTCCCATCTCCAATGATGACATCATCAATGCTATCGTAAGGGTTGTGAAGGGCTAGGTTGGAAAGGTCATTAGTGAGGTGATTGGTTGCACCGCTTTCAACAAGCCAAGAGGCCGGTGGTGGAAGTGGGGAGGTTGTGGCCGTATGGGCTTGGGGTGCGGAGTGTGTGTGGGGAGAGCGTGGTGGACGGTTTGAGGATGGGGCGGGAGGGAAATCAACACTTGGGTAGTCACGTTTGAATTGTCTACATTGGGAAATTACGTGACCTACATAGCGGCAGTATTGGCATTTGCCCTTGAATGGGTTAGGGGAAGGGTTTCGTGGTTGAGTTTGAGCATGGGTGTTGGTGGGGGTGGGGAGTATAGGATGGTGTGGGAATGGATGAGAGGATGTGTTTTGGGGTAGGGTTTAGGCGACATGGGCGGAGACAGGAAAGGAAGGTGGTGGTTGTTGTTCTTTGAGGGTGAGTTCGTGGTGGATAAGTTTTTCGTGAAGGGTTTCAAAGGAGATGGGGTTGTCTCTTGCCCTGACAGAATCAATGATGGGTTTATAGGATTCATAGTCAAGTCCTTTTAGGACTTTGGCTACGACATCCTCCAAGTCCATGGGTTTGCCAAGAATGGCTGGTTAATGATTTGATTGAGTGTATGTATTCGGTGATGGAAAGGGTGGATTGAGTGATGGAATCAAGGTGGTGTTTGAGTTGGAGGATGTGACCACGGGATGGATTGGCATAGGTGGTCTTAAGGATGTTCCAAGCTTGGCGAGAGGTGGTGGCTTGGTAAACAAGTGGGGCAACGGCAATGTCTAAGGTGCCAAGTAAGGCACCCAAAATAAGGCGGTCTTGCCTATTCCAGGTGGTGACGGTTGGGTTGGTGGTATCAGCAGGTGGTGGGTGAGAGCCGTCTACGTATTTAAGGAGATCTAGGCCATAGAGTAGAGAGGTGACTTGAGAGGACCACGAAAGATAGATGAGAAGAGTAAGGGTTTTGCAGTGTGAGAGGTTTACCAAGATAATTGGGTTGTTAGGCTCGGCGGAGTTTGGGATGACAGATGAGTTTTGGGATGCCATGGAAAAAAGTTGAGATGTGTTGATCACGTTGCTCTGATACCATAAAGAGAATATGACAAAAGATAATTTTCATAAATAACTTGATGTAGTATTTATACACACAGAGGATAAAGACCCTAGCTAGAGATATACGTTACAAAATATGATGATATACACAATCATCCTATATACAAGGAAAGATTGAGTCAACTATTTACAAATGGTAGCCAATCAATTAGAATGATCAAAAAGGATTTATTGGATTTGCCATAGAATGAGGAGGATCATGAGGATCCTTAACACTATAAAGTTCAAGATGGAGTCTGATTGACAAAGATTCAAGGCATCGTTTGTCTTTTATACTCATTTATGAGCTTTTCAAACATGATTTAGGATCATGCTTCCTCATTGGTGTATAAAAATAGACCGCGCTAGTTTTGACTCCATCTTGAACGACTAGCATTCATGGCAGTCTTCTGCTTTCTTTGGTTTCCAAGCATGTTGGTAGTGAAAGAGTTGATGAAAGCCTCTATTATCCAAATCCACATAGAGTGGTCTAGATTAGGTCCGGTAATTGAGTGGGTTGGAATGTGTGATGGATTGAAACGGGTCGAAACCCGTTAAAACCCAAATGGCAAGCAGGTTGAAATGAGTTTGGTTGGAACGTGTAACGAGTTAAAGCGGGTCGCCCCATCTCAACCCAACTTTCTCCTAAAAAAACATAAATTCATAGCATAAAAAGTAACGAGTCGAAATAGGTAACGGGTCCGACACACCTTAACCCGATATAACTCAACCCGTTAACCCAAAAAAATTAATGAGTTGGGTTGGATGGGTACTGGGTTAATAGGTAATATGTTATAATTGTCAGACCTAGTTTAGATGATAGTAGCACTATAAGTGACACCTGCTATCAACTAGCATCAACAATTATCTACAAATTATTGGGTGGGTCTGTGGTAGTTTTATCATCATATTTGATTCAATATCGATTGTATTGCTAATCTAATACAAGGTTTGGGCTTTAGAAGGGGAAGTTATGGAATAATGGAAAATTGGGAAAGGCATTTTTCACAACAATAATTTAAAATAATAATAATAATAATAATTAAACATTCGGACGGAGGTTTTAGCTAGAAGTCACCATAATTCCATCCATTTTTGCTAGCCAAACACAGGAATAGGCTAGTCAATCGAGTCGATCCATGATTTCTACATCCCAAATATTCACCAGGAATCAATTCTTCCCAAATCCCCTATCCCAGCGTCAGCGTGGAATGGAATGATTGCTTTTGAGTCGAGAATCGAGATGCGAACAAGAAGGAAAAGAAAAATGATTTCGACTTGTCAAAGATAAACATAATGCTCATTCGTCCCAGGATGAATGTGTTTTGAGTTGAGTCTATAGTGTATGGGTCATGCACTCATGCGTGTGACTGGAAGTTTACTCTTAAATTTCAAGATACAAAGTCATTGTTCGAGCAGAATATTTTCAAAACAAAGATGAACAATCATAAAACCCATCAGACTTGTCAATGAGCGATCAAGACGCCCCAAAAGGGCCAAAACAATGCCGGACAAGTTTTATGTAAACTTCAAACTTTTCGGTGCCAACTGCCTAGCTCTTGCAATACATGAAAACCCCAGTAGCTTTATGGGCCTAAAACAATCAGATTATTGTCTAAAACAATCAGATTATTGTCACGTGTATTGGTAACACTATAGTCAAAACAATTGGAAACCATTTCATTCGAAAGAAAGAAAGAAGGCGATTCGCTCAATGTGAAAAAAGGATCCATACTTCAAAAGAATTTCTTAAGAAGCTATTTGAGGTGAAATTTGCAGGTGCAATTTATTCTGCGAGGTGGCAATAAGGTGAACTGAACAAGGGGTGCTAGAGGTGAAAATCACATGTACAATTCAGTAAAGTGGCAACAATGGTCATGTATGCTCAAGGCAGGCTGAGGCAGCCCTCTATATTGAACTTAAAGCTACACATCCCAACCAAAAAGCCGAGAAAGGTATGTTTTGTCATTCCCCTGGCCATGTTCTTAACACAACACGCCTTTCCTGTTCCTGTCAGAAGCGATGTGGGATATATTTCTGTTTTAAAATGTATTAACCCTTTTCATAGATTATAATTATAAAAAAGAAACCATTGTCCACAGATTTGCCTCATTATGCCAATTGTTGGAAAACCTAAAGCAGCAGCTAAAATCAGCCCTATAAACACATTAGAATCTGTTAATAGATATGAAACATACAAGTAAACATTTATGTTCTATTCAAACTTAGATCCTGGAAAAGCCAATGTGGCCTCTTGCTTTCTTGATTGAATACGGTGCCTGGACTGGCCATGTTAGCATCAGCTTCAGTGCATTCCTTTTGGTTTTCTTTCTTGATCAAGCTAGAAGAGGCACCTACTTGTAGACTGCAGTGGTTCTTGTAGCTATTTGACCTCCTCATAACAGTGCTAGGTCCAATACTCAGGGTTAGCTCCACCTCAGTACCATTACTACCCTCATCCGAGCCATCATCAATTGATTTAGCGTTAGTTTCTATCAGGGGCATGTTTGTAATCGGCCATATTTGGTCCCCTTCATTGACACCAACTCCAGTGGATATGTTTTCTTCAGCTGGCCTTTGAAGATCAAATTGTTTTGGGATCCTCAGTGCTTCAGTTGAACAGCTAGCTGTACATTCCGGTGCCCTAATTAGATTAACATCCCTTATATTTTGAATGTGGATATTATATTCAGCTGTTGGTATGTTGTCCTGCCTAACAAAACTCGAATGGTTCATATCCAAACAGATCTTTCTTTCCTGTTGTCTGATTTGTTTTGTATCATTATTGAGATCATCCATCAGCATTCTTTGAACCCTGTACAGCCGATGAAGTTCCCTGACCTATAATGCAATCAACATGCTTTTGTTACCAAGTAAAATGGTGATAAGGTGATACCAAGTATACAAATAAACATAAACGCAAGGACAAGAATCAATCAGACCTGTTGTTTGAAGATATCTTCATGCATCAGCATTGTCTTCTTAATGAATTCTATGTGTAGTTGTTCAAGCATTGTATTCACGGGGTCTTCAAACTTAAAAAGACGAGAAGGCCTCTTCCCTTTTTCTCGAAAGTAATCCCAATCATTCAATTGACAGAAACTATTTGTTGTTAATGGATCAATCGTGTGTTGGAGTTTTGTACCCATGCCTGAAACACAAGGAAAATACTTGTGAATAGTTATATCCACTACTAAAAGAGTCCATATACTCTGTCGGAGAGAAATGTATTTTACTTTATGCTCTTGCATAACAAACAGCAATACAGCAACAAAAAGATGGATGCCGAAAATCTTGATATTGGGACATAAATATATAGGGGTAATACTTGTGCGAATTCTTGTCTGATTTTCTGGGTCTACTTGAAAGTGGAGACAGAGACTAGTTGACCCCGAGTCAGAAAGTTCCAAAACAGTTCAACCACTATAGACCAAAGGCACCATAGAGGATAAATTTGAGTCTTGTTTCAAACATAAATGGAAAGAGCAGTATCAAATGCATACTAAATGTGGAAACTAGACATGATTATATAAAGAAACGATGTCTTGAAATTGATGTTGGTGGCCTGGCGTAGCGTTAGTGCGGCTTGGGATCAATTTGCTGTGTTCAAGTTATGTGCTCGTGGATCTGAATCCTATCCAGATAGAGGTGTAAATGGTCTAAATATCATCATACATATGGCTAGTTAAAGCTTCGTATTATTGCAGCTCCGACTATTTACCTGGCGTGACATGCATGTCACGATCGCACGGGTAAATGGATGTCAAATACTCCTTTCGTTTCGGACAAAGAGTCATCGTTTGAAAGTCAAATTTTTTAAGAAAATGACATTTTTGGTAGTTCATTAGTAATAAAATGACAATTTTAAGTCTTAATTTTTAAAAATGAACTTTTAAGTGAAACATTCTAAAATGAAATAGTGAACTATTTGTCTGTAACAGAGGAGGAGGGAGTATCTAAATTAAGATGCCAAAAGCGTGACCAACTAACCACATCCTCTCCCTAGCTCTCTCTCTCACACACACACACACACAAAATACATACAGTTGGTAAGAGTGTTCAAACTCAACTCGTCTGAACTCATCTCATCACATTGTTTCAATTATTACTTGGACTCGCGCGGCTACATGAATCTTTTTCTCAGTCATTCTGTTCGGTCAAACAAAGTAAAGCCTTACTCTTGAAGGAAATAGACCAGCCAATCAATTAGCTTTTGCAGACTTAGACATTCTAATTTTCTTTGGAGCCAAATTAACAACCAAACCCCTATACCAGCAACGGGTCATACTTACATATCAAAAAAAAAAAAAACTAAGAAATTAAGGGGAGATAAATTCAAGGTTTTGGGCATTTCAAGAGTTGGATACCCGAATGAACACCCCTGACTCAAACCCAATGCAATAACTTTACAAATCGAATTAAGAATATTCTCAACAAAGAAAACACATGAATAATCATCAATACAAGCTTGAAAATTCTTCTTTAACATGAAGTTCAAAGTACAGAATGTTTGGAAAGAGATATCAATTAATTAATTAATATATATATATGTACCTGTAATGATCAGAAGTGACCAGATGAGAAAACTCAGTTATGAGGCTCATTGAACTTGTTGCACCCTCATCCAAATGCCACTTCTTCTACCCATAAACAGATCTATCTATCTATCTATCTATCTCTGTCTTTCAATATCTCTTAATCAAGAAAATCCAAGAAAACCAATCAACGAAAAACCAGTGTTATAAAATCTTGAAATTTCTGGTCATGAACGACGGGAAATCCAAGTCAAGAATTGTTGGTGGATTCTATGGGAGGAAGATTTGGAGAACCAGCAGTAGAGAATTACATAACAATTTGTAGTACTCTTCCCAAGTTTTGATAAACAACAAACAAGTATCTTTTCCCAAATAAAAGTACAAATGATGATGTTAATAATTCAGGATTGACAGGCTGTGGGAATAGAGAGAGAGAGAAATAGTTTAAACAGCAAAAGGCTGGATTAACTATGTGTGTGAGGATGTGTGTTTTGTTTATCAATAAAAGAGAGACAGGGAAGAGCTGTATGCTAGCAGTTTATAATGTGCATATGATATTCTGCATATACTAGTGTGTGTGTGTATTAGGATCAAGATGGGCCCACACAGGGGGAGGAATTGGAATAAATAATTGAAACCAATGTACACTCCCTAAACATAAGCCAATGTAGGCCTGTGAACAAGATATTCCAGACAGCACTCACAGGAATTGTGGAGAGATAGAGAGAGCCTTTTTTTTGTTTGTCTTTTGGATAACTGGATATGCATGATTAGAGAGGGAGAACTCCAGGTTCTCTCTCTCCATTAAAAACATCATTAAATTTTCATCACCCATATTTTAATTTTTTTTTCACATAAATAATCTTTAGACTATATGTGATCAACCAAAATTTAAAAAAATTAAAACAAAGATTGTGATTAACACTGTCATCATCAGAGGGCAACTTGTTTCCACCGTGAGTGAATAAAAATTTTACTTTTAAAAACAACTTGTATACTTAATCACTAATACAAATTATACGACATGCAGTACAAGGCAAGAATAAAAAGTCCACTATTTTATTTTTAAATGTTTCACTTAAGGAGTTTATTTTCAAAAAAATAAGGTATAAAAGTGTTATTTTATTGCTAATAAACTACTAAAAACGCTATTTTCTTTTTAAAAAATTGACTTTCAAACGGAAACTCTTTGTCTAGAATGAAGGAAATATTTTATTTTTCCAATAAAATTTTATTTGATAAAAATATGTTAGTTTAGTAAGATAAATTAGACATACTATTAGTATATATGGCCTGTGTAAATGATCATCATGTCCTTTGTGTAGCTATCTTCCATTATTATTGGAAAATTCCCCTATTTATTAGATTTTTGTTTCCTAAAGATTAAACTTTACGGATATACTCATTGTATATAGTTTTGTAACTTAGAATGGTCTTTAAATATAAATACGAAAAATTTAGATAAGATGGTCATACGGTTTTTTTTTGTAAAACGGATCATCTTTACTTGATTTATCGCGTGTTAATGAATTGAGCTGTAAGAGAGTGAGACTCCCTCTTACGCATTAAAATCAATAAAATCGTTTTACAGAAGACTTACTCTATAAATTAACTTGCTCTTCAACTTGTCAAATTTATGTTCTTGAAATTAGTAACAACTCATCAAGAAGCTTTACCTTGTTAGTTTTATTTCCTTAAAATGAATAATTAAATAAATTTGAAGAAATCCGGATAAAGATTTTGCCGGAATCAACAAGAACATAAAATTCACAGGATTCCTTTGACAACTCACATCATGAAATCAATGGTATAATTTAATTATAAAATCAAATTTTGTGGTTAATTAAATAAATATGTGCAGAAGGGAAAAGGGGAAGCTTCGATCTCAAAGCATCACTTTCCTCCAAAAGCTAAAGGCCCACATCAAGATGTATTATCTGTATCTGCATCTGCAGTACTGTCTCCTCATTTTATTTTATCTAAATGCCTTAAAACCTCCACTGAATACGGGCATGCCCGCAGCCTGCACCATAGATCGTCCATATCCACATGCCGTCGGCCTAATTTTATCAAGTCAAATGATATTATGAGCACGACGAGCCCAAGCTTCTGATATAGTTTTGAAAACACAGCTTTTTCAAAATACAGTTTTATTTTTGTAAATACGTTTATAAAACTATTTCAAAACGTTATTTTACATAAATAGAGTAGTTGTAAATGTAGCATATTTTTACAACGCTACAAATTGAAGCGTTTTAAAATGCTCCACATTTTTAAAACGCTGCATTGAAACACTTTTAAAGAGAAAACACTGCGTTTTTCACCAGCGTTTTTGACTAAAACGCTCCACCAAACAAGCACTTAGAATATTTGTATCATTATTTAGAAAATGATAATTTTAATAATTAATTCAATTTAATTTTTTTAACTATGATATTCTCGTATAGCATGTGTAACATTTAGTACAAACAATATAAGCATCAATAGTGTGTAGCATTAGAAACTTGATAATAGATTTGATGTTTTGTTTTTTTCAGAAAGATGGAAAATATGAAAGGATATGCCATGGAGGAAGAAATTATTAATCGTCGCACGAAAACAATTATCGTGTTTGCTTGACCATAAGACGAAATGTGAAAGCTTTATGGTGGTGCGGGGGAAGGGAATTGATAATACATTTTATGAGTATTATAATTACGTGGTCGGATTTGTAATATTTTTATGAGTTTTAGTGTTATTGTCGTTGAATTGTTAAGTTGATGATGATTTTGAATGTCAATATCGTTACTTAGAAAAACAAAAATTTAATTTAATGGTGTAGAGATCTAAGTAAATTTGATTCGACAGCTCAAATACTAAGGCTGTTTGTTTCACGGATTATAACTTCCGGAAAACGTTTTCCTCATTTTCTGGTGTTTGGTAACCTTAGGAAAATGCAGTCAACGTAAAAGGTTTTCTGAGTCAACGGAAAATGAAGGCTTCTTTTCCGGAAAATGACTTACAGATTCATTTTCCGTAAGTCATTTTCCAAATGTTTAGGCACCCTCCGCCCCCTTTCACAATTGTACATATTTACTTATACACATAATATTTCACTCAACAAATAAATTATTTAGAAATATAAATAAAGTTTGTGCATACTATTTATAAATTATAATTTTAATATATGCTTACTACGTTCTAAAATTAGTGTCACCTATATTATTTAGGGACATCCTAACCATTGTCAATTTTTTATTTTAAAACATTTTTTCATATCAATTATCAAAAAAATTATTTGTAATTATGAGAATGAAAAAAGATAGACATTGATTTGACATCACTAATGATAAATTGAAGGTTACTAAAGAAAAATTACTTAAAATTCAACACTATTTTATATTTAATATGTGCATTAATATTAGAATTTTTTTTTGTATTTATTCATATATAGTTTTCCATAACATTTTCTATGAACATCCTAAACATTGTCTATTTTTTATTTTAAAATGTTTTTTTTCATATCAATTATCAAAAAAATTATTTGTAATTGTGAGATTAAAAAAAGATGATCCTTATTGATTTTCTAGGGACATCCTAAACATTATTTATTTGCTATTTTTATTTTTGTATTTATTCATATATTGTTTTCCGTGATATTTTCCGTGTGTTTGTCAAACACCCGTAAATGTTTTCTGACATATTTTCAAAAGATTTACCAAACACCTGAAAATGAAATCTTTTGATTTTCCGGAAATCATTTTCCGTGAAACAAACGGAGCCTAAAGTTTTAAAAATATCACAAGCTCAAGTTCGTAATATCATACATCTTTTATGCTTTATGTTTTTTTGTCATACACAAGGTGTTCTCACTTCTCAATACTAGGACATTGGGTTCGAGACTAAACTAAATGAATGTTCAACTCACTAAACCAATCATTTTAATTTAGCATCAGTTACATTCGTATGAGCTCAAAAAAAAAAAAAAAAAAAAAAAAAAAAAAAAAAAACAATATTAGTCTTAAATTTTGAACACAAAATTGTTGTTGACAATTATAGATTTGTGATCAGTAAGCGGCCTACCTATGTCATCCTCAATCAAGAATTGTCAAGTAGTAATTTTGCGAATTTTTGTTGGTGATACAAGCATTTCTCGATCATATTTTGTTTACAATAGTTAGTAATGAAATTAATAGTTTCTTAAATTTATCATAATAGTTAGTAATTTAAAAATATTTAACAATTAAATGCTTTATATCTAAATTTAAAATAAATAAAAATGGAAATAGTAGGAAATTGAATATTTTCATTATAATTTCTAAAAATAATTAGTTTTTTTTGTGACCAATGTTTAAAGATTCTTAATTGAAAACAACTTTATTTATTAAAAGTTTAAGGTATAAAAAATTCAAGAGACTTGATCACATGATCTTTACATATAACATAATATTACATTAATATTTGCTCTATTTCTAGTCATCAAACTTACTAAAAATGTACTAAAAGATATAATATTGTAAATATCGATTAACCTGGTTAAAATATAGAATTCTTGAATATTATATTCTTTTATATACAAACACATAGGAGTTTAATACATACAAAATGAAAATAAGATTAGGCTTAATAATATCGATAATAAAAAAATAACATCGATATAAGAAAAAAAATAAAAAAGGAATATTAGAAATATCTCATGTATCAAAAATAGTCTCAAATGTTTCTGGTTATGGTGACATACAGTTTTTCTGAATATGTTCAACAAAAGAAACTCAAAGGCAGAAACTTACAAAATAACCAATTTAAAATTAACACCTCTCAATAATTAATTAAAACAATATGATCATTCAACAGTGGAAGAAAAATTTAAAAGTAACTTTTATAAGCAAAACCAATAATCAAATATTGTTATTTAAGAATAAAAAAATTTGACGATTCTTTTTAATGAATAGATCTGATTGCAACTTCGAATATGGAATTCAAAGGGATCAAATAGGAGTTGGTTTGACTACCTTAACTATGGCGGAATATTTCCGAGATGTTAACAAACAAGATGTACTTCTCTAATTTGAGTTTTACTAACATCTCGAATGAATTCAATAAGGACATATTCAAATAAATTTTGAACGTTGGTCGGAATGGGTTGTGGTTTCCGAACAGCTAGAGCAGCAGAACCTAATAAAATAACAATTGCAACCCAAGAAGTAATAAGTATTTGGCCATGAACTTGGAAATTCCAGCTTTTATAAGCAAAACCAATAATCAAATATTGTTATTTAAGAATTAAAAAATTTGATATGTAGAAACAATATTTTATTGTTTTCTATAACAACAACCTAATCTTCTTCTGGAAGCTCTTGCTTCACAACAATGGTTGGTTTTGAAACACGAGATGCAATAACTTTGTCAAATATTTCCACTTACACATGAGACAAAGAAGATTTAGATTCATTTAATTATATTTTATACATATAAATGAATTAACTTTGTAAAATTCAATTCATTATAATAATCACTAAAATATGATGCAAGTGTATAAATTCATTGTCAATTATGTTTAAATATGAACATATCACTACTCTCCATTTCAAAAATCATTACACCATCCAATTCCAATGAGAGCCTGCTCTACTACATCACCAAAGTTCATGCACTCAATTTTAGGACCACCAAAGTTATGCTGGAAAAAAGACAATCGATCCGAAGACTACGACCATAAATCCATGCATTAACATGTGTACCACCATAATCACGACGACACTTGAAATTTGAAGTAAGTAGTAAAGATAATTGAGTGTGTATCAGATAGAAATTGGAGGTGGGTATTTAATAAGGCAAAACATTTTCGTAATGGAATCAGAGCAGGAATCCATGTGTGTGTGCAAAATTTAGCATATTAAGAACATAAAATTTATTAAGAAGAAAAAGACCAAAGAAAGATTCCAAGAAGCAAAATTACATGCAAAAGCCATGTTCCTTACCGCTTCAACAGATTGACTCAAATGATTAGGAAGCCTCACAATTGCATGTAAAATCAAATGTAATAAAAAATTTTATTACTCCCTCCGTCCCTAAATTATCGTCCTCATTTCCTTTTTCGTATTTCCTAAATAATTTTCCAGTTTGAAACTTACATTTTTAGAACATCACTTTTACCACTTTACCCTTACTTTTTCATTATATTTTAATTATGAGTCACATACACATGAGCCTTAAATGAAACTACACATTAAACCAATATAAATAATCAAGTCAATTGTTTTTTCTTAAACTATGCGCCGGGTCATCTAGGACGATTATTTAGGGACGAAGGGAGTAGTAATTTTTTATCGGTAACTTTTTATCAGTAAAACTTTGAAATCAAATGTGATAAAATCTATCGGCAAAAAAACTTATCCTAACTAACTATATAAAATAAACTTAGCTAGTTGATAACTATGAATGTGATAAAATTTATCATAAACTAACCGTATAAAATCAACTTAACTACTTGATATAATACGAATATGATAAAATTTATCATAAACTAACCGTATAAAATCAAATATGATAAAAACTTTTATCGGTAACTTTTTATCAGTAAAACTTTGAAATCAAATGTAATAAAATTCTATCCGTAAAAAAACTTATTCTAATTAACCTAATAAAATCAAATATGATAAAATTTATCTTAAACTAACCTTAACTTTTTATCTGTAATTTTTTAATCAGTAACTTTTCATCTTTAAAAATTTTATCAGTAATCGATTTTGGGAGAAAAAAATTTACAATTTATAAGAGTGTGACATGTGGAAACATGGAATTCTTTTAAAAAATTAAGCATTTAACAGAAAGTCGTCACGTGGCAGCAACGGTTTCTGTTTTAGTAATAGTTAATAGATAGATTCAAGGAGTGAATATTAATAGAGAGAATTGATATCAAATCATTGTCCTTATGATACATGTAATTAAATGATGAGGTTTTCAATGTAGTAGCCAAATAGCCAATGTCCAACCCAAAATTGTTGTTATTTGAGTCGAGGGTGTTAATATTTTATACATGCATGAGTTTCATAACATAAATCATTTTTAGAAAACTCATGATACTATAATAAACCCAAAATCTTGGAACACATAATTCTCACGATTTGATATACATATATATATGTGATGGAAACTAACTTGGGTCCATGATATTGATTCACAACTATTATGATAAGTGAAATTTTTGATAGTGCCTTTCTCTTTTATTTCTCCTTTATGACAAAGAGAACCTTCCCTTTAATTTCATTTGATTTTCTTTTTCCTTTCGAAAACCCACTTTTAGTCTCTTTCACTCGGTATGCATCCCTTCATATTTCGGACACCTTAAATAGAGGAAGAGAAAAGGCTTCATACTCTTATTGCTTCACATGAAAGAAAGCTAAGTTACTTCCTTCATGTGGTCACCACCTTAATGTAATGATGAGTTGATAAACATCATTAACTTTGGTCAATGATATTTATCTTCAAAGGGAATCTATATATATATACATATGTGTATTATTTTGTATATATTATGTACAATTATATAAGACATGGGAAGAGGGAGTACGACTTTAAAACTTCCAAGCTTTAATATTATCTTATTCTCACTTAACCATCAAAATGAGACACTTTATTGTTAAAACTTTATTTACCATTAGTTCATATGGGTCACATTACGGAATAATTTCAACATTCTCCCACTTGGCCCATATGACGATTTGAGGATTCAACAACTTAAGTGTATACAACGTTAAATCTACTTTAATGTCAATTTGACTTTCTTTTAATTAAGTCAAACTAATTGGATCATGGCGGTTACCCATCATTTAATCGACATGTTCCCTTCCAAGTATCACAAATTAATTCAACTTAACTTTAACCTTAATGAGGTAAAACATAAGCCTCAACCTTACAGTCTTCAAGGAAGACTAAATCCATTCTTACATTAAATCGTACAATGCAAATAAGCAGAAATATAAAACACATACATGAGCTCAGAGTGTCATAACCTAAAGATCAAAACAATTGTTATATATATGCATACATGCCTATTATCTTAACAAGGACTTTTCTATGATACCACATCCTATCGACATGATTAGGAAATGTCTTAGGAGGTAATCCTTTTGTTAACGGATTCAGTATCATCATGTCGATGTTATTATGCTCTGTAGACACTCTTTGTTTCTGCACTTATTCTTTAATAACCAAGTACTTCAATTCCATATGTTTAGCGCCTTTAGAGTACTTGTCGTTCTTTTAGAAGAAAACAGTTGCGGAGTTATCACAATAAATTTTCAACGGCTTCGCAATATTGTCGTCAATTCGAAGCCCTAAGATAAAGTTCCGCAACCATAATCCATGAACCGTGGCCTCAAATCATGCCACAAATTCGGCTTCCATATTGGACGTAGCAATGACAGACTGCTTTCCACTCCTCCATGAGACTGCTCTTCTAGCTATAAGGAACAAATAGCCAAACGTTGACTTTTTAGAGTCAACACATCCGGCATAATCTGAATTTGAATAGTCGATTACATCGAGGTTGTAAGAACAATAGTAGCTAGGATTATCCAAACTGCCAATGCAGTTTCTAATGTAGCTTGTTACTGTAGCTACAATGGAAGACACATTGGTCACAAAATCAAAATAGCGGAAGACTTTTGTTTCTAAAGTAGAAAATACGCACAAACAGTTACCAAACAATCTACAAGCCTATGCTTGTAGATTTAGCCTCATGACCAAAAAGATTTCACTAAATAATAGGATTTGTTTTACAAGAAGAATGTGAAATCACCAAATGAATACTCTCTCAAGACAACAAGTCTTGGAGAGCAAAAACCCACAGAAAAACAGGTAAAGTAAACGTGGGAAGAAAAAATTAGCTTCCTAGAACAGCTAGGAAGACAAACAACTCCAGCACTCCAATGTAGTTCCGAATGTTATAACATTCGAAGCTAGCTACATTCATCTTCTGCACAAATTGGAATTCTGAAACTCTCTCTATGATCTGAATTTTCTGCTCTGCTATGATCTGTATTCTTTCTGTATGCGTGTGTCTTCGGCCACTGCCCATGTCCTCTATTTATATTGTGAAGGAGATCTACACATAAAGAAGGAAACAAACTCCAATATGGAAAAAGATTAGAATTAGTAATGAAATCAACTTCCTTAGTTTCTAGATTCTCTTACCATATTAACAAGGACTCCAAGGCACGATATTAGAAGGATTTTTGCAAGGATTTTGTTTCCAAAAATAACTCCTAAGATTTAGGATCAAGAAACACAAAATTTAATGAAATATTTTGTTTCCAAAAATGCCTAAGCTTAATGACCAAAAAAGGAGAAACAAAAACAGAAATAAGCCATGCCTATTTTACCCTTACAGAGGTGATCAAACCTCCTGTATGTGAGCGTGTGATCTTTGGTGCCTTGTATGTACCGAAGAACTTTCTTTGCGGCCTTCTAGTGGTCTATTCCGGGATTACTTTGATATCGACCCAACATTCCAACAACAAAGCTGATATTAGGTCGAGTACAAGTCTGTGCATACATTAAGCTCCTAACCACTGAAACATACATACTAGAGTTCATTTCCTTTCGTTCCAAATCAGTCTTAAGACATTGCATTAGACTGAACTTGTCCCCTTTTTGTATTGGAACTATCCCAGTCGAACAATTCTCCATTTTGAATCTCTCTAACACTTTATCAATATAGGTCGTTTGAGACAATCCTAACAGCCCATGTGATCTGTCACGAAATATTTCTATTCCTATCAAATAGGATGCCTTACCTAAATATTTCATTTCAAAGTTCTTAGAGAGAAATTCTTTTACGTTATGTAACATTCCAATATCTTTTGCAGCAAGCAATATGTCATCGACATATAAGACCAATAGTATGAACTTGTTTCCACTAACCTTCATGTAGATACACTGATCAACGGTGTTCTCCATGAAGCCATAAGATGTAATGGTATTATTGAATTTAAGATACCATTGACGGGAGGCCTATTTCAGTTAATATATTGACTTCTTTAATTTACACACAAAATTTTCTTTTCATGTGGTCATAAACCCTTTTGGTTGGTCCATATAAACTTCCTCTTCCAACTCATCATTTAGAAAAGCGGTTTTAATATCCAATTGGTAAAGCTATAAGTCATAATGAGCTACCAAAGCCAAAACAATTCTTAAAGAGTCCTTCTTTGATGCTGTTGAGAATGTCTCTTTATAGTCAATGCCATCCTTTTGTGTATAATCCTTAGCTACAAGTCTGGCCTTATACCTTTCGATATTACCTTTTGAGTCATGTTTGGTCTTAAAGACCCATTTACAATCAACTCTTTTAGAACCTTCAAGCAACTCTACCAAATCTCAAACTTCATTGTCATACATCGACTTAATTAATTCTTTCATGGCATAGATCCACTTTTTTGAATTGTTTCTATTCACCGCTTGACTAAATGCGACTGGATCCCTATTAATACTCAAGTCGCATTCATGTTCAAGATTATACATCACATAGTCATCAGAAATAACCGATCTTTTCTGCCTTACAGACCGTCTTAAGTTACTTCCTGTTGTGGTTCATTAATATCTTACTCAGTTGCGACTAGTTCATCTATAATATTCTCATTTTTTACGTCGACAACTCTAGCAGCTAAATTTTTCCTAGAATTTTGACCTACTTTTTCAAAAATTCCAAAGAAACGATATATCCTGGGTAAAAACCCCATCACATTTGTCTTCAATATAATCTGCACTAGGCAATGATGTTCGAATATATAAATCATTAGTAAAATCATCAACACCCATAAAATGGGCCCCTATAGATATAAAAAAAAAAATTTGAAATAAATAAATTTTCAAATTTTCATCGTTCAAAGTATAATATCTACGAGCATACTAATATATAAGTATATGAAATAATTATTTAAAATTACTTCGTTTGCATATTTCAGTACACTAGTTATTTTCTATCTTGATTTGGTAATTTTCTTATATATTAAAATATACAAAATGTCTATAAAACATATCTATAAGATAATTTAGATTTATTCACTCTTTTAAGATCTTTCTCAATTATATCATCAAATTATATCATCTTCTCTCATTTTTTTGGCTCATTCGTTACATGTTCATTTGGTTTTTTTGTTGATTAGACGTGTCATTTTATTATTAATGAGCTACTAAAAATGTGATTTTTTAAAAAAGTTTGACTTTCAAATGGGAACTCTTTACCCGGAATGGAGGGAGTATATAATACTTGATAATTCACAACTCAAAAATAAAATAAATTTTATATAACTTTCAAAGAGTTCAAAAGTAAATAAAATTAACATGACTTTCAAAGAGTTGAACCCATGACCTCTCAACTAAATCAAAACACCTCATCTAATGGGCAACTAAATCAAATATGAAATACAAGTGACAGTATAGTATTTATATCTATATATGGCTGTATTATAAGTTTGGGCCCCTCAAAATTGGGGGCCTAGGGCGGTCGCCCTCCCAAACTACCCTCAGGGCCGGCCCTGGATGAACGCGAGAACAAATGCCAAGTATAGTCACAAAATTGAGAAAAAAAGAAGTTAAGTGACGTTAACGAAAAAAAGTGTAAAAGTAGAGTGACCAAATTGCTATTTAAGCCTAAAAAAAAAAAGCTTACAGATGTGGATATGCTATAGTGATTCAGCGGGGTTTATTTGGGGAAGTCGATGGATGATATCAAATGATGCATAGTGATACATAAATTTGGACTTTAGCAGTTTAATAATATTATCGTTGACTAAAGTAGTAGAAATTTCACCAAAGTGTACATACCCAAACTTTTCCCTATAATGATATTTGTTTTCCATTACTAACAAGTAAGAGTAATTTAGATGAAGTCAATTGAGAAGTTTGGACCATGTGAAAAATATAGTGTTATTTTTATTTATTTTTTGTTTGTTTTATGTAATTAAAACGTCATATACTCCCTTCATTCGAGGGAAAGAGTCTACTATACTATTTTTGGATGTTTCATTTTAAGAGTCTACTTTCTAAAATTATGCATACAATTTACATAGTATTTCATCTTTACCATCTACTTGTATTATAAGCGCATTGCTTGTACTAAAGTATTTTTGTAATTATGACTAACTCCAATGATATTGATATGTCCCCTTAATAATTTGACTTTTCAAACGGGGGCTCAATGGATGGAACGAAGGGAGTATAAACTATGTTATCACAATATTATTAATCATTTTTCATTTTTTGTTTGTTTGTATTTTTTAATTGAATAGTCACGTAAAAATTATGATGTAGATAATGTTTTTTTGTTTGCATTTTTTAATTACATGGAATCAATGTACATTTCAAAGGAAAACTGTATTTGAGCTCATATTTTTCGTAGATAAAAATGTTGATCTCAAATCATGTGTTGAATTTGAAGGTTAGAACTTCAATAATATTGCTTCGTAACATATATCATTCTCTTAAGTTATGCAATAACACAAGATTATTTGTTACAAATATGAGAAGCCATGTTTTTGAAGGTCAAGTTATTTGAAAAGAAAATTCTGGTAGTATTATTTTGATTAAAAAAATGTCACTGACACCATCTGATTATAAAGTTCCATTCAATTTTTAAAAAAAAAACAGTTTCTACTGATGGTGTTTTACACAATGTTTATAAATAAAAGTCAAGATCAATCATTGTCTAACGTATGAACAAACCTGTTTTGTCTAACCATATTTTTGAAGGTCGAGTTATTTGAAAAGAAAATTCTAGTAGTATTATTTTGATTAAAAAAATGTCACTGATATCATCTAATTATAAAGTTCCATTCAAATTTTAAAAAAAAAGACAGTTTCTACTGATGGTGTCTTACGCAATGTTTATAAATAAAAGTCAAGATCAATCATTGTCTAACGTATGAACAAACTTGTTTTAGTCATGGCCAGTTGTAAGTTGTTTTGTCTAGAATTACTAATCCTAAAAGATTTTAAATTTTGTTATGTCATAGTGATAGTTGTAATAGTAGTATATGTTAACTATAAATGTTGTAGATAAAGAAGTATTCAAATTTATACTAACTTTTTCAAATTTTTGCGATTATATATATCTTTAATTTTACTGTTTATAATTTTTTGTTTATTTTGTTTATATTAAATTTTTAACTGTATATTATTCAACTTTAATTGAGTATATATAATTTTACACCCTTATACAAACCGTGCAACGTACGGCTAGTATATATAAAATGAAAGCCAAAAGTGACTTACTAAATTTGGAAATATTTATAATTTGTATGAAAATCAAGTTTGCTTTGGGAATTGAAAATCAAATGTCATAATTATGATTGGTTGGATATATAAATCTAGAAACACTTCAAATTCTTCTTTACCTTGTTTTGTATTTAAATTTCTAAATAAACTCTTCATTATTTGAAATCAGGTTAATTGAACGTAGAAGCTATATTTGTTACATTGTAGATGACAAAAAAATGAATCTAGACACCAAGGGCAGCTGAAGCATTACATGAGTAATTGAATAACTCATCTATTTTTGACTTCTAAAATCAATATAAATAATAGGAAATCAAATGACAATCACTTTAGTAAAAGTAATAGAAAACAATGTGTAGTTTGCAAAACAAAAATGTCACCCTCATGTAGCTCAGAAAGGTATCAATCCCAACAAGCTGCATAGCAATGAAATCTGATTAGTGCATATGTATTCAGTGCCTTGTGGCTTCGTGAATGAGGTAAGTCCTCTATTTATATGATGCATGAATGAATCCATATCAGCATCCTTGAAAATATTACATAAATATATTTTTTATTTCAATAGTAGTCTGCAAATCACTTGAACTAACTCTTCATAAAAATCACGTTAAATGAACTATGTAGAATATCAACACATCAACTCGAAGGCATGAATATAATATCACATTGAATCGTAAAGACATTTGAGTAACTCCGTATGTCTGTACTATACTACTATGTAATATTGAAAATCTAAATGTTAGTTTTTTTTTTTTAAATTTTCTCATACAATTAGCTAAAATTAAACCATTAATTTTTTAAAAAATTCACCAAGGGTACTGTGTGCATTACTGCGAGCATAAAATATGACCAGTGTGCACTCAATAATTAAGTTCTATCACCATGAATAATATCATGTAAATCCAACAATGCAAATATAGTGGTTGGAAAAATAAAATAATTGGATATGTTTTTAAAAGAGATGTAAGCAAGTCTAGTCTTAATAAAAAAAAAACTTAAAAATCTCTTACATGTACTCTATTTAGGGGTGTCAATTGGGTTGGGTTGAAGTGGGTAATGGGTTGGAATGAGTCATGACCTGTCACAACCCAAATATTAAATGGGTAAGATGGGTCGGGTTAAAGCGGGTCGACCCACTTTAACCCGTTTTTTATTTTTAAAATTTTTAAAATTTTAATTTTTTTTATGGATAAATAAAATATACCCCCAACACTTTAAACAACGAAACATCGTCCATAAGAATTTAATCATAATGCAGAAAATGTTCATGTCAACAATTTTTTGAAAATATATTTTAGCGGTTGAAGCGATTAAATATTTGGAAAAATGAACAAGTCAACAATTTATTCATTAATATTTGTTTGATGTATAAATTTCTTTAAAGTTTATGTTTATATGACCTATATATAAAATAAGATGAAAAAAATAAAGATAAAGTGATAAAATTGTTGCTTTATAAAAAAAAATCTTCATATAAGAAAATTATTTTTAAAAAGACGAAAATGGAATTGTAAAGAGTTACACTTTTTCCTGCAGACTTTTGAAAGACTATTCATTGAAAGGCTGCATCTCATTTTTTTTTTAACCAAAGTTGAATCCTGGGTAGTAGTTCCGGTCCTCATTGCTACTACCAGAAAATCGCGAGAAAATGAGGTTTGAGAACGAGCAACCGATACATCTGAGGTCCAACCTCGAAGAAAGCAAAGTGCTTCCACCAAGTATCGAACCCCGCCGCATGCCTCCAAAGATCTTATGTCCCCTCCACTTCTGCCATGCCTCTGGGGACGTGGCTATCTCATATTTGTGATCATTAGGGTGGGACTTTGTTGGGAAACAATACAATTGCAATTGCTTGGCGAAAAAAAAAGGAATGATACGAGAATGACGGAAAATTAAAATTGTTGGGTTTAATCAAGTTAGTGGGTTCAACCCAACTTAACCCATGAAATTAAATGGGTTAAGTTGGGTAACCCATTTAAATTTATTTTATTAATGGGTTGGGTAATTAGTGGGTTGGGTTGGGTGGATTCATGGGTAATGGGTTGAAATTGACAGGCCTAACTCTATTTATAACTGTGTGGTGTTCAAATAATTTATCGTTTTATGAGAATTGTAGCCTCCCTTCTTTTCTTGCTTCTCTATATAACTTGGCAATGAGTGGATGAGGAACTATATCACCTCTATAAATCTAACAATGAAACAAAAAAACTTCAATACACTGTTCAAATTTCACTTTATTGGCCATGATGCGCTATGAAAATGTAGTAGGGATTATGCCACGTCACTCTAGGTAATTTTCACGTAATTACCTAGTTTCCCTAACTAAGACCTATCGTGCGAGAGCGTCAGGCTCAGGAAATAGCTTAAAGGGGGGCCGAGGTCGAGTGCTTTTTAAGGGTAATGATGCCCAGGACCTCTACGGCCACACCAGGCTTTATTAATGGTCTCCACGAGCAAGCGTCAGCCACTCAAAACTCGTCAGATGACATCTTGCACGACCCTATGAGAATCGAGTTGGCCCTCGATCTCGAATATTGGGGTTCCAAGGGAACTAACTCTGCGCCTAAGGTGAGGCTGCAACAACTTACCGCTGGCAACATCCGTCGAGGATGACCGGCAGGCACTACCAAGGGTTATTTACTCTAAGTGCTGCGACAAGTCTAGGGTCGTGAACCCACAAAAGCCGAGCCGGTTTTTGGGAACCTCGGGGTTATTGGTTTGGTGGCGAAGTCAAGAGAAAGTCGCACCCATTTATCAGCGTCTGCGATACCACGCACGTCTGACATGTGACTGATCATTAGAGAGAAAAGAGGCGGTGTGGTCCCCACTTAGGACACTTGTCTTATGATCATTGCATGATCAATAGGATGATGACACCTAGCCGGGAATATTCCATGTGTCATCCTACATTCACTTTATAAATAGAGGTGAAAACCTCATTTTCAAGATCGGTAATCATTTGATAGAATTCATTTGATTGAGAACCTAGTGCGTACTAGAGAGAGAACTACGGCATCGACTTTGCCCTCTTTCTCTTTGTTCGATCGGTCTTGGCTTCCACCCACGATCCTACACTCTTTGAGGTTCTTTGATAGCAACGTGTCACGCGCTGACTCTTTACCCCAAAGACACCGCCATCACACCCTCAGGGACACACACATTCTACATTTGGCGACTCTCTTTGGGAGGTATTCACGTTGAGTCATGCCTCACAAGAGAACAACAGGGCGGTGAGTCAAATTGGAAACAATGACAATGTTGGCGAGTTAGTTCTCGGGATGAGACGATGCCACCGCTCGAGGCTATGGTGGCGGGGAAAATGAGGCTCCATCAGGATCCGATGTAATCATCTCTCGGGCGTACCTCACTCGGCCTTCTTGCTTACTCACCATGGTATCTCATTCGCATTGGCCGGGGCCTCTGGAGCCTGGGTTGGGGAACCATGACCAATAACAATATTCTTTTGTGGCACCAACCTACCACCACTCCTATCCTCCGCCGCCAACCACATATTACCTCGGCCTGCTAGCATAGTTGAGCCAACTAATGGGCATGTAGGCGGTGTTGCACCATCTCGGGCTACCCTCCCTACTCTTCGGAGTTCAAAGCCGGGCAGCCCAAGTAGCAACCCAAGGCTCGGGTAGCACCTCTTGGGGCCGAGGGACCGTAACCTTGGATCAAGTTAAACAATTGATGGAATCTCGGGTGGCTCGGCCGGACACCCGGAGGCGAGGAGGATTACGGACCTCTATATCCCTTAGTCATTCGCCAAGCACCTTATCCCAGGAGAATTATGTCTCTCCTACTTTTTGCGGTATGGGGTCGTGATGGAAACCCCAGAAAGCATGTTCGAGAGATTTCTAGAGGAGCTTGAGCCATACACTATGCTTGATAGCTTGTGTTTGAGGAGTTTCCCAAGTCCCTAAGCGATCAGGGCTTATAGTTGGTATTACCGCCTTGACAGAGTAACATCTGAATGGGAGGCGATGTCCAAACATTCTTGTCCAAGTTTTCCACAACGATGAGAAGATTACTATCTTCCATTGACAAGAAGGGCCGTGCAAAATGAGACACCACTAGACTATGTGAAGCGTTTCAAGAACAAATCATTGGCATTGCATGATCCTCTAAGGAGCATGTTTTGGTGAAGTATTGTTTGGAGAAAATGAAGCTTCACGAAAATAGCGCTTGCTTATTAATCTGACACATCACTTTTCAAAGTTGGGAGAAGCGTGGTATAATTTGATCTTGCGGAGAAACATAGATGAAAGCCGAGTGGTCCTCAACATGTTACTCGAGGCTATAAGGATAACAGAGGCAACATGTACAATCAAAGGGACCACCGCTAATGTTGCTCGGCGGAATGATGGCGAGATTCTAAGCATGATGGGGGCGAGAATGTTCGATCAAGTATGATAATTCGAGCCAAGTCGAGGCGAGACCGCTGGCAGGATGGCGAGGTCATGGATACTTTGAATAATTGGATCCAACATGGGGATATTATCTTCACGCCTACGGCGTGAACCAACTCGGAGGATATGGATCACAGAAGTCTTTGTCATCATCGGCGGGTGGGTCATCCAACCAAAAGATTGCTTCAATTTGAAAGATATATTTCGAAGGAGGAGGGTTGAAGAGGTCGGTTGGAAGTCCGACCAAAACGCTCATGAGAATCCTTTGCCACTCATCTTGCTTGGGAATAAAAGGAAGCAAGTTCGGAGGATTTGATAGATGAATATTCCCCATGTTAAGATGGCTAGGGTTTTTAGTTTATGAATAAACATGAATGGCTCAGTCCTAGATCGGCACTCTTTAAGTTTAGTATGTGATTTGTGTATCGTGCCAAGGTGGACTAATGAAATGTTTGTTTACTAACTCCACTTATATTACGTGTTTCTTGGACACTTGATCGGGTTTCACCATACCTTCATTAAATAATTTTTGTTTAAAGAGCTTTCTTTATGACACAAGTTATTAAGTTCAATTGTAGGTTGGTTCCCCAAATCGACCTTTACTTGATCTCATCGGCTACATATTCTAAGTCTTATCGGGCGTAACTAAAGGAACTAAGGGAGAAGGAGTGTAACCTCGGCTCATATTCTAAGTTTATCCCTCGATCAATTTTTTCACATAGGAAAATTGTGCTTGCGACAAAGCTTTAAAGCTAGAAGCAAGCGGTTTGTTAGCGGTGGCCAAAGATTTCAAGTTATATCTTGTTGATTCTTTTCTGAATGCACACCATAAAGATTTAGTTGTTTGAAGTTCTGTACCAATGCAAGAATCTGAGCAAAAGTACAAAAATGTTTGATTGAAGCTTTACCCAGCACTTTCAGATTAACACTTGAGACACCCATCGGAAGCTACCCTCTCCGGCCCAAGTTGAGAGTCTCCATGGCCGCCACATGTATTGAAACCTCCTTGGAAAAAAGATTGCCCATGATGAATTGATGGGTGAAACCATCTCTTGTAGAAACTTACTGTTGAAATCCTTTCTCAAGCTCTTCTTAGAAACTTGTCTAAAAGCCACAAGCACGAACTCTCTCCTAAATTGTGTTTTGTGCAGAGTTTTATAAAAAAATCATTAGTTTATCTAAAGCCCATAAAAAATACACTCATTACCTAAACCCACTTTTAATATATAATTGCTTTTACCTAAAAGCCCTTTGCTTTTATCTAAAGCCCTACATAGTTTACCTTGTAACCTAATCGCCCGACAAATAACCGGTTTATCTAAAGCCCCTGCAGAGTTTACTTTGGTACCTAAACTCCTTCAATAAATAACAATTTTATCTCGAAGCCCTAAGAAGGCGTGACTTGGTACCTAAACCCTTTCGAACTTATTAACCTTTATTGTGGTTGATACTCAAAAGTGAACCCTCGATTCCAAATCACTTAACCCGAAACCTAAAC
>CM028384.1:61036158-61222586 GCA_013146195.2 Codonopsis lanceolata | reverse complement strand
AATTTGCCCAATGAGAACATTTATAAGAAAATATATCAAATGAAATATATTTGATATCTTTTAAATTGAATTTTCCTAAATATATTTGTATTTATAATTATACATTAATTCGTTGAAGATCGCGTAAACGTACGTGCGCATTTGGGCACATATATTAGTTTATAAGAAAATATATCAAATGAAATATATTTGATTTCTTTTAAATTGAATTTTCCTAAATATATTTGTAATTATAATTATACATGAACTAAACAACGAAGTACTTTTTTTTTTCTTTTTCAGATCACGAAGTACTTAACATAATCAAACTTTAAAGTAAAAATACTTTTGATAAGCATGAATAATTACATCATATATTACTCATATAGTTCAGCTCCACCTCACCTCCTCCTTCTACTTGAAATTCCCTTAAAGCCTGCAACAACAATCATTGAACAAAATAAATTCTGATCATCGGTAACAAACGGGATAATCCATAGAATTTTTTTAATTTCATTATTTTTGTTTAACCAAGTGATAATTATATTAACTTTCAAAAAGAAAATTGTTCCTTTCCAAAGAAAAAAGGTAGTAGTTGTGTATTAAGAAAAAATATACATAATAGAAACATAATGATCATAAAGAGAAGAAAAAAAACCCAACTTTTTTTGTCAATTTTTTGGATTAATATCCACGTTAGAAAAATAAGGATGAAATAAAACAATGATTTTATAACTAAATCATAAACACACATTTTGAAGTAAAATTAATTCACATATCTGATAATCAATTTTTAAAAAAACACCTAGATTTGACAATTTTTTCTCAATTCCATCATAACCAAAGTTATTATCATAAAAAAATCGATAAATCAAGATAGGACCAATTTTTGAGACACCTTCGTGTAAAAAATGGAAACTTGATAATTTCTTAATTTTAGTGACTTATACATGTTAAAATATTCATATTTAAAAGAAGCGATGATGAAATTAATCAACATACACATTGAATTTGTTTGCTAGTTGAACTAAATCATGAATTAAAATTAATAAACAAGTTTTGAAGTAAAACAAAAAATTTGAAAGATTTTCGGAAACATGAACATACCAACAAGTTTCCGGCAAGTCAATGTCATAGCTTCCGTCGTCGGACTTTCTTTATGTGGTAACCTTATGATTGGCTATCGCCGCAAGAGGTGTGTAAAAAAATGGGAATGTGACGGTGAAACTAGGGTAAAAGTGTTCTCTTTTTGTTTATATACATCACCTAAAACCGCGTGATTTTAATGGGTGTTTGGTGGGCCGCGGTCCAAAAGGTATCAATGGCCCAGTTTAAACCATATTGTATATCCATCGATCGTTTGAATCTTTTATTTTATTTTATATGATTATATACTACTCTCTCCGTTCTGGACAAATAGTCAACTATTCAATTTTAAGATGTTTCACTTAAAGAGTCTACTTTCAAAAATTAAGGTATAAAATTGTCATTTTATTACTAATGAGTTACTAAAAGTGTCATTTTCTTTAAAAAAAAAAATTGACTTTCAAATGGGGACTCTTTGCCCCGAACGGAGGGAGTATTTTTAATTCTTTTTTCTTTATGTCTGATTTTTAAATTGAACTGTAATACTTGAATTATTTTGCAAAAATTACCAATTTTGAATAGTGTAGTGTTGAAGGTTTTATGACAAAACATGTTATATCATAAACAATTTGCCCTTTATCTGATATTACAATATATATCATATTTTTTATTCATTAATGTAACTTTCATTTATATAGATTTATTTTTTTATATTTTATTTTTATACAGGAAACACATCTGTAAAATGGAAAGAGAACCTCAATTCCATTATTTAGAATTAGATTGTGGGCTTCAATGTAAATTTTGTTGTTTCTATCTAGAAAAAATATTAGAATTGTAATTGAACTGAAATTCTTAATATTTTTATTCCATTAAATTGAATTTTTCTACAAATGTAAAATATTTCTAACCGTAAACACTCTTGATTTTCATTAAATATTTTCTTTTTATTAATTTACTTATACGTTTAGATTTTTAATTAAATTCTACATGAGAGCCAAACAAAAGAATTATAATTTAATGTTACAAAATTTATGAGATTCAATTCTATACATCGAACTCATAATTTTTATGTCACAATAATTTCTTTATTCTATTAGCACTAAAGTTTTAACTATTATATTGATATGAAGATAGGCTTCGTGCATCGCACGAGTGCTTTGATTATAATGTTCTATTATTAACTTCAATTATCGTACAAAGTAAATTGTTTTGGTCAAGGACATATCACTTTCATATCAATTTAAAGATATGTTCAAAAAAATATTATATTTTTCTATTAACGTAATTTTCTATTATTAACTTTAATTTTTTGTTTTACATTTTAATTATTCGTTTAATTTTATACATTACAATCATTAAAAGTTAATTTTTTATATTAATAAATATTAATAGAAATTCCATGCATGTTGTCTTATGAAGATTAATAGAAGTGCACCATTTTAAAAAAAAAAATCCCGCCAAAACTCACTTTCCAAAAATGGAATCACTTCTGCTGTGCTTAAGTCAAATGTTTTTATTTTGGAAATTGAATTTGGGAAATGTCATTTAATGATGTTGACATAAACTATTCCAATTGAGTTTTCTTTTTTATTTGGAGAATCAAATTTAAAAATGACATATAAAGGGCATATAACTAATTACATACCAAAGTCATATAACTATTAAATATAACACAAAAATAGAGTAGAAATCAAGCAAGTTATTCATAAATGAGTCAATGTGCATATAACTAATTACAAACCAAAGCAATATATGAAAACAATTCGAAAAATGATATTTATTCAAAAATACTCAATAACTTTGTAGTATTATAAATTTGAAAAAATAGGTAAATATAAATACTTACGGGTGTTTTGAACAGATCTTGAAATATAGTTCTATAATTTTTAAAACAAAAAAAATTGACTTTGTTTGTTTTTTTAGTTTAGGTCAGTTTGAGTTTAACTTATCATATTTGTGGTCCATTACAAATAAGTAAAAATATCGAGGACTAGGTAATGTTCAAATTAAAGTGACATTTTCTCCTTTTTGTTGTTGGTTCTTTATGTAATTGAAAATTGAAATGTAATATATAAGTTATGTTGTTGGAAGAAACATGTTTTTTGTGCTTTTTTATTTGTGTTTATAAAAATTATGATGCATATTTTTTTAATTGCATAGCATCAATGAACAATTTTTAAAGAAGACTATATTTGAGCTCTTATTCTTCGTGTCATTTTGATAGATACAATGATGTTTTGAACGATATATATACTCCTAAATTTTTAAATTGAATTACATATTCTGAAATTTCAAACTGTGAGTTGAATTTGAAGGTTGAAACTCTAATAATATTGCTTCGTAACATAAGCCATTTACTTGAGTTATACAATGACACGAGATTAATTGTTATAAGGCTGAGAAATCATGTTTTAGAAGGTTCAGTTCCTTCAAAGGGCAATTCTGAAGGTATTCTTTTGATTCCAAGAATGTTTTGATCCTAGAATTCCATTCAAATTCCAGAAAAAATAGTTTATGTCGATTGTGTCTTACGTAATGTCTATAAATAAAAGCAAGGGTAAACCATTATCTAATATAAGACTCCATTTGAAAACACACGTTTTTGGTCATCATCAGTTGTATGTCATGATTTTGTCTTGACTTACTTATGTGATAATAATAGTTGCAATAGTCGTACATGTTTAACGAAAAATGTTGTATATAATAAAGTAAATTTATAATAACTTTTTCAAAATTATATGATTTTTTATTCTTAATTTTACTTTTTATTAATTTTTATTAATTTTGTTTCTATTAAAATTATTAATTCATATTATTCAACTTTAATTTAGTATATACTTTTACACATGAGTAGTTTCCTTTAAAACTCAAGTGTAAGTAGCTTATAATTAAATTATGATGAAAAAGTAAGGATAAAGTGGTAAAAATATTGTCCTAAAAAAATTCAAACAAGACAAATATTTTGGGACGGATGAAAAACAAAGCAATACAATATTTTGGGTCCTAAACATGTTCGGATAGAATCAACCGGTGATCACTTTGCACCCTACGCTCGCCGAAGGCACACAAAGCAACTTTGACTTGTCCTCTGTGGTCAATTTTAGTTCTCTAGACCTCATTTTACCGAGAAAATTGCTCAATCTCGATCTGAACCTCCATCCACCTCAAATCACATGATTAGTTTAATGTTTTCAACTAGGGCTGACGATTGGGTGAGTTGGGTTGAAACGGGTCATCTGTTTTAACCCACATTTTTGCCAAAAACCATATATTTATATAGCAAAAAATTAATGGGTCGAAATGAGTAACGGGTCCGATCCGCTTTAACACGACCTAACACGTTAATTTTTTTGGGTCAGAACGTTTCGACCTAAAAAAAATTAATGAGTTGGGTTGAGTCGGTATAAGAGAATATAATATATTTAATATATATTATATTTATAGTATTAGTGAATATAATATATTTGTAATATATTATAATTATCTTTAGATTATACTTTCCTAATTTACTTGTATTTAGGTTTCCTGGTTCCTCTTGTATTTAGGTTTTGTAACCCTATAAATATGTTCATAATATCAATGAAAAGGCTATGCCATTATTCCTAAACTTTATCAGTTTCAACAATCGGATAATTTTTAAATCAGATTGGATGGATTAATGGATTTTGGGTTGTAATTGTCAAACCTATTTACAACCGTTCGCTTTCATTAATTTCCTTTATCCCCTTTTTTATTAATTTCTCTTAGAAAAATTCCTTTGCAGGTTAATCGAAAACAAAACAAGAAAAAGAGAGGATATTTTTCGATGCGTTGAATGTATACATATGGACGGCGGCGATGGGAATGGAAGAGGTGGAAGGACAACAGGATAAGGAGGTGTTGGTGGCTTCACACAAAATATGACAGGGATGATGAAGATGCTGAATTTTGAAGTCTTCTTTTCTGAAAGAAGTAAGAAAACTCAATTTGACACTTTGACATTATGCACTGGGCCTTAAGTGGAAAAGACAATTTTATCCTACAAGTGCAAGAGCAAATGCAACTTAACAAGAAAAATGTAATGTTCTGATTAGGGAGCAAAGTGGGACATAAGGTAACGTTATATGATATTATGATAAAATTTTCATATTTGAATGCATTATAAAATTTGGTGAAAATTTTAGGGTGCTATTTATATTTTTGCTTAAATAAATCTCATGACCATTATTATACTGTATACACCTTTCTCAAAAGGTTTGAATGAATAAATGAAAGGAATCTCAATAGTAAAAGTATGGACCCTTTTTTTTCTCTGTTAAGAGTAACATAAGATGGAATCAAACCTCAAATATTACATATTAATATATTATAAAGCATTATCTCTTCCACCGGAGCTAAAAAGTATGGATGCGGATAACGAGATTCTTATCATGGTCAACATACTCAACACTCAATACGCAAAGTCTTTAATTTTATGGAGAAATTAATTCCTGATATTCTATGGCTATATTTGGGTCACACACTTGGGCAGCCCGCCTATATTGACCATTACGCCTTCTACAAACCCTAAACAATCAGCTCTGTGTATGTCAGAGTGTGTGTGTGAGAGAGAGGGGGTTGCATACTTGCATATGCATCTCCCATTGCTTTTGGAGAATGTTAATTCAGAAAACAAATACGGAGTAATTTAATTCCTTTGATGTGGGAGGTTTCAGTTTTCTTGAAAACGCCGTAAGTTGGCTTTTGCCAGCACTTGTGTATTTAAATCTGATTTTAAACCTCATCTCTAGTTTTATATGAGCATCCCTATCGTATATCTTTTTATTTATGGAGAAAGTGATAACATGGCTACCTAGAAGAGAGGGTTAGTCAACCAAGAAAGAAAGAGTTTTTTCTTCCTTAGTAACTAGTAAGAAACAAAAAAATCTTTCTATGTGTTATATGTGCGAGGGGGTAAAATGTAATATGTTTTAATGGGAGTTGGGACGTGCTAAATTTAATATTTTTTGTCTAAAAAAATTATACAATAAGAAGATATATTTTTAAGTTGGTAAGAAGATAAAAATATATAAGTGACAATGAAACTCAACTAAAAAAATATATAAAAAGTTACACAATGAGAATACTCTAAGAACAACAAGAATTATGGAATTAAAAATATATTTAGATAACATGAACAGCTTTTTTGTAACGAGACTGTCTCAATTTCGCAAAGATGCTAAATCCTAAACTAAAATTCTTATTTAGAAATCTGGCGAATGGGCAATTTTTATTGTTCTTGAATCTTGATATAAAGTGATTGGTTAATATGCACACTAACGCCATTTTTATTGGAGTATGATACCATAAAATTTACATGTACCCGAAACACACAATACAGAGGAAATGTTGGGGGAAGAAGAAAATTGTTGAAAAAAATGGCTTTTGGGGCGGGGGGAGGCATCTTTGTAGTTTGTAGTTGTCCTAGTCAATAAATAATTGGATTTGAGTTGCGCACGCTTTGTTCCCTATTCAAGGCACAGTCCGTAACTCTTTGGCCCCTACCCTACACTTTAACCAAGTCTATCCACTTTTGGCCACCCTTTGTTTTTATCTTTTTTCTCCTTGACCCACCCTTCTTTTAATTGGATAACCAACATTTTTTCACTCTTTATTACCTCAATCTAAGAGCATCCTCATTAAATCTTCTTATACCGAGTACATTTTTTTAGTCATGTCTCATTGTCACCTATTCATTTTTATCTTTTTACTCACTTAAAAATATATCTTTTCATTATATAATCTTATTACATATCTTCCTACATAAAAAATATTAAATTTAATATCATCTAAAAAAACAAAGCCCTTCCCCCACCCCCACACACACCCCACAAAGTGGGTGGCTGTCCCCCCCTCTCTCTCTTTCCTCCTCATCTTCTTATTTATGAAGTCAAGTTTTTTTTTCTTTCCTAAGTGACAAATAAGAAGCCTACAATGGTGAGTAAATTGTTAATTTCTTAATTGGAATATGATGAAAAAACAACAATGTAGAAACCCTATGTTTGATGTTATCTATGGATTCATTTTTTAATTCCAGTATGATAACCGAATTGAATTTGGGTGAGGGTGATCCAATATAATATGAAAATAAATAAATTAGGCACTCCGTTGTTAAATTATTGTCTCGTTTGATCTTACAAATTATTTTTTTAAAAAAATAATTGATTGTATTATAAATATTGATAAAATGTATGATTTTTTAATGTCCTTTAACATATGGTCATAATTAAAGTAAATAGAAAATGTAAGAATAAAATGATAAAATTATTTTCCCAAAAGAGAAAATTTTTAAAAAGTATAATTATTTTAAAATAGAAGAAAAAAGAAAAAAAAACGATGATTTGAAAACGAAAGAAATAGTAATTACATTCATACAAAGTTACTCCTATTAAGCTTCTAGTCATTGATAATTATTGTTTAACTAAGTATAATTTTTTTTGTGCACTAAAATTCTCTACTAATATTATCATTTATGGAAAAAAAAAATAATACTTAATGGTAGTGAAGCGAACCATCTGACATATCTACATGATGCATACAACCAATAATGATACACTGTGCTAAAACGGTTTAAAAAGTGTCATTTAATCCTCAAGGACCATGGAATATTATCACTTGATCCCTATGTTGATTTCAAATGCAAACAAACAGGAATCTATCTTAATATTCATAATAGTTGTTGACTCATTTATTTTTAATTTTTTTTAAATGTAAGCTTTTGTCTGAGTTATATATATATATATATATATATTAAAATTGGCAATTTTTGTCTGCGCTTATTTATTCGTACAGATCGCCCAATAAATAATGAGTATGGGCACATCTAAAATTTTAAGTGGGCACAAATGGACATGCCCACTTGGGCACATTAATTATGATGGGCTAAATGGATGCCCACTTGGGCACCCATACTAAAAGTCATTCTTTTCCTCTTCTAATTTTGTTTTATCAATTATATACATAATTATAAAATACTTAAGATTAATAATGACGTTTAACATAATTAATATATCTATATTGTACACCTACCCTTCCAACCGACACACACACACACACACACACACACACATATATATATATATATATATATATATATATATATATATATATATATATATATATATGGTTAGTTGTAACTTTTGATAATTTTTTGTAAAAAAATTATTTTTTTTGTAATTTTTATATTTATTTGATAAGTACATGTTAATGATTAAATGGGCGCCCATGCCCATTTAGTGCCCGCCCATATATGCCCATGTTATTAAGTGGACATTTACTTGCCCGTCCATTTGAGCTCGTCGCCTATTTAGGCCTGTCCACACCCGCCCATTTGCCACCTCTAGTATATACATATATTTAAGACGAGGAATATTAATATTTTTTTCAAAGAATATTAATGGATCAGATTGAGTAGGTTAATAAGTTTTGAATTGTAATTATCCTATCTACCAAAGATAAATGGGGCAACCAAAAGAAACAAACAAAAGCAGAATCGGAACAAAGGAATCTCAATTAATCTCCCCACCCTTCAACAAAATTATCCACATCCCACGTTCCCAATCCCGCCGGTGCATATTCTATTCATAGTACTTCCTCCGTTTTTTGGAAAAAGTCATTGCTCGAAAGTTAATTTTATAAAAAAAATAATTATTTTAGTAGTTTATTATAAATAAAATGATATTTTTATATTTTAATTTTTAAAAATTAATTATTTAACCGAAATATATCAAAATAAAATAGTAAAATATTTAATCAAAACCAGGGAGTATTTCTTTAATTCTCCGTCTTCAATTATTCTTGTGTTCAAACTTGAAACTAGCTGGGGTAGATCTGTATTTTTATTTTTTCTACGGTGTGATGCTTTCTTCCCAATTGTCTGTCTTTTAGAATACACATATATTTTAAGAATCCAAATGATGATTGATATACGATTCCGCATTTATGAACAATGAATGCTCGGGTCAGGTGGATTTCATTTAGACCAAGTTTAACAGTGGCTCAAGTTAGGTTTTCCCCACAAATCAAGTGAAATAACAGAATATTACGGGGGAATCAAATTCTATAAATAGATATTTGGTTTGATTCATTTGGATATTAAATGATTTTTTTTCAAATTTTGAAGTTACTAAAGATAAAGATAGTGGGATATAATAGATTATTGAGATTCTTGTCAAACTGTTGTATGAGTTTTTTCGTTTAAGTAGCTTATGTGTATTAAATGAATTTTTATATATTTTTTTAATGAATTTGGTAGTATATGAGGATCTAATTAGATCCATTGTTATACATGCTTTTAGGATGTAGAAGAGATATATAAGTACCCAAAAAAAATTGTCATATTCTTTCATCTATCATAATGATTTGAAGTGTTATAGAGCACAACTCTAGAAGCATATGTAGATATACTAGGCTTAAAGTATAAGATATCTGAGCTTTAAATCTTTTCGACTAAAACCTGTCAAACAACTCAATTCACACGTAAACTAGGCATGAGCTTTTCCTGTAAAGGCATTTCGGCGTGATAATTAGATAACACATAAATGTGAAAGAAATATGATAATGTAAGGGTTTATAGAATTAAACGTACCTCTTCTTTAGGCTGGAGAAGGGCTTATAAAGGCTCAGCTTTGAATGCTGAGGAGTGGACATTAACGCCAGATTGTAAAGCTCGGACACGATCGAGGCCACGCTCGAAACGTGGGGGCGGATTTTTCGGCATTAACTCCTCACGTTTTGGACAACCGTTATCAATATTTCCAAGCATACTATGCTTGTTAGGACGCCATTTTGTTCGCCAGACACTTGGCCCCCCGTCAGTAATGGAGGAAGTGTATGCTCGATATGCCTTAATGGGTGTCGGGCGCATATATCTTCTTGTTGGATAAGCCATGCTTCACATTTCTGCCAAGAATAGGTGTATGCTCTCAGTTTGAGATAGGCACGTGCCCCGTTCGTGATATCTTAGGTTGCATGCTTAGCGTGTGATCACTGTATGAGCCTTTTGGACCTGGTAGTTTATAAGGGTACATGTTATGCCAATGTAACCTTATAATAAATAAATTTAAATTTTGATATAATTGGATTAACAAAAAAAGATCACATTAGTTTTCCATTAGAAAAATACTTAGGTAAATTTCAGGGTAAAATTTTGACCCATCCTTTTTTCCAAAAAATTTAACTCCTCTAGAACCTTTTTTTTTTCAACCGCAAAAAATCATTTTTTGAAATATTGTTCCAAAAATGTCATCGTCTCTTTCAATAGTTCCGACAATACACTTTGGATTCGAAAATCATCATTATTGGGTAACGAAACGGGGATCGACTTGCCCGGTCCGGTCACAGTGGTCGGGGGGCAGCACTTCTTCGTAGGGGTTCGGGGGCAACGCCCTTGAAAGATAAACAATTTTTTTGATTCATGAAATACGAAACTGTAATGGATATGTGCTGGGTTGAAAGATTTTTCAGCTGAGATGAAAGTAGAGAAAGAGAATGAAGAAGAAGACTTACGACAGAGGGATTGAAGAAGCAGGTGGAGGACGTGGTCCGGTTCTTTATAATTTTGTATCGCGGTGCAAATTTGATTAGATAATATTTTATGTATCACGGTTCAAAAATTAATACATCGCGGTGCATAAAAATTGATACCGCGGTGTAACTTGGATTAGGTATATGTATCGCGATTCAAAAATTAATTAATAGCGGTACATAAAAGTTGGTACCGCAGTGCAATAAGACTAGATAATTATTGAACCACGTTACAAAAATTAATGCAATAAAATTGATGAACTCGCGGTGCAATTAGACTAGGGAATTAAATTATTGAACCGCGATACAAAAATTGATGAATCGCGGTTTAATAGTCAATGCATCGCGATTCATTTCTTTAGCGCGGCTCATGCTCATTAAGGGCATCGTAGTTTTTTTAGGCAAAACACACCATTGGGCCACTGTACTTTTCAAAACATTGCAATTAGGCCACTGAGACGTCAAAATTTTCGGGATGGCCACTGTACCGGAGTTATCTTGCAATTTAACCTAATTTTTGGATGGACGTTAAGTTTGAACGTTAATTTTTGTTAAATGTCTATTTTGCCCATGCCGTCATCTTCTCCAAAAAATCTCAGATTCAAACAAAATCCCAGATTGTAGATTCAAAATTCCCAAATTCAAACAAAATCTCAGATTGAAGATTCAAAATTCAAAATTCCTAGATTCAAACAAAATCTCAAATCTACAAATTTACAAAACCAGGTAAAAATTAAACCTTGAAAATCAGAATTAACAGATTTGGAGATGGATCAACAAATCTGGAGATGGATCTAACAGTTTTGGAGATGGAAGCATCGTTGTGAGCCAACTCTCCACATATTCCCGCACAATAACAAAACCCCTTTTTTTTCAAAATTTTCAAGAAAAATGGAGAAACAATTAATTGTATCCAACAAAGGGGTTAGATATTGAGTCAAGAAAATGGAGAAACGTAGAAAACGGAGAAACCCAAATCCACTAGTTGGAAAAAAATGGCGTTTTGGACGAGGCGGCCGACAGAGAAGTAGTCGTGAATTCCACCGATTTTGAGCATTAGGGCATGAACTTGGTTGAGTTCGGAGGTGGATGATGAAGAATAGGGAAGGAGATCGACGGACAACTTCACTACCTATCATAACCAAATCTGGATGAGTTGAGGGCTGTGATTGGCGGGTTGTGAAACTGTTTGGCCGGATCGAAGAGAGCGGTTGCAGAGAGGGATGAATATGGTGGTGCTTGCCGGAATTGGGGTGTTGGTCTGGATCGGCGTGCTAGAATAGAGAGAGAGAGAGAGAGAGAGAGGATGACCAGAGTATTTGAGCGGACAACTTCACTACCTATCATAACCGGATCCGGATGAGTTGAGGGTTGTGATTGGCGGAGTTGTGAAGCTGTTTGGCCGGATCGAAGAGAGCGGTTGCAGAAAGGGATGGAGATGGTGGTGCTTGCCGGAATTGGGGTGTTAGTCTGGATCGGCGTGCTAGAATAGAGAGAGAGAGAGAGGACGACCCCGTATTTGAGCAGATTTGGGTTAGATGGAACAACAATTTGAGTCCTTCCTTTTTCTTCGAACTGCTTCTGGAAATCTTCACTCCTGTATTTCAGAAGATCTTCTTCCCTTCTTGTATTCTTTTGTGGAGAGGTTGATGAAGGAGGATGATGAAGACGCAAGCTCTCCCTGTTTTGTGGGGGGTTTTAACTTTTATGGGTGGTTCAACAAAACTAGCCATGAATTGTTATGAGACCCAAATGTCATGACAGTTCAAGTGCAAGAAGAAGATGAAAAGGAGGGTAAAATAGGTATTTAATATAAATTAACATCCAAATTTAACGTTCATCCAAAAATTAGGTTAAATTGCAAGATAACTCTGGTACAGTGGTCATCCCGAAAATTTTGACGTCTCAGTGGCCTAATTGCAATGTTTTGAAAAGTACAGTGGCCCAAAGGTGCGTTTTGCCTTTTTTTTACCTCAAAAGTGTCATTTTTCGGTTTGAAAAAAAAAACACGAGACTGTAGCTATTAGAAACTTGGGTGATAATCGAGTCGGTCCCATGTAGAGAAAATATAACCGCAAAAATCTACTATATTTGTTTTAAACCGCTAAAGTACACATTTAGAGGGAAATGACGAAGATACCCTTAATGAAGGAAAGGCGTGTGAACAAAGCCACAACCCAAATTTGGGCATCGCGATGAAAAACTTTGGGCATCGCTCAAAATTTTGGGCGTCAAAATGCAAAAGTCACTGCCCAAATTTGGGCATCGCTCAAAACATTGGGCGTCGTTCATTTTGGGCAACGCAACCTGAGTTTATTAAGATTAGAATGACTCATCATAGGCAACGACACTCATTTCATAGGCAATAACGCTCAATTCATAGGCAACGATGCCCACATCATAGGCAACAACGCCCATATCGGAGACATGTCTGAAAACTAAACATCATAGTATCAAAACATTGGGCATCACTCAAAACATTGCGCAAATCACATGTACCTCTATATCTACTTGGAGCATTTTAAACGCATCCAAAATGGTAGGTAGCGAGGCCCACGTTGGAGGCAACAATGCCCACATCATAGGCAATGACGCCCACTTCATAAGCAACGACGTTCACATCATAGGTAACGACGCCCACTTCATAGGCAACGATGTCACATCATAGGCAACGATGCCCACATCGGAGCCATTGCTATTTATGTCAGAATGAATAATTAAACACTGCCACCAAATATCAATAAAGGTGAGAATCGAAATGGACAAATTTGACGTCATAATGAATAAATTGAATATTGCCCATAAATCTGTGTGTAAAAATTAAGCATCGGAAAACTTTCAGAGTCCAAAATAGTGTTTAAACATCGTTTTTTGGCCTTAAAACGAAGAAATCACCAAGTTAAACCCAGTGAGTTTGTAGATCTCGTCGAGAGTTTCGATTTGATATGTGGTGGGTCCTGTGGTTCATCCGAGATCAAAAGTTATAGAGAAAATAGTAAAAAAAAAAGATGAAAAGATGTCAATAATAAAGAAAAGATAGATGAAGACGGAACTGGAGGAAGAACAGAAAAAATATGTGACAAAGAAGAGAAATAAGTAGCAAGAGAAAGAAGAAGAGAGAAAAAACTGTTAGAAAAAGGGCGGTGTATGCTTGGATATTTTGAGAAGAAAATTAACGAAAATTGACTTTAAAGGTTTTTTAAAAAAAAATAGCTAAGCAGTTATAATTTTACCAAATAATACTGGTCCTCAATTATCCCTAATTTTTTTGAAAAGTGGACCGACTTACAATTTTTCTAAAATTTTATTTGTGGATGTCGATGGATCACAATCTAGATTTGATCTACTAAATTTCGTAAATTTGGATCATTGGATCCAGATGTTCTATGTTAGTTCTTCGCTTTGATTGATCCATTGAATAAGCTAATCTATGTTGTTATCTTGTTGACCCTAATTATGATAATTAATTGTAAAAGGACGCTAAAGAACTCTCCAAATATCAACTAAAATTACATAAGACCAATATATAATACTTCCTCCGTTTGCAAATTATCAACCTCTTTTTCTTTTTTGTTATTTTTAAAATAATTGTCATCTTTCAAAACTTTCATTTTTAAGAAAACACTTTTAATATTTTATCATTACTTATTCTAACAATTTTAATTATAACCACATGCTTAAAAATACTAAAGGAAACTAAACATTTAAATATTATTTATAATACAGTCAATTACTATTTTTTAAATGGCGTGTCGGATCAAAGAGGACTATAATTCAAAACGAAGGGAGTGGTTTATATTGCATATGGTTGTGTCATCTCACCACCTTTTGATAAATCTTCATTGTAAAGTATCTATATGGGGGCTTTAAAAACTCTTGCTTTTCTAGCCATTAACTAATAATAAAATATAATAATAATTAATATGATAATGAAAATTAGTATTAATATATATAATTTCTTCTATTTTCAATAGTAAAAAACTTATATTTAGAAACTCTTACAATTAACATTACTTCTAACCAATGTGAGATAAACTCTTTAAAGTGAGACATTAATTCTAATGACTCATTTCTAACATCATACTTTAAGTCCTGATATCTTATTCATCCAAAACTTGATTTGGACAAATAAATATATCATTTCGATGATCTTGACGACTAAAACATATTTGCACAATTACTTTTGACAACAAACAAATGATACATAAAGAAATTCGTGTCTCAAGTTGCACAATTTCTTTCACTAAAAACACTAATTTTTTAAATAAGTAATATACTTTAAATCTTGATATCTTATTCATCCAAAACTCGATTTGGACAAATAAATATATCATTTCGACGCTCTCACCGAATAAAACACACTTGCGTAATTACATTCGCCAATAAACAAATGACACGTAAAGAAATTTGTGCCTCAAGTTCACCAAAACACTAATTTTTTAACAACTGTTATACTTTAAGTCTTCATATCTTAGACCACAAACAACAAAGGAGCTATGGCCAATGCTTAAAGAAGTCTTCATATATATAATGATACAGTTATCCTAACACACCAATTTCCTGCCTAAAATCATTAGCTAAAAGAAATCTCTAATCTAAATCCATGCACTTGAAGATGTAATATTTCTCGTATTTCTATGCCTCCAATTTTGGCCGATGGATTGGTAATCACGAGAAAGAAATGGTCATTTGGTTTCCCTTCACATGTATATTCAAGAATCTTAAATAATATAAATTGTGACAACCCATCTTACATAAACTCACATTGAGCTCCTACAAAAGTTACATAAAACAGCCTGTCCTCCAAAACTCACTTATTTTGCAAGAAATTTAATTAAACACTAATAAATCAATAAAAATTGCAACAAATTAATGTCACCCTCATTTGATTCAGTTATAATTCCAATCAGTATGCAAAGGTAGTATCTTATGAGCTACTTCCTCCGTTTCGGGCAAAGATTTCTTTATTCAATTTTGAGATGTTTCACTTAAAGAGTCAACTTTCAAAAATTAAAGCATAAAAGTGTTACTCCCTCCATTCCAAAATTATCGTCTGGGTTGATTTGGCGCACAGTTTAAGAAAACACATTTGACTGAATTATTAATATTGGAATAGTGTGTTATTTCCTTTAAAACACATGAATATGTGGTCCAAAATTAAAGTACGAAGAAAAAGTAAGGGTAAAGTGGTAAAAATGATGTATTAAAAAGGGAACTTTTAAAGAAGATAATTATTTTGGGACGGACGAAAAAGGAAAGTAAGACAATAATTTTGGGACGGATGAAGTATTTTATTATTAAAAAGCTTCTAAAAATATCATTTTCTTAAAAAGTTTGACTTCTAAACGTGGACTCTTTGCCCGAAATGGAGAGAGTATTTTTTCCTTTTCCATAATTAATGAAGTTTTTTCCTTTCCATTAAGGAATATGCTAGCAAAGCATGCCATGATTAGTCAACAAATGAAACCAAAAATAAGTTAGTAATATCGTACAAACTCTCAAGTCAGAATATATGAATTATAGCAGTCAACGATTCAACATACAAATGTGAAACTTTTGAATGAATTTCAATTTCTCTCATTACGTTAAAACAAAGCAATTTAAACAATAACCAAAATATCTTGAATAATGAATTAATATTTATAATATTCACAATATTTGAAACAACAATTGAAAATTTCAACTAAAATTTTCAATTATTTTCTCTAAATTATTATCTAAAAATATACATGTTTTATTCTGTAAAATAAAAAACTCCATTGCCGTCGTCCCATGGTCCGCATTCCTCATTAACACCAGCACTGCCAAGTAATACCAGCTTGCTAAAAAAAGGGAAGAGGAAGGAATATGTCAAGTAATACCAGCTTGCTAAAAAAAGACTCAAAAGCTGGCTTGAAGCCTTGAACAACCCCTTAGTTAGAATATCAATCGTTTGTTATGTTGTTGGAATAAACGGTATGCAGACCACACCATTTTTGAAATGTCTGTGGGTTATCCAACAATTTTAGATTGTGACCACTGGGTCAAAAGCATCGATAAATAACATTTTTTAATGTTTTAGTGGATTCCAATTAAAGTCTAACTTTATTTTTTCCTTCTCTATTTGGTTTTTGATTTCTTAATTGAAATGTCGTGTATATAAAAAATGTTATGGTCAACATTTTTTAATTTAAGTTTTAGTTTCTTCTTTTGTTTGATGTAATTGTTGGTTCTCAACAATGTATGGTTGAAGGTTCAACAAAAAATGTTAGGTATCGTATTATTTAATAATTAAATTAATTTTTATTAATTTTATCGTTTTGCTTGAGTATAATATAATTAAAAAAGTTTTGTTTTCGTGTGTTAAACACACGGGTATAAAACTAGTTACGAATAAAAGATGTGTATTTCATATTGTTTAAAAATAAATGTTTGTTTAAAATTTCTTTAGATTAAAAACTTTTTGTTACAAATAGAATAGAGGCATGGATCTCACATTGGTTACAAAGTTTTCTACTATTATTATCAATAGAAGAGATGTATCTCATATTGGTTAGAAATGAATGTTGGTTTTAAAAATACTATTATTACCAATAAAATAGATGTATCATACATTTGGTATATGGTAATGTTGGTTTTCAAAGTCTTAGATATAAGACTTTTACCATTATTACCAATAGAAGATGTATATCTTACATTGCTTAGAAAGTGATGTTGATTTAATTTTAGATAAAATACTTTAACTATTATTATTAATAGAAGAGATATCCTACATTTGTTAAAACATGATGTTAGTTTTAAAATTCTTTAAATAAAAAACTTTTAGTTTTATCATCAGTATAGTAGAAAAGATACATTCCACATTATTTAGAAATAGATTTTGGTTATAAATTTTTCAAGATAAAAAACTGCTACTATTATTACCAAATGAGGATATGTATCTTACATTGGTTAGAGAGTGATACTGATTTTAAAAGTTTACCATTATTAACAATAGAATAGAAGTATTTCACATTGGTTAAAAAATGTGATATTGATTTAAAAACTTTTTAGATAATGGATCTCACATTGGTTACAAAGAAATGTATCTCACATTATTTAGAAATGAGTATTAATTATAAAAGTCATTAGATAAAGACATTTTTATGTTATTACCAATAGAAAATATGTATTTCACATTGTTTATAAATGAATGTTAGTTAAAAAGTCTTTTATATACTACTATTATTACTAATAGAAAATATATATACCACATGGTTAAAATGTGGTGTTGGTTTTAAAAGTCTTTAGATAAAATATTTAAACTTTCATTACCAATAGAAATAGAAAATAAGTATTCCACATTGTTTAAAAATAAATTGTGATTTTAAAAGTTTTTAACAAAAAGACTTCTAATATTGTTATCAAGTTAGATGTTAATTTAAAAAGTCTTTAAATCAAAGATTTTTATTATTATTACTAATACAAAATATATATCTCACGTTAGTTAGAAACTTTTATTAATTTTAAAAGTATTTAGGTAAAAAAAATTGTTTAATATTAGCAACAATAGAAAAAAATTATTATAATCATAGAAGAGATTAACAATATAATTATAATGTCCAAAAGTTATATTATTATTATAAAAAATATATATATCTTATAATGTACCAATACGAAGCACGTACTAAATAACTAGTTTAAAAAGAAGAAATAAAAAGATGTGATCAACAAACGCCACCTTAACAACCAAATTGTAACGATAGTTATTTAGACTACATTTAGGACAAAATTTAAACATTGTTTCAAAAGTTGTTGAAATATGAGACCCTATGGTGTGAACTACCCCTAAGGGGGTGGTCCAGTGGTAGACATGGAGCTTCACAAATTGTGAGGTCTCAGGTTCGATTCATTCCCATGCCCCCCCTTAGGAGGAAAAAAAAATGGTGTGAACTAGTGCTAACTGCTATCCTACCTTTAAAATAAGGTTAATTTAAAAAAATCCAAACCTATTTTAATTTTTTTCGTCTTAAATCATGTTTTTTTTTGTATTATAAAAAATCTCAACCTAAGTTTTTTTCCAAATAAAACCTTCCGTCCAAAACTCGTTAGTTTTGTGACGGGAAGGTGACTGAATGTCCGACGTGGCTGCCTATGTGGACTAGACGGGAGTCTTAACATCCACATAAGTTTCCCGCCAAAAAATAATTTTATTTTAAACTATGTCCTAGTTTGAAATTTCAAAACCACCCATTTTTAATCAGATTTTTTTTTCAAATTTGATTGCAATATAAATCTCGTACAATTTTTAAAATGTCATATGTGTGTGTGTGTATGTGTGTGGATATTACAAGTCTTGAGTGTATATATATAAACATTCCTCATAGTTTAAGCTGAAGATGAGTTTAAATTTGTATATCATATCAGATTACATTAAGTTTAAGATGGGTTTTTCAACTCTCATTTTGTTTGCCAACATAATTGTGTGTACATAAACCACTTGTGTACACTCAGGACTTGTAATATCCACACACACACACACACACATATATATATATATATATATATTCAAACTGTCAAGGTTCATTATGAAGTTTTAAAAATTGTATGAGGTTTGTATTACAATCAAATTTGAAAAAAATATATGATAAAAAATGAGTGGTTTTGAAATTTTAAAATAGGACATGGTTTAAAATAAAATTGTTTTTTGGCGGGAAACTGACGTGAAGACTCGAGCCCAGTCCATATAGGCGGCCACGTCGGACGTCCAGTCACCTTCTCGTCATAAAAGTAACGAGTTTTGAACGGAAGATTTTATTTGGAGGAAAAACTTGGGTTGAGGTTTTTCATGCAATAGAAAAAAAACTCATAGTTCAAAACGAAAATAGGTCAGGATTTTTTGTTGTTGTTGCAATTAACCTTTAAAAATAACACAAAGTGTTATAAAAGTCAGATGTGGTCAGATGTGAACCACATAATTGAATGGAGGACTACAACATTGAATGGAGGAGTAGCTTGTTAGTCAAATGAGCTAGGGAGCTATGTCCCGCAGCCTTAAGAAATGTGTAACACTGCTCGGCTATAAATACCGAGCAGTGTGTAGTTATATTTCACCGCACTGAATCCTTCAGCTTGAATAATACTCTCTCTCTCTCTCTCTCTCTCTCTTTCTCTCATACACTCTTTGTTCTAATTAGTGGTTACTTTATAACACGTTATCAGCACGATTGTTCTACTGTTAACAATCCCAAATGTTTTTCTTCACAAATGGCAAACATTGCTAAGCTTAAATTTGAAAGCTGGACATAACTGAGAAAAATTATATGTCTTGGAAAATAGATGCTGAAACCCACCTGGCCGCCAGAAGCCTCGAAAATACTATCCAACAGAGTAATAATGAATGGATAAGTAATCAACACCGGGCTCAGGCCATGATTTTCCTACGACACCACGTCCACGAAGACCTAAAGATGGAGTACCTCACGGCTAATGATCCACTCGTCTTTTGGGAAAGTTTGAACGAAAGATATGACCATTTGAAAACGGACATTCTCCCAAAAGCACACTATGATTGGATTCATATCCGCCTACAAGATTTTAAAACCATCAATGAATATAGTTCAATGATGTATAAAATAACCTCACAGTTGAAATTATGTGGGGAAACCATCACTGAATATGATATGTTGGAGAAGACTTTCTCCACATTTCATGCCTCGAATATGCTCCTGCAGCAGCAATATCGAGAAAAAGGTTTTAAATGGTACTCCGAATTGATCTTTTGCCTCCTTGTAGCTGAACAGAATAATGAGATTCTAATGAAAAATCATGAATCTCGACCAATTGTTTCAGCCTCATTCCCTGAAGCGAATGGGACTATGTATGATGAAGGCCAAGAGCGTGGGCGTGGTAGTGGTCGTGGTCGAGGCCAAGGAAATCATGGACAAGGCCGGGGTCGTGGTCGAAATCAAGGCCGAGGAAGAGGCCGTGGAAGAAATAACTTTCGTCGCCATAATCATCATCCATATAATGGAAATTCCTCTCGCCACCTGAAGTGGAACATAGATGATGATAGAAACAACTCTTCAAGTAGGCAAAATGTGCGTCCAAACAATGAAGAAAGTTCATGTTTTAGGTGTGGCATGACAGGCCACTGGGCACGCACATGCCGAATGGCGAAACATCTAGTTGATCTTTATGAGAGATCACAAAAAGGGAAAAATGTTGAGACAAATTTCCTTGAAAATGATCCTGAAGATCTTCATTTTGATTTCGATGATATGGCCAACGTCGACATGACCAATACCATTAGTGATGATATTGGTCATGAACAATAAATTCATATAGGAATGAAGCTATGGTCCGAGTTTGAGATAAAAGTTGTGGAAAAAGTAGCATGTTGTTATGTTGAAACATTATCTGTTTTTCCTATGTATACTAGCATGCTTACAATAAAATTTATATATGCATTTTGCATTCAATGTGTTATCATATTTATTCATCTTATTTTTCTTTCTCTCATATTGACATAGATCACAAATATGTTTGAATCCAAAATCTAAGGAGGAGATTTATGTCTTGCAGACAGCGCTACTACGCATATTATACTAAAAAATAAGAAATATTTTTCTTATCTCAAAATTGACAATGCTAATGTCAACACTATATCTGGTAATGCCAAAATAATTGAAGGATTTGGCAAGGCAATTTTCCTAATGCCTGGAGGCACGAAATTCATGATAAATAATGCATTGTTCTTTCCTAAATCTCAAAGAAATTTGTTAAGTTTCAAAGACATTCGTCTGAATTGATATCATATTGAGACTATGAACAAGGGAAATGATGAATAACTTTGCATTACCTCAAACACTTCCGGAAGCAAGTGTATATTGGAAAAATTGTCATCTTTATCATCTGGATTGTATAGTACAATCATAAGAATATTTGAATCATATTCTACAGTAAACCTGAAGTTTACTGAAATATTTAAAGCTTGGCATGATAGATTAGGGCATCCATGATCAATAATGATGCGTAGAATTATTGAGAATTTTAGTGGTCATCCATTGAAAAACCAGAAGATTTTTCAATCTAATGAACTCCATTGTGAGGCTTGTTCTCAAGGAAAGTTGATAATTAGACCATCACCAACTAAAGTTGGATATGAATCACCATCGTTTTTTGAACGAATTCAGGGTGATATATGTGGACCTATCCATCCACCAAGTGGACCATTCCAATACTTTATGGTATTAATTGATGCTTCTAGCAAATGGTCGCACGTATGTCTATTATCAACTCGCAATATGGTATTTGCCAAGTTCCTTGCACAAATAATCAAACTGAGAGCACAATTCCTAGATTATATGATCAAGAAAGTTAGACTTGATCATGCTGGTAAATTTACATCTCAAGCATTCAATGATTATTGTATGGCAATAGGGATTGATGTTGAACATCCAGTAGCCCATGTTCATACACAAAATGGTTTGGCTGAATCGTTGATCAAACGTATTCAACTCATTGCTAGACCATTAATGATGAGAATAAAGCTCCCTACTTCTGTATGGGGTCATGCTGTTTTACATACATGCACGACCGATTCGCCTCAAAGCCAAGTGCATATCACAAGTACTCCCAATACGCTTGGCATTCTACAGAGCGAGAGCCGAATCTATCCCATCTAAGAGTTTTTGGTTGTGTGGTATATATACCAATTGCTCCACCACAACGCATAAAGATGGGACCACAAAGGAGATTGGGAGTATATGTTGGGTATGAATCTCCTTCTATAATAAAATATCTTGAACCAAAAACGAGTGACGTTTTTACGGCACGCTTTGCCGATTGTCATTTTAATGAAGACAAGTTTCCACCTTTAGGTGAAGAGGGAAACAAGTGGGAAGAGAGATCAAATGGTGCACATCATCGTTATCGCACATTGACCCTCCCACAAAGCAACGTGAACTGGAAGTTCAAAAGATCATACATTTACAAAATGTAGCAAATCAATTGCCAGATGCATTTATAGATACAAAGAGAGTGACAAAGTCACATGTAGTTGCTATAAATGTTCCTGCCCGAATTGAAATACCAAAAGGGCTACCAAATGATAAAATGACAAATGAATCTAAGACACGCTTAAAGCGTGGACGACCCATTGGTTCAAAGGATAAAAATCCTCGCAAAAAGAAAGTGATTGAAAATCCCCAATCACATGAAAGTGATCCAGAAGAAACACACGATCGTGAAATTGTTCCAGAAGAAACACACGATCATGCAAATCTAGTAAGCCCTGTAAGCAATGATAACCATGAGATTTCCATTAATTACATGTGTAATGGAAAAATATGGAACCGAGATGAAATGGAGAATATTGATGATATATTCTCTTATTCAGGATCCCATGAAATTAATGACGGACCGATGATCCCGAACCAAAATCAGATTCAATGTCAAAAGAGGCATGACAAGATCAAATAGATAGATGACATGAAGGCTGAATTAAATTCGTTAAATAAACGAAAAGTATTTGGATCTATCGTTCTCACACCTGAAGTTGTGAAACCCATTGGATACAGATGGATTTTTGTTCGAAAGCGAAATGAGAAAAATGAGATTGTAAGATACAAGGCTCGCCTTGTTGCACAAGGTTTTTCCCAAAGGCCTGAGATTGATTATGAAGAAACGTATTCTCCTGTAATGGATGCTATTACGTTTAGATATCTAATCAGCTTATCGATTTCGAAAACTCTAGATATGCATCTCATGGATGTTGTAACGGCTTATTTATACGGGTCATTAGATGCTGATATCTATATGAGAATTCTTGATGGAATTAAGGTGCCTGAAGCACTGATATCAAAGCCCAAAGAATTATGTGCAATTAAATTACAATGATCATCGTATGGATTGAAGCAATCCGGCGCATGTGGTATAATTGCTTAAGTGAGCATTTGTTGAAAGACGGATATGTGAATGATCAATTATGTCCGTGTGTCTTTATAAAGAATACGACAGTTGGATTTGTTATTATCGCTGTCTATGTAGATGATCTGAATATCATTGGAACTCCTAAGGAAATCCAAGAAGCAATTGATTACCTAAAGAGAGAATTTGAAATGAAAGATCTTGGGCAGACCAAATACTGTCTTGGTTTACAAATAGAACACTTTCATAATGGAAAATTTGTACACCAATAAAATTACACAAAAAGGGTTTTGAAGCGCTTTTATATGGATAAGGCAAACCCTCTCACTAGCCCCATGATTAATAGATCACCGAATGTTGAAAAGATCCATTTCGTCCCTTGTGAAGAGAATGAAGAGATACTTGGTCCTCAAGTACCATACTTAAGTGCTATTGGAGCTCTCATGTACCTTGCTAATTGTACTGCACTGATATAGCATTTGCTACAAATCTATTGGCAAGATATAGTTCATCTCCATCACGGAGACACCGGAATGGTATCAAGCACATATTTCGTTATCTTCGCGGACGATCGATTTGAGATTATTTTATCCCAAAGGATCAAAGGATGAACTGGTTGGTTTTGCAAATGCGGGTTATTTGTCTGATCCTCATAAGGCCGATCACGATGGCTATGTCTTCACGATGGGTGGTACCGATAGCAATAAAGTACAACATTTATTGTGATTTTGCACTATGATTTGAAGTAAAATGTTGTACGTTTCTCAAAAGCAAACGCTAGTTGCTACATCGCCAAATCATGCCGAGATGATCGCACTTCATGAAGCCGAGAGTGTGTATGGCTTCGATCTATGACTCAAAGATATTCAAAATGCCATGGACTACCTTAACAAAAACCGACAAGTATTATTTGAAGACAATGCCGCATGTGTCGCCCAAAGTAAAGATGGATACGTCAAAAGTGACAGGTCCAAACATATCCCCCTGAAGCTCTTTTTATACACTCAAGAACTTGAAAAGAAGAAAGAGGTCAGCATCCAATATGCTCGATCAAGTGATAATGCTGCAGATTTATTTACGAAGGTACTTCCTACTACAACCTTCAGAAAACATGTTCACAATATTGGGATGTGAAACCTACGAGATTTACAAAGGTGATTTCTCTTGACCATTGTCAGTTCAAGGGGGAGCATATATGGTTGTACTCTTTTTCCCTTTATCATGGTTTTTTCCCACTAGGTTTTCCATGAAAAAGTTTTTAACGAGACAACTCATGCACACAATTCAGATTTAAGTTGTGTACGTTTTTCCTTATGTCTGATTTTTTTCCCTACTGGGTTTTTCGACTTAAAGGTTTTTAACGAGACACACTTAGTCAACTTACAATGCTATGTTCAAGGGGGAGTGTTATAAAAGTCAGATGTGGTCAGATGTGAACCACAACATTGAATGGAGGACTACAACATTGAATGGAGGAGTAGCTTGTTAGTCAAATGAGCTAGGGAGCTATGTCCCGTAACCTTAAGAAATGTGTAACACTGCTCGGCTATAAATACCGAGCAGTGTGTAGTTATATTTCACCGCACTGAATCCTTCAGCTTGAATAATACTCTCTTTCTCTCTTTCTCTCATACACTCTTTGTTCTAATTAGTGGTTACTTTATAACACAAAGGTATATATCTTGGAATAATTGTGGCCTAGTACACTTTAAAAAGTTTTCAACCACTTTAGTCATGTATATTTTTTTTAATCGCAAAAAAACAATTTCGTAAAACTTTTCCTAAACTCTCCCCATAACACGTTTTTTTTCTTTTAAAAAAAGTGTATAATAGTCGTCCCGCCCACTTATCCCCATAGAGACTTGAACCCACAACCTATTTGGTGTAGGAGAAGCGTCTTACCACTAAGCTACGCTTCATTGTCCTCCCCATACCATGTTGTTTGAATGTTTCTTCCACAAATCCTTCTTTCATTTCAAATGTGATTTCCTTCCATCAAACTCATTTCTTCCTTAATATTCTTTTGTTTCAGAAGACTGATTGGGTCGTTACGGAGAGAAGGGTCATATCTTTTCAAAACAACTAGAGAAAAAGTAACAAGGAAATCGAAGCTCCACCCTAAGTTCAAGGCCTATGACTGAGGCTTACGACGGAGAAGAAAGAAGAAGGCTGAAAAGATATAGATGAAACCAGTTTGACGAGCGTAATAGAAAGAAATCACGTTGGAAGGGAAAGGAAAATGTACATGAAATATTAATTTGTTGATTGGTGGCAGTGAAATTAAGTTAGATGAAATGCCTGAATAAAAACTTGTTGGTTTTGGGGACACTTTTTTGAATTGCGATGCATCGCTATGAAATGGAAATGTCAGTTACATAACTTGGAATCATGCATACAAAATCATGCATTGCGATTAAATTTCATACATCGGGATGTATGAACTGATGTTTTACGTGCGCGTCTTTGGTTCATTAAGAATATAATCGTCCTTTCGCCATAACAACGTCTTTTACTAGTTAAAAAAAAAGGCAAAACTCATATTTGGGCCACTGTACTTTTCCAAAAATTACAATTAGGCCATTGAGATGTCAAAATTTTCGGTGCGACCACTGTACCAGACTTATCGTGCATGTTAACCCAATTTTTGGATGAACGTTAAGTTTAACCGTTAAGTTATGTTAAATACATATTTTGCCCTCCTCTTCATCACAGTGGTCAGCCACATCATCATCAGATCCAAAAATCAAAGTATTGCAGTTGAACATGGCAAACTCCGATCAAACCGAGATCTAAAATGAAAATAAAAAAACTTTTGTGCCAATCCATTTGAAATTATATAAACAAAAAACCTCAAGAATTTCTTATTTCATGGCATTGAGTATACATAAAAATACATTATATTTTTTTTCATGAATTGGTGGGTTTGATTTCCAGATCTGGTGGACTTTTCAAAGCAAATTCATCTCAATGAGCAAAAGCCCTTCATATAACTCCTGTGAACCTTGCTGCTCGAACACTTCTGCTCCTGAGTTTTGCTCTGAGAAGAACTTCATTGAAGTCCAGAAAGAGTATCCTACAGCTACCTCAAGAACTCCATTAACAGAAAAGAATTCATTCTGCAACAGTGAAAGATTTGATGTTCTAACAGGATCTGACATTGAGTTAGTATAGTAAAGACGATGGACCTGCCTTCTTCGGAGATTGCCCAGAAAGAGAACATTTAACGCCAGTTACCTACGCCTCACATTGAAATGCACGGATGAACATCAGTCCACCCAGATTGAAGGAGGCTGGCGATTGGGTTGCTTTACAAGATCTGGCTGGAAGTGAAGAAGGAAGAAAGAGATGAAGTTGGGGCGGCAGAGTGGATCTGAGTTTCAAAACCCAGATCTGGGTTACTTGGTCTCATCCTGGAGCTAATTGTATTTGGTCGGAGTAAGCAGAGGCGGAAGGGGGGAGAGAGAGAGGACGACGCTGGAGCGGAGATGATGGTGATTGGGTTGCATTCTCAACACACTGCCGCCGCCTCAACTAGGGCACGAGCCAGGCCATTCTCAACGAAGATGATGATGCTGGCTGGAGAAGATGAAATCGAAGTGGAATCTGTGTGAAGAGAGGGTTGGAGAGAGAGAGATGTTGAAGACGATAGTAGATGAGGGGCGATTTTGGCCGGAGATGGAGTAGGAAGGAGGTCAGTGATGGTGAGAGAGAGCTCGGAGAAGGAAGAGGAGGCTCGTTGGCGATTTTAGGCCGTAGATGGGTTTTTTGGATTTGAAACACGAGATACGGGTGCTTGAATTAAAGAATTGGTCTACAACATTCTATCCAAATTAAGATTAAGGAATTGGTCATAACATCAAAGTTTTATCATCTTCTGTGAATTGATAATGAACATGAATGGAAAATCAATAATAAATTAATAGAAAAAACCACACATTTTGAAAAATGTGGAATGATGAAGAAGACGATGGCAAAATAGGTATTTAACCTAAGTTAACGTTCAAACTTAACGTCCATCCAAAAATTGGGTTAACATGTCAGATAAGTCCAGTACAGTAGCCGCTTCGAAACGTCTCAGTAGCCTAATTGCAAAATTTTGAAAAGTACAGTGGTCCAAATGTATGTTTTGCCTTAAAAAAGACATTGAGATTTAAAGCGGTTGAAACTTATCAAAAGGGGACCCGCTTTTCTATTCAATTGAGTAGAGTGTAAATGGTTATTATTTTTAAGAGAAATTGATGTTCGTACCTTTTCTCTAGTTATTAACTGTTGGAGTCCTCTTTTTTTTTCAACAGATAAAAGGCACTTTCGAAATATTGTTTTAAAATACCCAGATTGTCTCCTTTCACAACTTCAACCAATATTTGTTTCACAACTCGAACGTATTCTTCCTAAATTATTCAAATATCACCATTGTTATGGCAACGAAATGAGGATCGTTGTCAAATGGAAATGGACCAGTTTGAAATGCGATGCATCGATTTTGAATCACGACGCATCGCTATGTAATGGAAATGACAGTTACACAATTTGGAATCTTGCATCGTGATGCACAAATCATGAACGCGATGCACACAATCATGCATTCCAATGCATGCTTACTTCGCACATGTGTTCAATTTATTAATGGTATATTTGTCTTTTTGCACCAAAAATACATTTTTCTGGTTTCGCACCAATATATATATATATATATTATATATATATATGTGTGTGTGTGTGTGTAGTGAACTGGAGCGGTTGAATTTTTTTGAAAGAGAAATAACCTAAATTTCACCATAATTTTTAGGATAAATTGACGGCCTGTACACTTTCCCAAACATTTTTTATTCCCAGTTCAGCGTTCTTTTTTATCAATTGGAAAAGTCTATTTTTGAAATATTATTTCTAAAATGTCCAGACCATTTTCTCCTACAGCTCCAGACAACACTTTGAGTTCAAAAATCACGATTGTACTCAGCGAAACATGAGTTGGAAGAAGAAGACTTTTGACGGAAGAGATGGAAGAAGAAGGTGGAAGACATGAAGGTATGGTTCATTATGATTTTGCATCGCGGTGCGAAAATTTGATAATGAATTTAAATCGATGGATCGTTGTGCAAAAATTGGATTATGGATTGAAATCGATGCAATGGGGTGCGAAAATTGATTGCAATTAAATTAATACATCGTAGTGCATTTGAGTGAGTTATCCGTAGCTCGCTTCAATTATTAAATGTATAGTAATCTTTTCGCCTCAAAAAGTGACTTTTTCGATTGAAAAAAAAAAGATGATGAACTAGAGCGATTGAATTTTTTTGAAAGTGGACCGGCCTAAATCTACCCCTAATTTACTTGGGTAAAATTATGGTCGGTCCCTTTTTAAAGTTTATAATTGCTTCAGTATTCTATTTTTTAAAATTTCAATCGCAAAAGACCTTTTTTTTGAAATCTTGTTCAAAAAATGTCATCATCTCCTTCAGCAGTTTGGACAAGCACATTTGATTCGAAAATAATTGTTGTTGGGCAAGGAATACAGGGATCGACCTGTAAACAGTTTTTTTATTCATTATGTATGAAACTGTAATGGATCTGTATTGTGTTGAAAGATTTTTTAGTAGAACGAAGGCGGAGGAGGAGGAGAACAAGAAGGCTTACGATGGAGGAGATAGAAGAAGAAGGTGGAGGACATAGTGTGATTCATTATCATTTTGTATCGTGATGTAAAAATGGATTAGATAATATTTTATGTATCGCAGTTCAAATATTAATTTATTGCGGTACAAATTTGGATTAGGTAATTAAGGCTTATGTATTGCGGTTCAAAAACTATTTTATCGCGGTTAAATAATCGTTTAATCGCGGTGCAAAAATAATGACCTCTGTAGCGCGGTTCAAAAATTGTTTCATCGCGGTTTAAAAATTGTTTCATCGTGGTGCAAAAATAATGATATCTGTAGCGCGTCTATTATTCATTAAAGGTATTGTAATTATTTTACCACAAAAAGTGACTATTTCAGTTTAAAAAAGAAAGAAGAAAAAGGTACTTTAACAATTAAAAACTTTAAAAAATGGATTGACAATTTCTCTAATTTACTTTCACCATAAAGGGCTACTAAGTGTTATTGTATGATCTTGTGAACTGTCATTATGTGATGGCCCCATGAAGCTTATTAAGTGCCAAACTGTTGAGCCTGGCCCATGAGTTTAACTAGGCCCAGTTATTTTACACTACATATTAGGAGAGAGAGAGAGAGAGAGAGAAGCAATGATGTGGCATCATCTCCTACCCCATGGCCATGGATCAGAAGCTCAGATACTATCCACAAATTCGAATAAGTCTAATTTATTCTCATATCATCATCAAATCAGCCAATCAAAATCTCTCTTACCCAATATCTCTCTTACTATCCTGGAAAAACAAAAGGCCTTGCATTTGCTTGCTTGATAGGTCTGTCATGTGCATCCCAATTCCCAATTCAACAATGGCCAATCACATCATTCGATTGAATTGAAACCAAGAAATACAATAGCAGTATGGATGCACTTTTAACCCAAACCCAAACCCAGTTTCTAAAATCAACAACAACTTGTTCATATTCTTTTATTCATTCATCTAAAACCTCATCACTTTCCTCTATTTCCCTACTCAAGGTAAGCAACCTCTCATCTCAATTACATTTTAAATCTATACTCCTCTTCCTTCATAAACAAAAACGGACGCTCATGGATATATTCTGAAACACTCTCTTTCTCAAGAATCCAATTTCAGGTTGCAAATGTCATACATTTTCATCAAGGCAGGGTTCTTTTGTTAGAAGCCAATTTCATCACATAAGAGACTTCCTAAGATTCAATTCAACTCCTCGTCGACGTCGAACCAAACGTGCAGGTGTGATTTTCTTAACTTCATGTAGATTTTTTTTTTTAAAAAAAAACCATGTTTATTGTGTTATAATCTATTAATCTTTCTATTCCGTCAAAGAGTACACTATTCTATTTTAACACTGTTTCATTGAAAAAATTCACTTTAAAAAATTAAGACATAAATTTGATTATGGGTGACAATTCGTGTTATCGTGTCGTGTTCGTGCTTCATTATCGTGTTTTCATATTATCTATCTTATTTTATCATAAATATAATAATAAATATTAATTTTAACATATTAACAATTTCGTGTCTTTCGTGTCGTGTTTTGTGTTGTGTCGTTTCGTGTTGGGCTTATCGTGTCATTTGTCTCTGTAATCGTGTTTTATAATCGTGTCGTGCTGGTTCATACCATCGTGTCGTGCCAGACATTGCCACCCCTAAATTTGATACTTTTTTATTATTAATGGACTACTAAAAATTTCAGTTTTTTAAAAAAGTTTTAACTTTGGGAAGGAGAGAGTATTAGTTACTCCTAATACCTTTGATGAAACATTGATCAACATTCAACAAGCATAAACCCATTTTTTGGCTTGGGTTTTATTGACTTCATTTTGGGTTGCAAAAAACAATAAGATTGATGTACAGTAAAATTAGGAACTAGTCAGGTTTGAAACCGTACACACTACACAATCCAAATAGGAGACAAAATCAGTTGAGATGGTTTAAATTCATATAATGTAGGGTTGGTCAGTCCTTAAGAGTTTGGGAGTGTGATCAACACAAGTGCTAAATGTAGTGCAAAGACCAATATTAACTTGGATTGAAATAGATATAACGACCCAAGCAATTGAGACAAAGGTTGTAGTCGTCAGACGTCAGTCGTGTAATCATGGACAAGAATAAGATTTATGAAAGAGTGTATGTCCTGTTTGGTTCCTTGGATAGTTTAGGTGGTTTAACACTGGTTCCACCTAGTTTGATCAAAAGACTATGCGGTTGCAGGGCCAGCTCTGACTAATTTGGAGGCCCTGTGTTCAATTTATAAATAGGCTCTTAAACTGATAAAATACGATTATCAAAAAACAAAAATATATTACATGTTCTTTATTGTCATATTAAAATCGTTTTCTTTAAAATGAAGTACCAAAAGTCTTAAAACTCCAAACTACTACGAAACTTTCAATTGAAAAGTATCATCCTTCTAACGTTCCTTAAAGTAAAATCTTTAATTAGTTCTTTATAATCAAAATAAAAAAGCTGGGTTGTCTTGTATATTTGTATACGACACATTTAAGTAAATCGAAAATGGGGTCAAAGAATGAAGTGGATATAAGTCAATTGATGTCGAACAACCAAAAAGTAGATAAAAAACAAATTAAGAAAGATTTACTGGCGACATCAACAGTCCATGCTCAGTTTGAGGCTAGGCGACTGGGGACCAGGGTGGCCTTATATGACAGTGCTGCCGAGTTGCAGATCGTCAGAAAAGAGAAGAACCTAAGAATAAGAGAAGAGGAGAGAGGGCTTGCCTTGTTGCTCATGTTCACACAATATATAATTGAGGGAGGAGTGAAGAAAATTTGTTGCCATAATCAAAGAGAGAAGAACTTTTTTATGAGAAAGATCGATGTGAGAGTTGAGAGACATGAAGAGCTTTGTCTCTCAATACGTCAATAGTAAAAATTAAAAATTAAAAGTTAAAAATAAAGTTGGGCTCTACAAATCAACTTTTCATAGAATTGGGCCCCCTAAATTTAGGGGCCATGTTCAATAGCTCGTCTTGCCTGGGGCTAGGCTGGTCGGCCCTGTGAGCGGTTGTTTCTTTGGTTGCTTTACAACTAATTTAGGACTGTATAGTGAGTCGCCAAGCGGGAGAGGAACTTGAAAACTTTTGTATGGTCATGAATTGTGTGTATTTTCTCTTATGAAGGCACTGTAGTTTCACCAATACGTGTTCTTCCATTAACTGAGGAAAATGTTGAGAAGGTGTTGGATGAAGTCCGGCCTGGCCTCATGGCTGATGGAGGCAATGTTGCTTTACATGAGATAGACGGTCTTGTTGTTGTATTAAAGCTACAAGGTGCGTGTGGGTCATGTCCGAGTTCTACAATGACACTAAAGATGGGAATAGAAACTCGCCTCAGGGATAAGATTCCAGAAATACTAGAAGTGGAGCAAATCCTTGACACAGAGACTGGTCTTGAGTTAAATGAAGAAAACGTCGAAAAGGTTAGGCCGATTAAATTTTCCAATATTACATATAATGTGTTGTATTCACATATGTTATGGATAGGAAAACGAAACGCCAATCTTATTGTTACGGCCCAAATTTGTTTACTGCACAGATCCTTGCAGAGATTAGACCGTACCTAGTTGGCACAGGCGGTGGTATCCTAGAGTTTGTTGAGATCAAAGACTACATTGTCAAAGTCCGGCTCAGTGGACCAGCAGCCGGGGTGATGACAGTCCGTGTTGCTCTGACACAGAAATTGAGAGAAAAAATACCCGTCATTGCGGCTGTCCAGCTGATAGAATGAAATGAATATGATGTAACCATATTTACTTGTAAATTTGCAGGTAGAAAATTTTCTATTTTTCTCATTCTTAATTTTTTTACGAGTCATATTTTTCTTCAATGGTGGTTGCATACTACTGACTCAGTTATTAGTATATACCTGCATTGAATTTCCGTGATGAAGATGAACTACATACTTCTTACACAATATGTAGATTTCCCCCGTTGTGTACGATTAGTACAAGGAATTCCTAGCCAACTATATTTAGGCCTCGTATACTTGGATGTTCATCATTTTCAGTCATTCTGTGGCGGTGGGGTTTGCCTTAGCCACCCTTGTTTTCTCGTGGCCAATTAATTAATCTATGCCTGCTGAAATCTAACCAAGAGAGGGCTTTGGACCAACCGTGGAAGCAGAGAGTCAAACCAAGATAGGGGGTACCAACTACCAACCTTTCACTAGCACATATAGTAGTACTCACGTCCTTGAGGATACCCAGACAGACTAGGGTCTAGGGCACTTTAAGTGCAACGGCTAGTTTGGATACCAAGCTTGAGCCAACTTTTGGGAAGCCCGGGATTTATTGGTCTGAAGCCTGGAAATCTGAGTAAGCCATGTGTTCTTGTATCTGTGACATGTAACCTGGTCCAAAGAGACGAAGAACTTATATTGGTCCCCTCTCATAGCAATTGACTTGAAATCCTTAAATGATTAATAGGTATTATAGGATGATAACAACGCCGCAAGGTATTCAAGTTGCATCCACAAATACACTTCAAGTAGAGGCTATGGCCTCGATACCAAGACATCTAGAATTCAATTTTCCAACCCCGATGCTTACACTCTCAGGATTCTTTGAACTGTGATGTGTAACACCAAGTCAACATAACCCACCACCCTAGTCCCTAGGTCCTAGGAAAACTCGTATTCTTGGGGGTCATGTGCAAACACAACTACATCAAGCAATTTAGATATTCATGGTCGCAACCTGAAAATGCTCTTGGAATGAGATTTCATGGCCCTTTCTTGTGGCAAAATTACCTGTAAGTATACAAATCTGGGGAGTATTGAATATATATCAGTTATAATATCAGTGCAGCCAAAGAAGTTTTGTGCTCCATTATACAAAATCTGAAGAAAGGTAGCATATTCTTATACACACTAATAGCATCAGTTATATGTTTGAATATGTTTTTTTGCCAGTACTAGTAGTCATCATCTTCATCTTCTCTTGATCTAAAAACTCTCCTCACGACTGCAGTAGCAGCTCCAAGAAACAAAAACAGAGCAAAGGTATCAAATCCACCTCCGACTCCAACAGCAACGCTTGGACCTGGTGCAAAGAATGAAAACGGCGACCAACCCCATCCACCATAGAATGGTCCTCCATAGCCATACCCGTAACCACCAAGAGGTGGGGCTATTGGAGGATTAATATAAATATTTGTCCTGCCAAAGAAATAATATGCAAATTTCAACCGTATGTTGTATATCAATGGGTGGTCAAGTATCTAATGGAAATCCAAGGAAATAAAGTCCCTTACAACAGAAAATTCAAGCCATCAATACACTTCAAAAAAGAATCCATGGAAGACAAGAATTGGAGAGTCTTACACGCCGCAGCATGTGTGAGAGAGTGAGATTCCATCTTACGAACTAAGATATATAAGATGGTCTTATAGGAAACATAGTCTTATAGTTTTAGCTTATCCGCGCAGAGTTTATTATAAACTGCACAAATTAATTCAACTAATAGTCCCGCTGTCCTTGAATGAGTGTCATTACAAAGAAATGTATTTTTTTCCTAAAACGTGTCATTTTTTTCAGTGAAATTACTATATTAACCCATGTCAATTATTATATCTCAATGTGCAGTAACAATATATTATATGGATGGCTCAGTAATTATCTATACGTGCTAGCACTAAAATAATTTAAATCAACAATCCTAATTTACCTGAATAATTATTAAATGACACACTCTCTCCAACTCAACACACTAAGACAAATGGATCGGGTCAATAGGATCGGTCATAAATAAAATAATTGTATGACCATTCAAACTATGTTTTTGCCTTGTTTTATTATGTATTCGTCCAGTATTTGACATTCTAAAGTAAGTGAAGTTTTGAACAGAGTATATGGGAGTAGATAGAGGGGATATAATAACCTTGAAGAATTTGGTCTTGGGGAAGAAGAGCGGGCCGAGGGCGGGGGAGATGAGCGGAAAGCCTGACCACCAACCCGGCCCCCACTTTTGGCAGCTGAAGCCGGATCAATACAGCCCATTGTCAACACCCCAGCTGCCAATGTCACTATTGCCAGCTTTGCCAACTGATTCTCATTCCTCCTGCTCCTGTCCATTAATTTATTATTAATCATCAACAAAGAAATCCAAAACAAAACAAGCTGGAATTTATACAAGCATACAAAATCTAGAAATTTAATTATACCTGGAATTAGAATCATGATGATGAGAAGACTGGTGGTGATTGCAAGAGATGGTGAGGGTAGTGGCCGGCGGAATTGGAATTGGAACTGAAATCGGAACTGAATTCCAGCTGGGTATGTGAGTTGAAGTGATTGTGAGAAGGGAGTTGCGTAAGAAGCTGTGCTGAGTTTGAGACGCTGTTATGGACATTTCTTTCGACAAACGCTAGCTGAATCCTGATGACTGATGATGAGCCGGGAAAAATGATTCTATTGAGCCGAATTCGGAATTTGTGTCTTTGATATTCCGTACTCTGAACTCTGAAGGGGAGCAGACAGCAGAGTAACCCAACGAGCCTCTCAATCCAGTTTACGATTGTAAAAGGTACCACGTGCTCTGTTTCTAGTGGTTGTTCACATGTAGCCGAAGTTCCCAGATCATCTCTACCACACGTGCTTTAGTATACTCTCATCGTTTTTAAATTATCGTACTCTTTTTATTTTTGATATATTTTAAAATTATCTCTTTTCAAAACTTTTTCTTTTTAGAAAAATAATTTACAACTCTAATACTAAATATATATTCCCTCCGTTTTCAAAAGATTGCCTATTTTGATCCGACATATCGTTTAACAAAAAATAATTGATTAAATTATAAATATTGATGAAATATTGAAATGTGTGGTTTCCTTTAATTCCTATGAGTATGTGGTTATAATTTGATGAGTTCGGCTCAAATCCTGATCACGAACCAATCACATGTGTCACCATGTGATAAGCACATGCATGTTAGAGACCAGAAAAGAGGTCACCCGGGCAGGATAACCGCGAGGTTAACACCTTATATCTATCCCGAGCAGGAGTCTATCTATCAATCACCGAGCAGGGAGCAGGGCTGCTCGAATAGACATGATATCCATCTCAAGCCTAACTGGCAGATAACTCCCGAGCCCGAGATTCAAGCCATGATTCCGTCAGTTACGCGATCAACCCGCATTTATGGTCATAAAATCCTAAATTCTCTCCATCATAATGACTCAGCCCGGATTTCACTCCAAAAGGGGCTATATATACTTCACAAAGTTACATTTGAAAGGTACACTTACTTTTACACATTGAAACCCTGTCATTTTGCTTTCTACAATTAAGCTTAATACTTACTCTCACGCCTGAGGGGTTTCACGAGGCCCTGCCTTGCATTCCTACTAAGGTGTTCTTCTTTTGACAGGTCTAGACAAGATCATACATTTACATAAGCCCAGATATTGTACAAGCCGCAAGGAACGGCCCAAGACCAAATTGTGTAACATCAGTTTGGTTCTACTGCCGGGAAACGAAGATATTCAGTTTATTTCATCAAGAACTTTGTTAGCATGGCTAAGAACGGGAAAGGACATGTTGGAGCAAGTATCAATATTGGTGGGGATGTGTCTGTGCATCAGGGAGATTGGCCACCAATCAATAACCGACCAGAGGGGACTCCTCAACCTGATTAGCTTCCTAGGAATGGGCTTCCCCCAATTGGAGTAGTGACAAGATCACATGCAGCTGCACAGCATGCATCAACAGGCGAGGCTGACCATCCCCAACATGATTTGAGAAATCAGTTGCAACAACAAAAAGCCAATTCGGTTGAGTTACGTGACCAATTGAATCAGCGTCGAGAGGCTGCTCTACTTAACCAGGTGGCAGAGCCTGTCCCGCTGAATGAACAAGCGCAAGCTCAGGCACTTCGCAATCAGGCTCAGTACCTGAATATGATGTTTATACTGAACCAACAGTTGGTTGTTGGTCAACCACCTGGTTCCCCATGAGGAACAAGCATTCCGATTGTGCGTTATCGGTACACTCAACAAATGGTGGAAAGGGTGCCTACTGTCGGCGGTCATACCCCACACAGGCACCCTTTGGCCATCGATCAGGCACCAGCTCGAAATCGAGCAGAAAGCGGTGGCAACCACAATCAAGGTACTCATGCGGTAGAAATCCATGAGGAAAGACGTGGTGAGATAAACGCCGTGCCAGAGAGCACAGTATGGTCGATGAGTCACATCCGGCCAGCAGGCGGAGTCGAAGAGATGAACATGAACGTTCATATCACTCTCGGTCCCATTATTCTCATCGATCTCGTCGAACATCATAATTAAAGTAGATAGAAAAGTAATGGTAAAATGATAAAAGTGTTTTCTTAAAAGAGAAATTTTGAAAGAGGACAATTATTTAAGAACATGCAAAAAAGGAAAGGTGGGCTATAATTTGAAAATTTAGGGAGCATGTCTTAATTATATTAGATTTTTTAAATATAGACTTTATGGGTGCAATAGAGAGAGTATGCTTCATCAATCAAACTCACCTTTCTCATATATATTATGTTTGTATGGTGGCGCGATATTATACGTGAATCCACGTTGGAAGGGCATCGTACGAAAATCGTACAATTATGACCTCAATACGGCTTTCTGGGATAGGTCACAGGAAAAGAGGGAGACGAGGGTTTCGAGGTGACCTGTAGCTCAAATGCCGTAGGCCTACCAAAATAAAGGCCACCCTTGTTCCGAGTTATAACCTAGGAGAGAAGCCGACCTGTAGCTACGACGCCGAAGGTCAACTCTCTATAAGGAGTCCTTTGTTTAGCTCCTAAAACTACCAATTGCGAAAAGGTGTTAAGCATGGAATTTAAAAAAAAACATGAAAAAAGCTAAAATAAGGGACTTTTTCAGCAACTTAAATTGATCAAATGTATAAACAGCCACGGAATCGCCTAGGGGTCGCTTTAGATGCCTGAACATTCGACTTTGATGGCCGAGTTAGCAGCTAATGAACTAGTTGCTAGGGCTTTCGGAGCTCATGAGTTCCTTCTTGATTAGCAACCGGATGGAACTTTGAGGCCTTTGGCATAGTAGCTACGGATCGATTAGCTCCCAATTGGGAAGGCCTTCGGCCATAGTAGCTACAGGAAACCCTCAGAACAACGTAGCTTCTAGGAGGTATAAATAATACTCTAACTCATGTCTTCACTCTCTGTAGTACGTTGATCCTCACTACCTTTAAGTGTCCGTTCGGACATACCTGTTCATTTCGGCAGTCGTTCGCCTGTTAAAGGCTCATTCCTTATTGAAGTTCAATAACAACTTATTCAAGATTTCAGTTAGCTAAAGAGTTTAACGAAATTGCTTAAGTAATCATTGAACCCTCCCCATGTGACTCATTAGTTCTCCCTCAGAATCGACATTTAGTTGACTCCGGAGAGGACCCTAGAAAAGAGGACAAGACGGCAATGATTGTCATAAAACAGGAAAGTCTCGGGATGACCCTTCGTGGGGGGCGTAGGAATGCCTATCGAAAACTATAGTTTATGACGAGGTGTGGGCTTCACCCTCGTATTTTGAATAATTATTTTTTAACTCCATTACAAAGATTCAACATAGTATTAGAAATTAATAAGTCAAATGTACATGTCTTAAAATATAAATTATATACAATTAATTAACTATATTTTTTCTCCAATAATTAATATTAGTTCATAATCTTTTTGAAAGTAATGGTCATTCTAAAATCTATATATTAATTATTAGTAAAGCAAAAACCGTTGCTACCATCTGGTAGCTTTCTGTAAAATGGCTGTCACGTGTTAACTTTATGTAAAATAAGAATATATTTTGTTTTTGTTTTTTTCCCAAATATAGCTTAATTTAAAACAAGATTTTATCTTATTTAATTTATATAAGTTTACCTTGACTAAAACTATTCAATTCTTGTCAGTTTTAATTTCCTTACTATTTTATTTATACAAGTTATTATGGGATAATTTTATGTTAATATTTTATGATATTAATTTATATCTATTAATTATTAATTGAGTAAAAATTTTATCCACCGGCGGTGTAGAATGCTCTTGAATCATGACATGTGTCAATCAAAATTTGTGTCTTGATTTCCTTAGATTTTGGTTGCCCAAAGTGTTATGTTCTAAATGTCATTTGTGTAAAAAAGATTGTAATGCCGATTAATGTAAATTTAATTCTTATTAATACTACTAACAAAAGCATGACTGACTGCCACATGACAACTTTTTTTAAAATGTTCAATTTCACATAAAAATACTAATCCATTGATATCTATTAATTATTAATTACTTTGTTTTTGAAAGTTCTTTTATTCCATAGAAAATTCATATGCAAATCTTTCGATTATCCATTGATATGATCAATTTCAATATTTACATATTTTATTTTGTTCAAAGCTTTCTAATTTTAATTTTTAATTATTTATGACAAGTTAAGAAAATAATCTTATTATAAACAATTTTTGCTTAAAAGATTTATTGAAATTGTGCATCACACGGGTTCTAACTAGTAACTAGTACTAAAACAAAATCCACTATTAACCATGGATAACTTAATGTTTTTTTTTTTTTGCCGCCAAATCTGAATCCTTTAATTAAACAGACTTTGAAAGATATATTGATTAATAATTCTTCTTTATTATAAAAGTGTGAGTTGTCTCTTAGAAATTAATGTATGGACAAAATTAACCTTTCATCAAATAAATCATCCACCATTTATTTAAGGACAAACAAGTCAATTTATCTTTTTTTCCTCTAAAAATGTGAGTTGTCCCTTAGAAATTAATGTATGCACAAAATTAACCTTCCATCTAATAAACTATCCACCATTTATTTAAGAACAAACAAGTAAATTTATCATGATAAAAAATAATATTTGTACAAAGTAATGTTTAATAAATCACTCCCCATTGAATAAAGTCAAATAAATAATTTATTATTTGCTAATCAATTCCATTAATAATAACAAAAAATATCATAATAAATGATAATGTCAAATTAGTAAATTTTATCTCTATCTTTCTATCTATTTCTACTATAAAATTGTGAGTTGTCTCTTAGAAATTAATGTATGGACAAAATTAACCTTTTATCTAATAAATCATTCACTATTTATTTAAGAACAAACAAGTAAATTTATCATAATAAATGATAATGTTTGTAAAAAATAACCTTAAATTTAATAAATCACTCACCATTGAATAAGGTCAAATAAATAATTTTTTATGAGCTAATCAATTACATGAATAATTACAAAAAGAACTCTAAATTTAATAAATCACTCATTATTGAGTAATGTCAAATAAGTAAATGTTATCTCTATCTATCTATCTTCTTTACTATTACTATAAAACTGTAAGTTGTCTCTTAAAAATTAATGTATGGACAAAATTAACTTTTCATCTAATAAATCATCCACCATTTATTTAAGGACAAACAAGTAAATTTATCTTCTTTACTATAAAAGTGTGAGTTGTCTCTTAGAAATTAATGTATGGAAAAAATTAACCTTTCATCTAATAAACCATCCACCATTTATTAAAGGACAAACAAGTAAATTTAACATGATAAAAAATAATATGTGTACAAAAGTAATGTTTAATAAATCACTCCCCATTGAATAATGTCAAATAAATAATTTATTATTTACTAATCATTTCCATGAATAATAACAAAAACATTATCATGATAAATGATAATGTCAAATTAGTAAATTCTATCTTTATCTATCTATCTATCTATCTACTATAAAATTGTGAGTTGTCTCTTAAAATTTAATGTATGGACAAAATTAACCTTTTATCTAATAAATCATCTACTATTTATTTAAGGACAAACAAGTAAATTTATCATAATAAATGATAATGTTTGTAAAAAAATAACCCTAAATTTGATAAATCACTCACCATTGAATGGTGGATGATTTATTAGATGAATGGTTAATTTTTTTCGTCTCTTAGAAATTAATGTATGGACAAAATTAACCTTTCATATAATAAATCATCAACAATTTATTTAAGGATAGACAATTAAACTTATCTTTTTTACTATAAAAATGTGAGTTGTCTCTTAGAAATTAATGTATGGACAAAATTAACATTTCATCTAATAAACCATCCACCATTTATTTAAGGACAAACAAGTAAATTTATCATGATAAAATATAATATTTGTACAAAAGTAATGTTTAATAAATCACTCCCCATTGAATAAAGTCAAATAAATAATTTATTATTTGCTAATCAATTCCATGAATAATAACAAAAAAAATTATTATGATAAATGATAATGTCAAATTAGTAAATACTATCTCTATCTATCTATCTATTTCTACTATAAAATTGTGAGTTGTCTTTTAGAAATTAACCCTAAATATAATAAATCACTTGTCATGAATTAAGACCAAAAGAGTAAATTTGTCATATGCTAATTAATTTCATGAATAATTAAATAATAATTTGATCCATTGACTTGTACTTATTTTAAAGTTATGTCATATATTTTTTAATTCTATTCATTTCGTCTTATATTTTGCAATTTTCATATGACCCTCTGGTTTCTATGATGTTAGAAACAACCCATATTTTTCTGACTTTATGACACTTCAACTAACGGATTTAGGGTTAGGGACTATCGATGTCCAAAATTTGCATTCTTTGGTGTGTGGCGTGCATTTGCGTTGTACAGTCCCTAATGGACTTTTTTAAAGTTTAGAGACTAATGGTCTAATTTTCACTTAAATAAAATTTTATTTTTATTTTTGGAGTATTTTCTTAACTTTAAAGTCAATTATGAGAATTTTTTAATTATTTTTCTGATTATTGAAACAATTATTGATTAATTTTTATTACAGACATATCTTAAATATCAAATGGTTAACTAAATGATAGAATTATAATTAAATCCAAATTTGCACCCAAGGAAAAGGATCAAAATAATCCTCATGTCATATACAATGCGTCATTTTTCATTAATATTATTAACTCTCATGGACGTGAAGGAGCAAAGTGAGATGAATAACAAAATTGTTTATGAAAGTGAGACACGTAATTTACAGGTTAGGGTGCAATGTAAGATTTAAGTAAATACTTCCAGGAGTGAATCGTATTTTGGCCCCATAAAAATTAGGCCAAAAAAGCAAATATCACATCAAAACTTCTATCAAATCTCACTTTGGTTTTTTTATGATTAATTTAATTTATATGAAAAATATACACGCATATATGTATGTATGTATATATTTAGATATACATAAATATATAAATAATTAATAGATATAAATTAATAGATACTCATTCCCCTCACTACACGACCCAACCATCTCACTCTCCCTCTCTTTCACACACACATACACTCTCTCTCACCCACAACCCCATCTCTCTCACACACTTTCTCACCGGAGATTCCCGAAGCACTGCAAGGAGTAAGTCAAAGTGTCTTTACCGTGCTATCTCTAAGAATCCCGCTCCTCTATCGTAGGACTTTTATCTCGATAGTCCACCGGGGGAATTCTTCCTCCTTCAAGTTTCGAGTGTATTTTTCAAAAGGAAGAGATCTGATCCCAACAATGATATCGAACATCATCTTGCTGGGCTTGTTCAAGCTTTTCTCTAATGGTGATCACTCATTCGGATTCCTACGACTTATGGAAGGGATTCTTCCATAGGGAGAATGTCAAAGAGTGTTCTATGAAATTACTCAGTTGGGTTTTCTCTCTCTTGATTGGAGATTGAGATGAATTTTGGGATTTTAGGGTTTAGGTCGTTTAACTACCTGTCAGTAGTTTGGGGAGGAAAAGTATGAAGCTAAAAGCCCAAAACTCAATAGAAAGGCATAATTGTAACTCATTAAAGTAAATTACACAGAATTTGACCGGTCATGAAAAATATTCAAGGGTATTTTTTATATTTATCAGTGTAAAAATATCCAATATACCCTTAATCAGTTTTGAGATTGTGCACAACTCATCTCCACAGTCTCACTACATACCCATTCCCCCCTCTCTAGACAACCCAGCCCTCACTCTCACTCTCCCTCTCCCTCTCCCTCTCCTTCACACACACACACAAACACTGTTTCTCATCCAGAACACCATCTCTCTCACACTCTTACATGCACACAAATACTCTCTCTCACCCACAACCCATCTCTATCAAACTCTCTCTCTCACCGGAGATTCCCGAAGCACTGCGAAGAGTAAGTCGAAGTGTCTTTACCGTGTTACTCACTCCTCTATCGTAGGACTTCTATCTCGACAGTCCACCGGCGAAATTCTTCCTCCTTCAAGTTTCGAGTGTAGTTTTCGAAAGGAATTTTTTCGCACAACCCATCTCTCTATCTCTACATATAGCTCCCATTTATGGCTTCAATGAAAGTGAAGAAGGAAGAGATCTTTAGTTCCAGCGCACCTACTTTTTATCCCATGGCTCCAATTTATTTTTGTGTTGGTGGGTTTTATTTTTTTTATCGAACAATACTTAATACAGCACCAATAAAATACTTAAAACAACACTTTTAATTATAAAAATACTATATTTACTTTAACAAAATTATAGAAAAAATTGTTTGAACACCGCCACTACCTACCGCCTAGCCACCACCATCGACTGCCCAGCCCACCGACTGGCCACAGCCCAATGCTTGCTGCCTGGGCAGCCTCTTCCCCTAAGCCCAACCCACCGACTGGGCCTCCCCCAGTCTCTCCGCTAGGGGTGGCAAAATAGGTGTTATGGATCAATGGATAATAGATCATTATTCATAACACCCATTTTTGGTCCTTGGGGAGCTAGAAGGTAGTGAATTTGATGAGATTGATGATGATGAGAGACCGACTTGAAGCAGAAGAATCAATCTCTCCATACATAGATCTTGATTTGAGATCTCTTGATAAGACTTTAAGAAATTGATTGGTGATTGAGATGAATTTTGGGATTTTGATTTGAGATCTCTGGTAAGACTTTAAGAAATTGATTGGTGATTGAGATGAATTTTGGGATTTTAGGGCTTTGATCGTTTAACTAGCTATGAGTAATTTGGGAAGGCAAAGCCCAAAACTCATTAGAAGGGTATAATTGTAACTTTATAAAGTAAAGTACATTAATCTTTATTTTATTTTTTAAATTTGGCTGGCTTCTGGCCACATAGCAGTCCATTTAGAACATGTGTCACTGTGTGTAGTCTAATCACTCAATATCCCAAATTGCCACAATTTAATGAAGATAAGGATGCAAAGAAAGAAGGACCACTGTGAGCAAGTAGTATTTCGTTGATGCTCCACAAAGAGACCGTTTAATGGTTTAAGCATTGTTCTTTGTACCGCAACGTGAATAAAGTAACAAGTGACAGAATTTCATCTGAACTAGAATCGATATACCACATGACAATTGAACGATAAATTACAAAAATTACAGTAGAAAACACCCACCCAGTATTTGCTGAGTTTCTTTTTTCCCATCCAAGGGCAACATAAATAACACCTTTGGACATGAATATTGGAACACAACACCAACATAAGCATAAGAGCCATAGAAGAATGAGCATAGTTAAAAGGGGAAAAACTGTGTTATGGGAAATTCTTACTTTATGCTTCCTGGTATGAAGCACAAAGCAATCAAACAGGACCCCTTCTCTTGGGGGGGAACTTCAAATACATAACAAACGAAAGGTAACTAGTTGGGGAATATACTATGACACAAAAGGTGTTCCCACGGTCTAGCCGAATTTATCTAGTAAGCTTAGCCTTCTATTGTCTCTCTTCTCTGACCCGACAAGTAGTTTGTTAAACCAGCTTCTTTCCCCTCACTCTGATATTTCATTTAAGAATCTTACACCGTATAATGCTGTTGAATCGTATCAATGTCAAGTCCCTTCAGCTTCACCACAGACTCAACGTGTCCCTTGAGTGTGTGCAGCTCCCGAAGCCTACATTCACAAAGGTAAAAAATGTTTATAAAAGGGTTAATGAAAATGATCAAGGGAAGTCTAGCTGAAATTGGGGACGTTTAGACATACCTTGCAACCTCCGCTCGCCTCTTGGCTTGCTCGGCTATCTCAGACAGCTCTCTGTAGCTGCTCTTCTCATTGAAGATATTGGAGGCCTCTGGTGGCTGAAGCCCATGTAAGGTCCTCTGAGCAAGAGCCCATTGTGCTTCACGCTCTTCTTTTCCGTAGTCTTTCTTGGAGGTAAAGGCAGTCTGTTTGAAAGCCAAGAAAAGTCAGCCTTAAATTTAATATATATCAATTAAGAGAACAAATGAGGTAAAAAACTAAGGTACTTTCTTTCTTCTCTGCCCTATTTTGGAGGTTTTTTGTCGTTCTTCTAATTCATTGCATACCTTGTTATCAAGCAGGTTGTGCCAAGCCTTCCCACTCAGAATGTAGCGAATGGCAAATTTCATGACATCAAGAGGAAAATAGAAAACAATACTGTAAAGCCAGATGACACCAGCCCATCCCCATCCAACACCTTGAATTCTTGCAAATCCCCAGTTGGCATAAACTGCTATTACAGTGGCAACCTGGAAAAGAGAAACAGCAACTGCTTCAGCAAGTAGAAGAAGGACACAAATAGCTTTGCATTGATTCAGTAGAAGTCGGAGGGACAAAGAGAGATTGAAATGGTTTAAATTCAAAGATACGTAGCTGCTCATAGCAACAAGCAGATTACTTTGAAAACAGAATTCTAAAAGTAGAAATATCCTACCAGTTGTGCAATAAGGAAAGCACCCATCAACAGCATTCCAGGACGTTCAATGAAAGACCAGCTGCGGGAACGAGTGACGAAAATCAAAGCCTGGCTGACAATACTAACTTGTAGATAGAGAGCAGCCATCATCTCATCAGGACTATTCCTGATAGATTTTACACCAAATTTGTCCTGCATTGTGAGCAAGATGAATTGAATAAATAAACCCAGCAGAATTCCCAACCAGGATCTGTAATTGCCTCAAACGGCCAAAACATGGTGACTGGAGAACACTGAACAAGTGTCAAGTGTCAACAGATGAAATTTTATATTTCTTACCGAGAAGAAGTCAGTTTCCTTCATCATCCAGAAGAATATAACGGTCATCAATGCCAAGTAACCTCCAAGCACAATACCAGTAGCAAAGATCTCTTTCAGTTTCCAGCTATCAGGTAATGGAGAAGGCTTCACCCTATCCTTTGAGATTGTCATGATTGTACCTAATTGGCAAAATATTGGATGTCAGTACAATTGGTTAGGCAGGAAATAAGCAACAAGTAACAATTGTAGTTTGACATTTCTCTATAGTAAGAACATTAAGTCTCACCATCGTTTAGGATGGCAATGATCAGAACCATGAATGGGGAGAAATCAAACTTCCAAATCAAAGCAATAAACATAAAACCAAACTGCAGAACAAGAAAACAGAAGGAAAAGATTAGTCAACATCCACATACATTATCCCAACACATTAATTGAAATGCGACTATTACATACCACTATACGGATGGTGATGGAAACCGCATAAATCTACAAAATACAGAAAGTAATGAGTATAGGAAGTTCAACCAAAATTATTTAGTCATAACAAGTAAGGGTAAGAAAGGAACTAACAGTGTAATTTTTCATCCTCTGAAAAATAGCTCTACTGGTAAGCACGGCACTGATAATAACACTAAGCCCAGGTTCAGTGAGAACAATGTCAGAAGCACTTCTTGCTGCATCTGTGGCATCAGCAACCGCAATTCCGATATCTGCCTTCTTCAAAGCAGGGGCATCATTAACACCATCTCCAGTCATTCCACATATGTGCTTCTTCTCTTGTAACTTTTTCACTATTTCGTATTTGTGCTCTAGACAAAGATATAAACTTAGTAGCATCAGAACACTTTCTTCTATCAGAAAATTTAGCAATAGAGGACATAAGCCTTAGCCTATACCTCAAATGCTGCTAGTGGTAAGGAAACACACAATATAACACGCACCTGGAAATACTCCAGCAAACCCATCTGCCTTCTCGATCAACTCATCAACAGGAAGTGCAGCAATGGATGCATCCTTGTGTTGTCCGAGTAAAGAGGAAGAAGGGTACATGTTTGTTCCCATACCAAGTCGTCTACCAGTCTCTTTCGCAATGGCAAGTTGATCACCTACATATTAACAACATTCAAGTGGATATAATAAATGAAAATATAAATGATAACCATATTTAATTAGTAGGTGGTTACCAGTAATCATCTTGACATTTACACCAAGATTGAGAGCTCTGCGGATGGTCTCAGCACTGTCATGCCTTGGAGGATCGAAGAGAGACAACAATCCAACGAATTGCCACGGACCCCCAGGACTATCTTTTGATTTTTGAGGCACTTCCTAAAATTTTAACAAATTGCAATCATTAAAAGGGAGAAAGCTGCCAATCAGCAGAGTACATGAAGTTCCTCAAAGAGAGAGAGAGAGATCATGAGTAAAGGTCAAACGAGAATAAAAATGCTTACAACCCAGACACGCACACACACAAACAAAGATCTCTAAAGCATCAAGGCAACACAAATACAAACCTGTCTTGCAACAGCTAAGGACCGAAGCCCACGTTCAGCGAACTTATCAATTATGGCATGAACTTTCTTCTTAAAATCTTCCTTGCAATCGCAAAGGGACAAAATCTGATTCCATATGGAAGATAGATAAACTTAGTTAATTCATGAAGCATGTAAAGGAAGAAAAATTATATACACACACATAAACACTTATTATCTACATATATGTGTGTGTGGTAAGCATTTGTAAAGTTACCTGTTCAGGAGCACCTTTGCTTGACCGATGCCAGTTCCCCTCCCCATCGATGTAAGTCAAAGCAGTCCTCTTATCCACAGGATTAAATGGAAAGAAATGAACCTCTCTAATGCCAGCTCTTGCCTCTTTAGGATCAGCAAGTGTTCCAACAATGGCAGCATCAATGGCATCTTGATTCTCAGTCCTAGAAGCCCTAGCAGCAAGAAGCAACACATGCTCCTTATCACAACCCTTTGCAAACACCTCAATCAAACTTTTGTCAACAGTCAGCTTGTTAAGGGTCAGTGTTCCTGTCTTGTCACTGCACAGAACATCCATTCCAGCCATCTCCTCTATGGCAGTCATTCTCTTAGTGATGGCACCCTGCTGTGAGAGCCTGTGTGACCCAATAGCCATGGTCACGGAAAGAACTGTAGGCATAGCAATAGGAATACCTCCAATAAGTAGGACCAAAAGATTGTCAATGCCTTTCCTATACTCCCTGTGCTGAATTGGGTACATAACAATAATCTCAACCAGCATTCCAACAGCTATGGAACAAATACAGAAATTCCCAATGGCGGTGAGAACCTTTTGGAAATGCCCCACCTGGTTGGTACTATCCACAAGATGTGCAGCCTTCCCGAAAAAGGTATGCACTCCAGTGGCAATAACCACAGCTTCAATCTCACCCTGCTTGCAAGTTGAACCAGAGAAGACTTCATCATATGGATTCTTGGTCACGGGTAAAGATTCTCCGGTAAGGGCAGATTGATCAATCTTTAAAGCATCACCTTCAAGAAGCCGTGCATCAGCTGGAACGATATCACCAAGTTTGATACTGATGATATCTCCAGGAACCAAAATTGCAGCATCTTGCTCACTCCATCGACCATCTCTGAGAACCTATAATGAGTGCAATGAAACATGAGTCATAAGCACACCTTTTTTATTTTATTAATAAGAAAAAAGGTTTAAGTTTTCACTTGTTTTGTATTTGCATATTTAGATGCACAAAATGTTAAAAGAAAATTTGAACAATTTGCTTCATGAGCGAGGTAAAATACCTTGGTTTTAGGCGCAAGGCCAGCCATAAGGGCAGCAGCAGCATTTCCAGCATTGTTTTCTTCAATAAAACTGATAGTGGAGTTAATAACAAGCAAGCAAACAATGCCAACAAAGTCTTGCCAATCTGGCGGCCTATTATCTCCATTAGCCAGCGCAATCGCCATTATTGCCGCAGCTTCCATAACCCATGAGAGGGGATTCCACATAAACCCAAGAAACTTGAGTAATTTGCTTTCCTGTGTTTTGGAAAAAAAGAGTAAAAATTTTTACATTAGCCACTTTTGTGTTTCTTGTGTACTAGATTCAGATTAATCCATATGCAGAAAACCGAGTAAAACCTTCTTCTCTTCCAATTTGTTGGGTCCAAAGATTTGAAGTCTGGAGGCACCTTCATCTGCACTGAGACCTTCTCTTGAGCATTTCAACTGCTCAAACACTTCCTCAATGGGAATTTTTTCCTGTAATAAGATATACACGGTTGGTCAATGTGATAAGAGAGGTATATTGACCAATTACAGTAATGCTAGTAAAAAGGGAAAGAAAATAATACCCATAACTAATACTCAAGCATGTGAACTGAATAAGATTTCGATCAATTTTCGTTACAGTGAGTTTACTCTTGTAACCAATCCATCTGAATAGTAATGACTTTAGAAGCTACTGTATTGGTGATTTTTTTTGAAATAATCATATTTTTATTCGTAGTTCTGTTCTTGCACAATAATTGACTATTATATGATCAATCCCCTCAAATTAAGAATTCAAAAAACAGCTATTTCTTGGATGGTCCAGAATGAAACTTATTTTGGAGAGGAGACCACCGAGACAGTACGGGACTTTTTTATTGGACAGATCTCCAAGTAGAAATTTTTTAAGGCCTTAGTCCCTCCATCTAAAAATAAATGTTCCTTATTAAATTTAGGCGGGTTTATTGAAAATGATTGACTTAATGAATAAAAAAATTAACATCGATGTCAAATAAGAGGATCATTCATCCTTTATCATCTCAAAATTAACAAGATATTATAAACAATTTACTTTAAAATAGTTTAAAAGGAAAAACAGACAATTTTTGAGAAATCCCAACATAAATAGGAAACACTTATTTCAGACAACTAGTATAAAATTATATGTTTGCTATGCAACAATTAAAGGGTTTTGTGGCTCTACCAAATTTATCACCAGCTTCACAGTTTTCTTTTTAAAAAAATCCCACTAGACACGAGGGAAAGACTAAAAGAAAACAAAAAGTGATGTGGATAGCTGAATCAGAAAAAGATTTGACTTTCCACCAAGTAAGTGGGACCCAGAAAGAAGGTGCCAATCTAGAAAAATGGCCTTGGATTGTCAACCAATCACAGTGACTTCAACAGCTGAGAAAGTGCACTACCTGGTACTCTGGTAGGGCTCACCCGTGTTGTTCACGCACCCAAGAAAAAAGGTGGTGTCATGTGGTCACAACGTGATTCCCCAAAAGAGGGTACAATTGTGAAATTAATGAAAAACAAGGGGTAGTAAAATACAAAACCAACAATTTATTTAATGAAAAATAACAAATGCACTAATATTTTTGCACAAATTTGTTATAAATTTAGACGTTGAGAATTTAATAAGTTATGATATAAAATCATATGCTAATTTATATTTATGTGATATTCAAATAATCACCTTTGCCACATAAATTTGTATAAAAAAACTGTGTAAAAATGTATTTTTCCATCGCTATTCTAATTTAATACAGTACTATACAATAAATTCAAAGAAATGTGTCAGAAGTCATTAGTAAGTACTGTTAATAAACCGTTAATAAACCGATGTAGTAACCAAATTGAAGATACAGGGTACCACGGAAAAGTACTCTAAAATTCCCATCACTAAAAGACGGAGAGATTAAAAAAGAACAATCCTCTCACCTTTCTCTCTCCTCTCTCTACACGACTACACCCACACAACACAGTATTATTTATTACTCTCTCCGTCCCTTAATAATCGTTCTACTTGACTCGGTGCACAGTTTAATAAAAAATAATTGACTTGATTATTTATATTGATTTAATGTGTAGTTTTCTTTAAAGCCCATGTGTATAGTTTAATAAAAAACAATTAACTTGATTATTTATATTGGCTTAATGTGTAGTTTCATTTAAAGCCAATGTGTATGTAGCCCATAATTAAAGTAGAGTGAAAAAGTAAGGGTAAAGTGGTAAAAATGATGTTCTAAAAATGTAAGTTTCAAAGTGGACAATTATTTTGGGACGAACGAAAAAGAAAAAGGAGGACGATAATTTAGGGACGGAGGAGTACTTTGTAGTTTTTATTTATAAAAACTACTAGTATTATACTTTTCCCAAATGTCATACAAAATAATTTAATCCAATTTAAAATTAAAACTTTCAAATGGTGCTATCAATAGCGATCAAATTTCATATGCAGCAAATTCTTTAATTTACTTGCTATAAATGTTGTAATTATTGTACTGTAGAGTATTATAATTATAAATAATAATTTTTTAGTAGGTCGCCTACCGTCTTATGGGATTTTAATTACGTAAAACGAAGGCTCATTTTCTCACAATTCAATCCATCAATATACGATGGATCGAACAAAGATGATTCGTCTTACAAAAAATATTTGTATGATCGACTTATACAAATTTTTGCCATAATTTTTAGGTTGAGAACAGGGAAAGCAGATTTGTGAATAGCTTTCAACACTACGCCGGGCGGCATCTGATTCCATTTTGATAGCAATTATTCGGTAGAAAGCAACAAAATATTGTCCTGCCTGCCTTCCTGCCTAATCGCACCAAAAATAAGAACAAAACTTATCGTTTCAACTTTCAGGGACTACGGACTCCAACAAAAATCAAACTGTTATCCTAAGGTGGAAAGAATTGCTGACCTACTTAATAGCTACAATCAACGTATATATGCCACACTCGATGGGAAATCATTGCGTCCACGATGTTTCATTGTAAAGGGATTCTTTAATATGAATATAAAAAAATATTATTTTTATTAATTATTAAAAGAATAAAATACCTCATGTTTGTTAGGAATCATAATTTCTTTGTATCCCCAACCAAAACATGGAAACAATTTATTCACATTAACTCATCTACACCGTAACGACATAATTCTTTCAAACCCTTTTTTGATATATTGAATACATAATTTATAAGGCGTACTATAATTATTGTTTCTTTTTTAAATCTTTTATATGAATGTGTTCTTATACCACTAAATTGAATTACACGTGTCAACTAATTAATTTTCTTAAATTTCTATTTTAGGACGAATAGAGAATAAGTAATTTTAGATTACGCTGTATTTATTTTGGGGTTGCTTTGACTATGATATGCATCCAAGTATAGTAAACCCACAGACACAGGCAAGTCTCTTTCGTACTAAAGAAATATCTTCCCTTTATAAAAATTTATTTATCATCTGATAGAAAAAGAGGGGAAAAAAAAAGATGTAGATACGCTGAATCGAAACATATGATATCAATAATACAAGGAAGTGAATTGAGAAATAAATGAAACATATAAAAAGACAAAATGAAAAACAAATAAAAATACAGACAATTGAGCCCCGTGAAAAAAGCGAGAAAAAAACAAACTTCAATTTAGAATTAAAAAATGAAAAGAAAACTGCATACAAGAAGCATAAAATATTAGTAATACAAGAAAAATTCAGTAACTTTCTGTTTGATCCGGACGGAACTGATCTACGAATTTCATGTCGGAATAAACTTATAATTTTTATTTTCTTTAACACGGAGATTAAAAGCAAGGCACTACTCCCGAAGTTAGGCCGTGTTTGTTATGTAGGTTAATACAAGCAAAAAGATGAATAACAAAACATTTGGACGAAAGCAACTTATATCACATCATCACATGCGTAGAGATTGAAAAATGTTTGATTTCCGTGAAATACTCGAATAGTTGCCGAATCAACGAAAACTCCAGGAAAATCCAATGAGACACGAAATAGAACTAATGGTCAATTCAAACAAGAGATCGATATCTTCAGGCAAGAATGAATGAATCGAATGAGAAATCAGAGAAGAAAAAAACTAAGTAGAAGAATGAAGGAATTATACCAGATCAACGGTTTCGTTTTTGATCTCTTCGAGACTGAGAGCCTTATCGCCGCCCATGTTTGCCGGAGGAGGAAAACGCAGGGAGCGTCCCTCGTTCTCGTTAAGAAGAGGGAATTGAGTAGATTATGATTGGGGGAATTAATAGACCACGCAGATCAACACAGCATCAATGAAGAGAGATAAAGTAGAGAGAGAGAGTCCACATTGAATGGATTTTTCTCAAGCCCGAGGCAATTGGAGAGAGAGGGAGAGAGATGAGGCGTGAAGTTGGGTTCTCAATCTTCAGCTGAAGATGGACAGTGTGGGAAGGGTCTCTTTTTATACTTCACTACCCTGCTTTGATGATGAAACCCGCCGGTTAACGCCTCCCGAACCCAAGTGGGTCCCTTTTCAATCTCTACAACCCTTTCAGTATCCTTCTCTAAATCTATATAGTCCACTCCAAAACAGGCTTAGTCAACTTACTTACGGTTGTGGTTTCACTAATCAGAAGGGGTTATTTGTGATCTAGATTAAAAAAAAAAAAAAAAAGGTCAAATTTTATTAATCTGCAAAAGAGATGGTATTAATTTGAGAGAAATACTTTTAACCGTCCATTATTTTACGAGGTCATATTCAATATCAAATTTGAATTCATGTGTTTGTTTGAAAAAAATAAAGGTTTAAGCCAAACAATGCTGTGTGGGTGTTGTTTGATTCGGCACACAGATTAAAAAAATAATTATTATATTACAAATATTAGTATCTTTTGTATTTTTCTTTAAAATCATATAGTAAGAAAAATAATTTAAAATAGTTAAAGTAACTTATTAAATAGAAAATACTAGGAAATAATTATTTTTTTGAAATAGATAACAAAAAGGAAAGGTAGACTTTTTTTAAGAGATAGAGGTGTATATGAATTTATTTAAATAGTGCATTTTTTCAATAAGGATAAAATTTGATAAATATTATTTTCTTTTTTAACGTAAACGGTATAAAACATTAATACTTCAAAATAAAAAGGTTGCAAACCCTGTTTTGGTCTATATGGTATTATACATGAAATGTCACGTACATATTTTAGTAAAAGTTTTATAAAATGTTTGGTTATAAAAAGTTTGATCGAAAAATGCAAGAGAGTTGTTTTACGACTTACGAGTACTCCATGAACAATCGAATATATAAAAGTTGTAATCAAGAAATATATAGTACTGTATTAAATAATTAATACACATCCTGTGAATAAAGAAACTAAAAAGATATTAGTAGAATATTTTATGGTCCTCTGTTTATTGTATTCCATAATATTTTCTGTTTATACTTTCTTATAAGTCAAATATTATCCATAAAATAGTGAATACTTTTATACGTACTTGTTAACATTTTTTTATAAAGTATCCGTCCGGGACACTTACTACTACCAATTTTCCTTTGACTTTTTAAATTAAGGTTTTTCAGATTTCATTGACTTTTGGCGTATACATGTAATTAATGCCAGAGAATATACAAACCAAAATATTAGTAAATTTGACAGCAAATTACAATAACCACTAAAAAAATTGTAGGAAAAATGATTCTAATTCATGCTTGTATCAAATATTATCCTAAAACTAATTCAATTGGATCTTTAAAAATATTTGATGACTTTTAGGAAACAAATATTATTTTTTGTGAAACTCGTCAGTTATGTTGAAGATCAACCCACCCTCTTGCATATAAGTTTATTTAAAAGTTAAATGCAATGTCAAATAAAACATTTTTAAGAAACTAAACCAAATAACATAGTAATCAACAAAATAAATATGGGTTTTGCTACCAAGTATGTTTGAGACACTTATATTTTTTTAAAAAAAATTCCTTATGTCCCTAAAACTCATTTGACAATAGATTTTCGCAATTTTGTTTTTATTTATTTATACCTCTTTTGAATAACACAATAAACATTTCATATTTTAACTAATAAGACTATTATATCGAGACATGCTAAAGACGAGAAAAATTATACTAAGGGATTTTTTTTAATACTCGTTGATTTACAAGAAAATGTATTTGGTACCACCAAACGCGTACATCAACTGATAAGGAGCTATTCCAACCTATCATAATCCTCATATTCAAACTATGAGAACGTAACTACCGTAAAATTTGGTATGAAAATTTACCGCTTTGTTGAATATTTTCAACAAACAATAATATCTAAAAAAAATTAATTCTTATAACAAATGACACGTGTATATCTTTTTCTAAAATATCAATAGAGATTTCGATCAATAAATAAATTAAACTTAATCTTCTTTGAATAAACTTCCTCTCCATTTTAGGAAATATTAGCCCAAATGTGGACAAAGTAATTTGCTGAAACGTTTTATAGTCCGTAACTAACAAAATAGGGAGTACAACGTATGAAACTTTTGTCTGTCCCTTGTCGTACCGGTGACCTGTCGGTTGCATGATGCGTAGGGATGACAACCTTCTTCACACACGCCGTCCAAAATGCGGTGTCGCTTGTGGACCCTCCCAACAAAACAAATCTGTCAACATGGTTACATGGGTACCATGACAGTATTACTCTTGTGAGTTACGACTTAGGTCATTCACATTCATAAAAGGTTTATTCATGTCACTTTAATAATTTTTTTATTTACATTTCCATAAATCTTTAAAATGCTTTATAGTATGAACTCAGAATTAAATATTTTATTTTTTTCACAATATTCATTTTAAATTATATTCTTTCACCATATTTAGATATTTAAATGAGAAAAAAATTGAGATAAAATGTATATTTGAATATAATGAAAAAATTGTTTTGAAAAACTATTTATAGAAAAAAAAATTACCGTTAATTGCAACGGTTACAAATACACAAAAAAAAGTAAAGACAAAAGTGTACAACTGATAGATTAGATATATTGAATTGTTTAATATTAAAACTTTAATTTTATCAATCAGTTTATTTCTACAGTATCTGTTTTATTTATTGATAAATCTCCAAACTGACGTCGTATCATTGACACGAACAATAATATTAGTATCTATCAAGCTTTGTCGAAAAGGTTTTTAGGATTTGATCAATCGGTTAAAACCCCCACTACAGATGCTCTTATGACCCTACAAAGCGGGCATTGGAGCCCCATTTTTCCCAACTCTATTTAACCATAAAGATTTTGTTCCTTCTTTACTTTTCTTTCCAAAATAGCCTAATTTTAATAACTTTTTTGGGATTGCTATTTTATCATATGATATTTTTCATGAGTGCTTCCATTAAGTTTTGATATCATTAGGAAAATAATCTTATTTTCAATATTGATGTTATATTGTCATTAAAGATACTCTCGATACTCACATGATGACCTACTAAACACCTTACTCGATTAAGCCCAAAAATTCGGTCAGTTGTATACTCCAAACATCTGAACGACTGGGATGAAGGTATTATATATAGTAAAAAATTAATACTTTATTAAGAATACTTGACTTAAATGTAACAAGTGTATTTTTTTTGGAAATATTGTCTACTTTCCCTTTATGTTTTGACTATTCATTACATTTTGACACTATTATTTTTTGGGTGGTTTGTCATTGTAATTTTTGTTGGGGTTGCAAATCTCTCTGTTATTATTCCTTATAGTTATTTAATTAATAATTATTAAAGAAATTATTTAAATCACCTTCCTTGATATTAAGGGTGACAATTTCTGCTCGCACCCATTTGTCCGCTCGGACCGTCTAATAAATAATGGGTATGAACACAACCAAAATTTAAAGTGGACACAAATGAGCATATCCACTTGGGAACATTAACTATGATAGGCTAAATGGGCGCCCACTTGGCATCCATACTAAAATTTATTCTCTTACTCTTCTAATTTTGTTTTATCAATTACATATATAATTATAAAATATTTTAGATTAATAATGACGTTTAACATAATTAATATATATATATTGTACACACACCCTTCCAACCGCCCCCACCCCCCAAATTGCAAAGCAAAGCAAAAGCATGCGACATATGTATATATGTATATATATATATATATATATATATATATATATATATATATATATATATATATATCTTGTACATCAATCTCATCTATGAAATGTCATTTCTCATTTTAAATGAAACTCAACATCACTCTCATATCGAAATATCCGTCCATGCTACACTATTAAGGGATTCATAGTGGTTTTGTGAGCACTATAAATATCCGTACATGCGACATTCTTATTTGCTCGAACCTTCCCACACAGATTTGTACATGTGGCTTAGTTAGCTTGTTCAGTTTTTTGTCAGGTTTATCCTCGTGTGTTTGTCTATTAGGTTTCAGCAAAATTAAAAATCTAACCACAAAATTGAAGATTGAATTAAGGGTTACAACAACAAAAATACATAATTGACTCAAGAGATGAGCAAACATACATGTTTATTTTTCCCTTTTTTTGTGAAATTAATGTTTTCGTTTTTTTCTTTTTGTGTATTTTTTGTTAAAGAATGAAGTTTTTAAATTATTGTATTTATTTTATAATTTTGTGTTAATGAATAGATGGGCGCTCATGCCTATTTATTGTCCGCCAATCGCGGGCCATCCGCTATAACCCGCCATATCAACCCATCAAATTTGAAATTAGCAACTCACCCCAACCCATCTTGGGTTGTGGGTTAGGCGGGCCAACCCACCAACTTTTTCCCCAATTAATCTAAATAATAAAACTAATCATAAATAATACAAAAAAATGTCACAATTCAATAAAAAAAATTATATTTTCTACTATTATATTTTTAATAGTGTTTTCTAATAATTTTCTATAATATTAATAGTATAAAATAGGAAAAAAAATAAGTAAGAAACTATTTTATCATTACAATTTTTGTATGTTTTTATAATCATCTTTCTATAAATATTGCGGTTAATATACCTTATTCTGACATTTTTAGTTGCTGTAAATGTCACTTTTTGAACCGATTCAAAATCATTTACTAATATTTCAGATATAAAAAATAATCTTACATTTTGAGCGAAAATAATTTAAACTAATTATTTCAAACTTATGAATTTGTTATCTGAAACTAGTCTAAACACTATTAACACACACCTCCTAATGAGTTTATATTTTCCCAACCCAACCCATCTTTTTTAAATGGCGGTGCGTGCTAACCCAACGGGCCCAACTCATTTTGACAGCTCTACCCATATATATCCATGATATTAAATATGCATTTACTCGTCTGCCCATTGCCCATATGGGTGTCGCTCATACTCGCCCGTTTGTCACATCTACTTGACATTTCACAAATAGGTTGGGAAATCCATAGGAGTAGTAGTTAGTGTTAGAAATTGGGAGATTTTATGATAAACTAATTTTACACTCGTGTGTTTAACACACGAAAACAAAAAAAATTAATTATATTATATTCAAGCAAAACGATAATATTAATAATAATTAATTTAATTATTAAATAATACGATACCTAACATTTTTTATAACACATTCAACCATACATTGTTGAGAACCAACAATTAAATAAAAAAAGAAAAAGAAGAAACTAAAACTTAAATAAAAAATATTGACCATAATATTTTTTATATACACGTTATTTCAATTAAGAAATCAAAAACCAAAGAAAGAATGAAAAAATAAAGTTAGGCTTTAATTGGAATTCACTAAAAGAATAAAAATTGTTATTTATCGATGTCATTGACCCAATGACCCAAATCTATAATTGTTGGATAACCCACATACATTTTGAAAATCGTATGGTCTGCATACCGTTTATTCCAATAACAGAACAAACGGTTGATATTCTAACTAAGGGGTTGTTCAAGGCTTCAAGCCAGCTTTTGAGTCTTTTGTTAGCAAGTTGGGATTACTTGACATTTACCTTCCTCTTCCTTTTTCGTACATACACCACCTCCTCCTCGCCGCTTGTAAATTCCAAACCTAGGTAGAAGGCAGTACTGGTGTTAATGAGGGATGCAGACCATGGGACAGCGGCAATGAAGTTTTTTTTATTTTATAGAACAAAACATGTATATTTTTACACAATAATTTAGAGAAAATAATTGAAAATTTTAGTTGAATTTTTCAATTGTTGTTTCAAATATTGTGAAAATTCTAAATATTAATTCATTATTCAATATATTTTTGTTATTGTTTAAATTGCTTTGTTTTAACATAATGAGAGAAATTGAAATTCACGTAAAAGTTTCAAATCTGTATGTTGAGTCGTTGACTTCTATAGTGAATATATTATTACTTGGGACGACATTACTAACTTTCACTTTAGTTTCATTTTTAGCTTGACTTATCAGAGCTTGATCATGACACTCTCAGTTTTGCTAGCATATATATATATATATATATATATATATATATATATAATTGTAGTCCTTAATGAAATATCCTCCAAAAAAAAAAAAAAAAGACTTGAGAAAAATTAACTTCATTACCAATTGATGTTTTGAATAAATGGAAAGGAAAAAACTTCATTAATTATGGAAAAGGAAAAAAATATTCTCCTAATAGTCTCCGTTTGAAAGTCAAAACTTTTTAAAAAAATGACATTTTTAGTAGTTTTTTATTAATAAAATACTTCATTCCGTCCCAAAATTATTGTCTTACTTTCCTTTTTCGTCCGTCCCAAAATAATTGTCTTCTTTGAAAGTTTCTTTTTTAGTACATCACTTTTAGCACTTTACCTTTATTTTTTCTTTTTACTTTAATTTTGAGCCACATATTTATGGGCTTTAAAGGAAACCACACACTATTCTAAGATTAATAATTCGGTCAGATGTGCTTTCTTAAATTGTGTGTCAAGTCAACTCAAACGATAATTTTGGGACAAATGGAGTAACACTTTTATGCTTTAATTTTTTTAAGTAGACTCTTTAACTGAAATATCTCAAAATTGAATAGTGGACTCTTTGTCTGGAATGAGATAAGTAACTCATAAGATACTACCTTTGCATACTGATTGAAATTATAACTGAATCAAATGAGGGTGACATTAATTTGGTGCAATTCTTATTGATTTATCGGTGTTGAACTAAATTTCTTATAAAATATGTGAGTTTTGGAGGACAGACTGTTTTATGTGAGTTTTGGAGGAGTTCAATGTGAGTTTATGTAAGATGGGTTGTCACAATTTATATTGTTTAATATTTTTAAATATACATGTGAGTTTTGTAGGAGCTCAATACGAGTTTATATAAGATGGGTTGTCACAATTTATATTGTTTAAGATTCTTAAATGTACATGTGAAAGAAAACTAAATGATCATTTATATCTCGTGATTACCAATCCATTAGTCAAAATTGGAGGCATAGGAACATAAGAAATATTTCATCTTCAAGTGCATGGATTTAGATTAGAGCTTTCTTTTAGCTAATGATTTTAGGCGGAAAATTGGTGTGTTAGGATGACTATATCATTATATATATATATATATATATATATATATATATATATAATATATATATATATATATATATATATATATATATATATATATATATATATATCTTATTGTTAAAAATATTTTAAATTGAAATAAATAAAATGTGCGATTTAAAAAATTATTGACAAAGTGATAGTTGATTTCGTTTAATCACATGATTTTGTAATGTGAAAATAAAACATAAAGAGAAGAAAAAATGCATGAAGAGAAATAAAAAACATGAAGTTAAAAATGGATAACTACTAACAAATATGAATGAGAGGGTGAATCTCAACCGTTAAATGTTTTAAAATAGTATCTATGTTTGATAGGTAAAATAATGCGATTTAAAAAAAAATGTTACATTTGAGGGATACATTGCTTCAAGTAATAGTTCAATATGAAGATGTTTGTACTTGTATTTAAAATGATAACTACTCACACATATGAATGTAAAGATGAATCTCAATCGTTAAAAAATAAAAAAAAAAGATAAAATTATTGACAAATAATAATTTCGTTGAAAAAATTTACTGAAGAGACTTGAAAGATGATAGTGCTTATTTGATAGGTAATAATTGTGGTTCCATTTCATGGTGTTTGTACGATTATGAAATAGTAGTAAAATTCATCCTGAAATGAAAAAATAAAAAGAAATAACCATTATTGCGTACCAAAGTGTGTCATTGTAAATGTCGTAATTATTCATGCTAAATTTTGGAAAATTAATCGCCAATGATTTAAGATATTAAAGTGAGGTTAAAATAGCCTATAAAGAAAAAAATCTATATTAAATAGTAAAAATTTAAGTAAAACAATATTACGAATATTTTTCATTAAGACCTATCTTATTTATCTAACTTACTTTGTGTTTGTTGAGATTCAATCTTAGCAATTAATATCTGCATCAAAATGTTACCGGAGGGCGGAGATCAATTTATAGAGTTTGTGTTTCTTTTTGATTCTTAAGATCGTACCTAATCTAAAGTGGGTAGAGATTGACCTGACTAATCACTCTGACAATTCCACTTTCTACGGCTTAAAAGAATTTACCCAAGAGTATTTCTAAAAGATATTCACACAAAAAAATATTATTTCATTTAAAGAGTATTTTCAGAAATAAAAATATAAAAATGTTATTTTATTATTAATAATCTACTAAAATTATCATTTTTAAAAATAATTTGACTTTTAAATGGAAACTTTTTACTCAAGATAGAGTAAAAATTAAATGGGAACGAAAGTTGTTTATCACATTTTTAGCATGTAGATTGTGTGAATTGAAAATATTGCAAAGTTGTAATTGCTAGGTCCTTTTTTTTCAACATGTAATCGTAAAATTCAAACTGATCCCTTTCTCTTTCATCTCTTTTATTTGTTATTCTCTTAAGAACTTGTTTGATAATCGGATAAGGATAAACATTATTATTAATCATAGTACTATTAGTGTCATCGCTATTAATCCTCACTTGTATATCGGGATATTTTTGAGATTACAAATGTTGATCCCAAATTTTTTTAGTGATGTCGCTAATAATATCATTCTCTCTCTTGGTATTAATAATGAGGGGATAATGACTTTTTCTGGATAACTCCTGCTATTAGTCCCGACCACCTATTGCGTACCAAATATCAGGCAACTCGACTTATTAATCTTTTTCGACCTTAATCCTGACTACCAAACGACACCTAAGATTTTAATAAATAACCACCCACAAGCGTATTAAACTTTATCTATTTGGTCAACCCATAATTTAGAATAACTACTTTCAAACATAATATTTTTCCTTAAATCCAAAGCAATCACTAAGGCTTCGTTTGGTTGAATAGAGAGTGCTAAGAAATGAAAATTTCTAAACTTTACTCAAGTCCTAGTAAGTGTGAAAAAAATTATTTTCACAAATAAACTAAATAAATGCATAAAATAATTTTTCTTTTCATTTTTGTTTTCTTTTTCCACCCTCATGTGCTAAACGAACAAAGCCTAAGGAAAAAAGTTACTACCGGTGCATTTTTTGTTTATCCAAACATACATTATTATATTGTAAATTTGTAATCCATTCTAAATTATTGTCTTCTTTTTATCATTTGTCAGTTTCAAAAAAAATTCCTATTTCTAAACTTTAAAAAAAATTCCTATTTCTAAACTTTAAAAAAAAATTCCTATTTCTAAACTTTAAAAAAAATTAAAAATATTTTTATCACTTTACTTTTTTTTTCTTCTTCATACTTTAATTATAATAACATGTATAAATGTTTGGAAATAGTTATATAGCGTATTACGACTTTCGGTGAGAGATAATGAGCGAGAGGAAGTGGGATCCCTTGAACATAATTATGACTTTTTTCTCTGTCGTATTTTCATTTTTTTTCCTTTTCATGATAATCATGGGTATGAAGCAATGATGATTTTTATATTTTATAGCTCATTTATATCCATGAAAACATTACAAGTGTCAAGAATGGCGTATTTCTGTACAACCATAATTCATTACTCCTATTTCATAATAATCGGCATTCGATAAGCATAAATTTTAGTGTATAATAGTATCTACATCCGTATTATAGGTACGGTGTTAATATGAGATCGGTTTAATTCATGTTTGGGATAAACAAATCTAATAATTGAAAGAGTAATTCAAACAAAACCCACAACTGAAGGTTTTATATGTAATTGTGAAAAAGGTAATTCAAACAAAATCATAAATGAGGTTCATATATGACTCACATCCTTACAGTTAAATCTGGACCGCCAGTTATGATTGACACAATTCGATCAAGACCGTCAGTTATACCCTAAGCTCTTTTATAATATAAATATCAATGAACAATTGGCCTAAATCCTGAGCGGGAGAGATTTTAGTCGATTAAGCAAGAGGTTCCTTTCTGATAATTTGAAATTTGGTGTATGGAATTGAAGATAGTATAATATATTATGATCGTGTGCCTAAACAACAGATTTAAGAGAGTATATATACGTTAAAAAATTGAGATGCAAAAGGGAAAGGAAAACAAGAAACATAATCATATTAGGAAAAAGATAAGAAATTAACCAACTTACCTAATTTTATAGTAAGGCTTCATATGAGCAAATATGTAAAATCAATAACCGACTATTGCGTTCTTAACACTTTCGTATGCAAACAACTTTTTGAATCTTAGAAAAAAATTAAATAATAATAATAATAATAATATAATAACAACAAATAATAATAATGGATATAACGGACCTATGTCAATTAATAATTTCTCTAGTATATTTCTTTAAACTTACACAAGGATCATATTAGTACTTATTTGGTGGAGCGCTTTAATCAAAACATTAGTAAAAAATGCAGCATTTTCTCTTTAAAAGTATTTCAATGCAACGTTTTAAAACGCTCCAATTTGAAGCATTTTCAAAATTTATTGCGTTTACAACTACTTTTTTTTATTATTATGAAAATAGCGTTTTGTAATAGTTTTCCAAACGTGTTTATAAGGAAAAAAAATTATGTTTTGAAAATGTTGCGTTTTGAAAAAGCTGTGTTTTCAAAACGGTGCACTAAACAAGACTTTAATCTTCTCTATAGCATTCATGCAAAGGCGACTATGTCGTGTGAGGGAATATTGTCAAATAGAGTAAAAATTTTGTTAACACGTAAATAAATTTTCAAAACGTACGTCAAATGAATATTTTGTCAAATACGGAGTAATCATTAAAAGACATAATTAAGTATTTCCTCGGTTTTGACAAAAGTCTATTATACAATTTTAGAATATTTTATTTTAAGAGTTCATTTTAAAAAAATATGTTTATCATTTTCATAATATTTCAAATTTATTCTCATATTTGTTATTAATATGTTGACTATGTTCTAGCATTTCTATTATTATGACAAACTTTAATGTTGACTATATATCATTTAATAATTAAAATTTTAAAACATTAACCTTTTAGATGGAAGAGAACACCGAAAAACCGTTATGAGATGTGATAAATCTAGAGTAGCTTCCAAACATTACGTATATCCAAAATCAAAACCTTATCTTATTTGATTTTGATGATTGGGTGTCAAATTATGATACTTAAATCAAACTAAATCATTCATCCACTTTTGATTTTTATCTCGTTTTTGACATTTTTGTAATTTAACATTATTGTTTATTTATTTTATAACAAATTTAGGTTTGGTTTGTCTTATTTGGGCATCAACCCAATTATAAAGATAAAGATGTTGAATATGTAAAAATGTTTGAATTTGTACCACACTTAAAAGAGTTTTTTATTTTAAATGAAATTAGTATGAAATAAATTACTTTATTAATGTTTTTGATTTGGGTGGACGGTTGTGCATGCTCTTACGGAATTAGATAGGTATTTCTAGGGAAATACTGAACTTAATAGTCTATTTAACAGACCTACACGGCCATGGACTTTTGGGAAATGATTTAATAGTCTAATATGCTGACCTAAACGGCCATAGACTTTTGGAAATGATTTCGTGGCCAACAATTGTTAGTTAAACCTTTATATCATCATTTCTTCTTTCTAACCATATTGAAGTATTGAACCCGACTCTTGTATAGACCTGAAACAGACGTGAACTACACCACATAGTGTAGGACCAGAATGATATTACCACCTCTTCCTAAGCCTGTCGATGGATCGGATTTTGATCCGAATCCGATCTGAATTCGTTTTGAAATTTTGGATATGAATTTGTATAATGGTCCAATAACCCGAATCCGAATCCGATAATTTATTTATTAACGGATCGATATCCAATCCGTTAAGGATCCGATCCGAAAATAATATATTTCTTATTATACATATACATAATATACACAATTATATATGTATGTTGTCTTTTAATCTTCCTCCCTTTCATATTCTAATTGTTTTTTATTTATATATTTATATTTCGGATCGGATCGGATATTTAATCAGATATGTTAACAGGTAACGGATTCGGATATGGATTGACATACATTTGATCCGTCGGCTTATCGGATCGGTGATATAGGGTTTCAGATTGGATTTGGATTTACCTATATCCGATACATATCCGATCCATTGACAGGCCTGCTTCTTCCGGTTGAACGTAAATGTCAATTATGATTTTCTTTTGATCAATTAACCAATATTTAGATAGTGATTTAGTATATTTTTTTTACTAGTACTTTTGCCCGTACCGATGACACGATACCAATTTTAGAATTTATCAATAAATGAAGCAGATACTATGAAAATGAACTATTAAAAATATATTTTCTTAAAAAATTGACTTTCAAACGGGGTCTTTTTGTCCAAAACGGAGGGATTAATTAATAATTTGTATACGAAATTACGGGCCGAAAAAAACGGGCCAGACAAAAATTAAATTGATTAAGTCAGTTAAAAAGAAAAAAAAATATATTTCAAATTACAAAACTTACGATTTTTTTAAAAAAATTTAAATTTGTATACGAAATTACGGGTCGAAAAAAAAATTAAATTGATTAAGTTAATTACGATAACAATTACAAATAAAAAATACAAACATGAGTGAGAGAGAGAGTTAAATTTAGTTACGTTGGTAAATTGAGTTAGGTAAAAAACAGTTAACAACCGCTCTTTGCACATATGAGGATATGAGAGAATTACAACCGTAAGATTAAAGTAAAAAAATTAATCACAACCACTATTTATCCCAAGTCAATTGCACACGTATAAACTGAGCTGTATTGTATTATAGATTTAATTTTAGAATATATTTTTTTTAATTTTGGCAACTATGGTACTAAAAGTACCATCATTCACATTATTTATTTTGATATGTCCGGCCCAAAACCGGTACTCGAACATCAGCAGAACCAACGGAATGTCTGAGTAAGAACCCTATCTATCTCCGTCAAAACTTGACCGGACACAGGTCATGCCTTTCTGACCATGGGTGATGGGGTCATGCTCGAGAGTTATACGCGTCACTACTGACATGCATCAATAGCTGAGAAGGGTCATGCCCGTCCGGGTAAGCAATTGACTAGTGACCATCAGAGTCGTGGCTCCATGACAAATCAAATGTTTCCTAAACCGAAATGAGTTTATTCTTTATTTGATCTAAAAATTACGTGACGAGCCGTCCATCACCCCTACAATTTAGGGGTTGTCTCCTAACCCTAGGCAACTATGGATCCCAAACCTAGACTAATTATTTGACTTTGGTAGCATATATATCCCTTCATAAACCCTAAAGATGTACATGCTTTTGACAACCTAGAAACTGTCAAATTATTTTGACTTAGTTACCGATCCCTTAGGAGAAAAAAAAAATTACTTTGACTTTAGACGATACATACTCTCGCGCCAAACTGATTTCACAAGACCCTGCATTCCACTTTCACTAAGATGTTATTTCGTACTTTTGATTGGTTTTTAGCAAAGATTCAATACATACATTAAATATGGATATTCTCACAAGCATTCGAGTTTCGACCCACAATTTCATTGAAAATAAGGAATTACAACAATTGCTCAAAGTCAATAGAGTAGCTTGCTAGTCAAATTGTATTTGTTCTCATGTAAGCCAATTAATGGAATAATATTTTGTGTTTACGTGACTTGAATTTACGATTACATCAAAACCAATTAAGCATGATACACTCAATTAGAGTTTTTTTTCCATTTTCAATGGATTCCAGTATAGGAATCTAGAATTGTTAAGGTATGATTAGTCAACCCCAATTTGAATGGATTTTTTGTGGTAAGAACAAAATGATTAATTAATGTCACTCTTGGTGCGGTGGCAACACCGTAGGATTTTGTTAGCCAGACTCTCATCCTTAGATTAGCAATCACTTCCGTTTCAGTAGTGTCCAGATCTACCATATTTGCCTCTTTTGTTTTGGATCATTCCACATACACATACCCTCGCTGCCTTTGCTTTCTTCCTCCAATGGCAGCTCTCAATATTAAAATACTCCCTCCATCTCTTAATAATTGTTTTACTTGATCCGACGCATAGTTTAAGAAAAAATAATTGATTTGATTATTTATATTAGTTTAATGTATAGTTTTCTTAAAAGCTCATGTGTATGTGGCCCATAATTAAAGTAGAGTGAAAAAGTAAGGGTAAAGTGGTAAAAGTGATGTTCTAAAAATATAAGTTTTAAAGTGGACAATTATTTTGGAACGGACGAAAAAGAAAAAGAGGACGATAATTTAGGGACGGATAAAGTATTAATGATCCCATCACTCGCTTCTGAATTTTCCACTTTGTCCACCTCCACCCCCCCCCCCTCCCCCTCCCCCTCCCCGACTCACTTCAATAGTTCAATATGCTTATATGCTCCTCCGGTTACCCCGATTTTCTCGGTCAAAGCCGTACAGGAGTTACAGGACCCACATCTCATGGGAAAGTGAAACAAGATCCAATTGTACTGTTAGTACGGAAGGTCTACTGCACCGTCTTAATGAGACCAAATTTTCGATATAAACAAACCATTAATTGAAGTGTAATTTGTTCTTGGTAATTAAATACTCTTTTTTTAAAAAAAAAAAGACTACTCTTTCGGTTTCATTTATATTGACCTATTATCCTTTTTCCCCGTCTTAAAATATCTTTGATTGCTTATTACTCCTTTTGTCTTGGATTAATATTTTTAATGGGTAAAACACAATAATTAAGAAATATAATTAAGGATGCATTGTAAAATATATCGTGACAATAATATTGAGTGCACACACTTTTTCTTATTAATTTTTTACCCATTACATTCACTATCTCTCTAAGATGTTCAATAATAATAATATTAAATGAAGATATATAATTGGAAGAATGGTGAAAAATTTATGCACTAAACATCTTTAAGAACATTAGTTGAAACATCTCAAAATAAAAAATAGGAACATTTATTCGAGACGGAGAGAACAGTTCATTAAATATTAATTACTTTGTATTAACGCATACTATTAATTAATAAATATTAATAAAGGGCGAAAATCTAAAAATAGTATTGACTATTGAATAGTTAAAAAAAATATGGAAAGAGTGCCAACAGCAGCTATAATGGCGCATCTGAATTAATCCGTGAAACCAACATGCGTGTTTGGGTACATCTGATTTATCGACCTACCCACTCTTCGCTTTTTATTTATGTATATTAAATATTAAGGAAGATGGAAGAAGAAAGGTCACAGTATACATGGGATGTCTCCTTTTTTATCTGCTGGAAAGTATAAATTGTGTGATAGTGCAATATGGTTGGAAGAAAGAGAAATATATTACGTAATTATCTCCATTATTAGTTGTTTTTTATGTTCAACATATTGGAATTAAAAGTAATTCTCAAATTCTCAAATATTCCTTACTTCCCGGCAAAAAGTCAACGGTTTAAAAGTAAAATGTTTTTTTAAATGACATTTTTAAAAAGTTTATTAGTAATAAAATAATATTTATATCTTTTAATTTATTAAAGTGATTTTTTAAAATAAAATAGTAAACACTCTATTCAAAATGGAGAGAAGCTATAAAAAAGTAAAAGAAAATTACTGGTAGAAAGGTGGGAGAGGAGAGCTAGAGACTAGATTGATTGCGTTTAATTTTTGGGTGATTATCGGGCCAGTATTATGCGGTGAAATTATAACCTTAAAAGTCTATAATTATTTTTTAAAACCGTTATAATGTATTTTTTAGGATAAAACAATGAAAATATCCTTAATGAAGGAAATACACACACAAAATCATTGTCTCAATTTGTGAGTTGGTAAAAATTTTGGGTGTCTCAAAAATTTTGGTGTGTCGGTAAAAAAATTTGGGCGTCCATCAAAAATTTTTGAGTGTCGCTATGAAAAGTCACTGCCCAAATTTGGGAGTCGCAAGGAAAAAATTGGGCGTCATTCATTAATTTCGGGCATGATCTTAGAAATGAGGTCTAATTAACTAACAATGAGACATGATTAAAAAAAAAGATGCCTAATTATTTATGTATCGAAGCAGGATTTGATGGAACAATGCCTAATTAAGTACCACCGATGCAGGATTTGAAGGAACGATGTCCTAATCAAGTAATACTGAGGCATGATTGAAAAAATAAATTGAAGTTTGCTATCATATTAAAGAAACGACGCCTAATTAGTAAGACAGAAACATGATTGTAAGAACGATGTCTAATTAAGTAACACCGAGGCACGATTGGAAACATTGATACCTAATTATTTATATATACCGAGGCATGGTTTGAAGGAAGGATGTTTAATTAAGTAACACCGAGACACAATTGCAAATAACAATGATTAATAAACTAAAACCAAGGCATGATTGTAAGGAACGATTCCTAATTAAGTAACACAGAGGCATGATTGGAAGAACCGCTGCCTAATTTTTAAATCATTAAACGTGTGTATTTTTAAACCGAGGCAAAATAGAAAAATTTGTTGCCTAATTAAAATACACCGACGCTGAATTGCAAGATACGAATACTAAATTAAAAACACCAAGGCAAAATTAGACACACACATCATAGGCAACGATGTCCAAATTAGATTTGTCTACAAGTGACTTCTTTGGCTTCTACCCACCTGTGATTCCATTTCATTTCATGTTATTACATTCCTTATGATTCTAATACAAATCGAGCACTTTGATTACAAAATTATAACGGAGATAGAACACAAATGTTTTGGGTCTGCTCCATATAATATGAAAAAGCGTAGAATGGAATGAACACTTTGATTACAAAATCACAACGAAGATAGAAACAGATGTTTAGCCAAATCCTTTTCCCAATGGAACATATATGATTTTAGGAAAAAGAGCTTCAAAGGAAAATGTGATCGAGAATGGCTATGAGATTTTAGAGAAGAAATGACAGTAGGAGGATGGACATTGAAGGAAGAAAATAAAAAAAATGGACTTATGTAATTAAAAAAAACTTAATAAAACAGATATAATTTCAGAAAAATGTACTAATAAATTTTCTTAATTTTTTGGGGAGTAGGTCCATTTAAGGGAAAGTCGTCTCCTCGGCAGGCTAAATGAAGAAGCGGGATTCTTTTTTAAAAGCAATAATAGAGCCCATGTAGGCCCACATGGAGGGACCATTTTTATTCCAAAAGATAAATCCCACTTGGTTCATCTTTCCTCACCCCTTCCCCGCCCCTCTTTTGACCGTTCGATTACCTTATTAGGTGTTTACGACTATTATTCGAAGGATCATTTTGTAAGCCAATTTTTTTAATCACCGGAAATCAAAACCTCTTATTTTACACTCAATAGCCAAAAAAACCAAAGCAACGATGGAATGGCATGGGAGGGGGCGGAGCAAAACCGACCCACAGCTTGAACTAATCTCTAGTGAAGTTACTAAAAAAATGATATCTTTATTAAATCAGTTAACAAAGTTGACCTCACTTCGATGGAAAAAAGAGAGATACTGACTTATGTTTTCATTGCTAACTTTGTGCACATAAATATTGGCTAATTGACACTCTTAAAATATAAAATTTAAAGCATGTTATACATTGTTGGTGTTTTTTTTAATAGCTTAAACTTTTAGTTTAGTTGGTTAATTAACATGGTATCAGAACTCATTGTTTGGTAAGGATAAGTGTTCAAATCTTCCTTCTTGCGTTTATCCTAAAAATATTACAAATGATACGTATTGATCCTGTATAAAATGCATCTCTCTTTATATATGCACGCGTGAGAGGAAGTGTTAAAGCACAAAATAAATTTAAAGTATAATATAAATTGTTGATGCGTTCTTTAATAGTTTAATCTTTTAGATGAATTAGTTACCTAACAAACACGTTCCGTGATAATGATATATGTTATCTTTGTATCGTTTGGTTACTAATTTATTTTAATTTTAAAAGCTATAGCGAATGTTTAGTCATTCTAGATGGAGATGGAGATGGAGATGGAGAGTTAGCAATGTGAAAGGCAATAACCATTCCAAATAAACGGCAAGTAAGAAAATTATACTAATAATATATTAATAAAAAGAAATGGATTGTTGACCGTGGTTTGACAATGGTACCCTTCCACATATATGAAATGGTAGTGCGACCAGTGCCTTTTTGCCCATAACCCCACCACCACCCACCCCTTCTAACTGAGCTCCGTACAACGGCCCCGCCTCACTCATTGCCAACGGACGAAGTAGAAAAGTTCTGGACGGCAATTTTCAATCCATTCCAAGCGATAACGCTAGAAGCGACTAACTTTTTCAAAGTATATTTTTGTATATATAGAGCATAAACCGCTAAAGTCTCTTTCACTTGGGTCCATCTCCATTGGTTTTTTTTTTAATACTCCCTCCGTCCATAAATTATCGTCCTAATTGATTTGTCGTACAGATTAAAAAAAAACAATTAACTGTTATAAAATAACCACAAACTTAAGATAAAGAGTGTATTAAAAAAATAGAGAAAGAGAGAGTGAGTTTATTCAGAGCTAAAGGATTCGGTGTAAAATATAACTACACACTGCCCGGTATTTATAGCCGAGCAGTGTTACACATTTCCTAAAGCTACGAGACATAGGTCCCTAGCTTATTTGACTAATAACCTATACATACATTAAATGCTTAAATAGCAATTTGATCACCCTACTTTCCAGTTTTTTTTATTATGATCACTTTACTTTTTTTTTCTCAATTTAATCATTATACTTGGCTTTATTTTCACGTTCATCACTCCATCCAATTTTTTGGATGAAAAACTTAAAAAAAAAATTAAAACCCCAAAATGCCTCTAAACAAAATTGGGTCTCTCTCTCCCCACCATTGTTGAAACCAGGCACATCCACTTCCTTCCCCATCATCCTCCCTCAAATCCAGACAAACAAATTCGATACATCCAAATCCCAACCTTTCTCCCATCTCCGACCAAGCCCCCACCATCTCCGGTCAAGTTGCAACCATTTAAAGCCACGCCTCTATCTCCTCTCAAATCCGAAACTTTGATCTTTCCTTCTTCCACATCCCTATCCTGGATCTAACTGCGAGTTCGCCTCCATCCTTCTCTTCTCTAACTTCCTTCATCTTCATCTCCATTTACATCTCCGGTCATCCCTCGTCTACTTCGGCACAACCGTCTACCTCCCTAAACCCGGCCATCCCTCTCTCAGATCCAACCGACGTTGTCATCTCCCCCAGCCCAATTTTTTCTCAATTTTGATTTTGATTTCGATTTCATGTGTCTTGTACAGGTATGGAGGAATTGCGCAGATGACTATGCAACCCCATTATCGATTTGGCATCCACGTGCGCCGGAGGGTTATGTTTCTGCCGGATGTGTTGCTGTCCCTAGTTTTAGTGAGCCATAATTCTATACAATGTACTATATCGTTAAATCACTTGCTGAAGAGACGGTATTTGAAGAACAAAAGATTTGGTCAGCACCAGACTCGTATCCTTGGGCATGTCATGTGTATCAAGTCTGAAGCGATGCTCTTTACTTTGTTGCTTTAAGACAGGTCGGGGAAGAATCAGAATGGAAGCCCATAAGAGTTGTTGATGACCTCGAGCGAGCGAATGATTCCATCTCACTGTTATAGTGGATCAACTCTCAGTCTGGTCAATAAGGAATTTAGGTTCACAAACCCAAACTGGACATACATAAAACAGTATTTGAAAGATCCAGACTCGATTCAGATGGAGTTTAGCTGTATGATATGAGTAGGTATGCGGCATTTGGCCCGTTTTCCTTTATTTAGGTCCCTTCCTTGATCTCGCAACCGTGATGGGTTTTGTAGGAAATCTTATGGACTTTGTATCTCAATTTCAAGATTGGTGATTAAAAGTAAAGATTTATGCCATACTTGTATATTAATTTGGGAAATGACCCTCCAAAAGGGGGAAGTACAATTTGTTTATCGAGGTTACATGGAAGAATGTTTGTTGTATATATGGGGAAAAAGACATGAGAGCTGTGTATGGGCAATTCCTCCATACCTGTACAAGACTCTTAAGCAGGGGTGGATTTGGCCGGAGATGGAGCAGGAAGGAGGCCGCTGGATTTCATGGAGATCAATGTTAGGGGGTATATATATATAGAGAGAGAGAGAGATTTTAGAAATATAAATTAAATATTGATAATTTGATCATTTAGTTTGACCCCTTAACTATTAACATTTCAAAATGAAAACTCTTAACATTAGTAAGGGCATTTTGGTCATTTCAAACATTTCCGTCCATCTAACTAACAGAAATAATCCACAGTGATTTTATTGACTTGATTTGCTAAATATAATTATTAAATTGAGAAAAAAAGTAGGGTGATCTTAATGAAAAAAGCTGAAAAGTAGGGTGACCAAATTGTTATTTAAGCATACATTAAATGTTGTGCTTCACATTCATGACTTTCATTACACTCCCCCTTGAACATAGCATTGTAAGTTGACTAAGTTTGTCTCGTTAAAAACCTTTAAGCTGAAAAACCCAATAGGGAAAAAATCGGACATAAAGAAAAAAGTACACAACTTAAATCTGAATTGTGTGCATGAGCTGTCTCATTAAAAACCTTTCATGGAAAACCGAGTGGGATAAAACCATGATAAAGGGAAAAAGAGTACAGTCATATATGCTCCCCCTTGAACTGACAAGGGTCAAGAGAAATCACATTTGTAAATCTCGTAGATTTCACATCTCAATATTGTGAACATGCTTTCTGAAGATTGTAGTGAGAAGTGCCTTCGTAAATAAATCTGCAGCATTATCACTTGATCGAACATATTGGATGCTGACCTCTTTCTTCTTTTCAAATCCTTGAGTGTATAAAAAGAGCTTCGAGAGGATATGTTTGGATCTGTCACTTTTGGTGTATCTCTCTTTACTTTGGGCAACACATGCGACATTGTCTTCAAATAATACTGACGGGTTTTTGTTGATAGGTAGTCCACTGACATTTTGAATATGTTGAGTCATAGATCGAAGCCATACACACTCTCGACTGTATTTATGAAGTGCGATTATCTCAACATGATTTGACGATATAACAACTAGTGTTTGCTTTTGAGAACGCCAGGAAATTACAGTACCACCCATCGTGAAGACATAGTCAGTATGTGATCTGGCCTTATAAGGATCAGACAAATAACCCGCATCTGCAAAACCAACTATTTCATCCTTTGATCCTCTGGGATAAAATAATCTCAAATCGATCGTCCCTTAAAGATAACGAAATATGTGTTTGATACCATTACAGTGCCTCCGTGATGGAGATGAAATATATCTTGCCAATAGATTTGTAGCAAATGTTATATCCAGTCTAGTACAATTAGCAAGGTACATGAGGATTCCAATAGAACTTAAGTATGGTACTTCAGGTCCAAGTATCTCTTCATTTTTTTCACAAGAACAGAATGGATGTTTTTCAACATTCAGCGATCTATTAACTATAGGGCTAGTAAGAGGGTTTGCCTTATCCATATAAAAACGCTTCAAAACCCTTTTGGTGTAATTTGATTTGTGTATAAATTTTTCACTATACAAGTGTTCTATTTGTAAACCAAGACATTATTTTATCTGTCCAAGATCTTTCATTTCAAATTCTCTCTTTAAGTAATCAACTGCTTCTTGGATTTCCTTGGGAGTTCCAATGATATTCAGATCATCTACATAGACAACAATAATTTCAAATCCAACTATCGTATTCTTTATAAAGACACACGGAGATAATTGATCAATCACATATCCGTCTTTCAACAAATACTCACTAAAACAATTATACCACATGCGTCCGGATTACTTTAATCCATACAGTGATCATTGTAGTTTAATTGCACACAATTCTTTAGGCTTTGAGCTCAGTGCTTCAGACACCTTGATTCCATCAGGAATTCTCATATGAATATCAGCATCTAATGACCCGTATAAATAAGCCGTTACAACATCCATGGGATGCATATCTAGATTTTTCGAACCGATAAGCTGATTAGATATCTGAACGTAATAGCATCCATTACAGGAGAATACGTTTCTTCATAATCAACCTCAGGCCTTTGGGAAAAACCTTGTGCAAAAAGGCGAGCCTTGTATCTCACAATTTCATTTTTCTCATTTCACTTTCGAACAAAAATTCATCTGTATCCAATAGGTTTTACAGCTTCAGGTGTAACAACGATAGATCCAAATACTTTTCGTTTATTCAGCGAACTTAATACAACCTTCATGGCATCTATCCATTTGATCATGTCATGCCTCTTTTGACATTTAGATACAGATTTTGGTTCAGGATCATTAGTCACGCCATTAATTTCTTGTGATACCGAATAAGAGAATATATCATCAATATTTTCTATTTCATCTCAGTTTCATATTTTTCCATTACACATGTAATTAATGGAAATCTCATGATTATCGTTGTCTGCTACTTACTAGATTTGCATGATCGTGTGTTTATTCTGAAACAATTTTACTGTCGTGTGTTTCTTCTGGAACAATTTCATGTGATTAGGGATTTTTAATCACTTTCTTTTTTCGAGAATTTTTATCTTTTGAACCAATGGGTCGTCCACGCTTCAGGCGTGTCTTAGATTCATTTGTCATTTTATCATTTGGTAGCCTTTTTGGTATTTCAATTCGGGCAGAAACATTTATAGCAACTACATGTGACTTTGTCACTTTCTTTGTGTCTATAAATGCATCTGACAATTGATTTGCTACATTTTGTAAATGTATGATCTTTTGAACTTCAAGTTCACGTTGTTTTGTGGGAGGGTCAAGGTGCAATAACGATGATATTCACCATTTGATCTCTCTTCCCACTTGTTTCCCTTTTTCACCTAAAGGTAAAAACTTGTCTTCCTTAAAATGACAATCGGCAAAATGTGTCGTAAAAACGTCACTCGTTTTTGGTTCAAGATATTTTATTATAGAAGGAGATTCATACCGAACATATACTCTCAATCTTCTTTGTGATCTCATCTTTGTGCATTGTGGTAGAGCAATTAGTACATATACCGCACAGCCAAAAACTTTTACTTCCTCCGTCCCTAAATTATCATCCTCCTTTTCTTTTTCGTTCGTCCCAAAATAATTGTCCAGTTTGGAACTTACCTTTTTAGAACATCAATTTTACAACTTTACCCTTACTTTTTCATTTTACTTTAATTATAGGCCACATACACATGGGCTTTAAAGGAAACTTACACATTAAACCAATATAAATAATCAAGTCAATTGTTTTTTCTTAAACTGTGCGCCGGATCAACTAGGACGATTATTTTGGGACGAATGGAGTAAAATAGATTCGGCTCTCGCCCAAATGCTAGTTGTATTGGGGAGTACTTGTGATATGCACTTGGGCGACTCAGTATGGCTGCATGTAAAACAATATGACCCATACAGAAGTAGGGAGCTTTGTTTTCATCATTATTGGTATGACAATAAGTTGAATACGTTTGATCAACGATTCAGCCAAACCATTTTGTGTATGAACATGAGCTACTGGATGTTCAACATCAATCTCTATTGTCATACAATAATCATTGAATGCTTGAAATGTAAATTCACCAGCATTATCAAGTCTAACTTCCTTGATCATATAATCTGGAAATTGTGCTCTCAGTTTGATTATTTGTGTAAGGAACTTGGCAAATGCCGTATTGCGAGTTGATAATAGACATACGTGTGATCATTTGCTAGAAGCATCAATTAATACCATAAAGTATTGGAATGGTCTACTTGGTGGATGGATAGGTCCACATATATCACCCTGAATTCGTTCCAAAAACGATGGTGATTCATATCCAACTTTAGTTGGTGATGGTATAATTATCAACTTTCCTTGAGAACAAGTATCACAATGAAGCTCATTAGATTGAAAAATCTTCTGGTTTTTCAATAGATGACCACTAGAATTCTCAATAATTCTCCACATCATTATTGATCCTGGATGCCCCAATCTATCATGTCAAGCTTTAAATGTTTCAGTAAACTTCAGGTTTACTATAGAATATGATTCAAATATTCTTATGATTGTACCATGCAATCCAGAAGATAGAGCTGACAATTTTTTCAATATACACATGCTTCCGGAAGTGTTTGAGGTAATGCAAAGATATTCATCATTCCCCTTGTTCATAGTCTCAATATGATATACATTCATACGAATGTCTTTGAAACTTAACAAGTTTCTTTCAGACTTAGGAAAGAATAATACATTATTTATCATGAATTTTGTGCCTCCAAACATTAAGAAAATTGTTTTACCAAATCCTTCAATTATTTTGGCATTACCAGATATAGTGTTGACATTAATTAGTCTTGTCAACTTTGAGATAAGAAAAATATTTCTTATCTTTAAGTATGATATGCGTAGTAGCGCTATCTGCAAAACATAAATCTCCTCCTTGGTTTTTGGATTGAAACATATTTATGATCTATTTCAATATGAGAGAAATAAAAATAAGATGAATAAATATAATAACACATTTAATGCAAGATACATATATAAACATTATTGTTAACATGCTAGTAGACATATGAAAAACAGATAATATTCATGCATAGCAACATGTTACTTTTTCCACGCTTCTATTTCGAACTTGGACCATAGCTTCATTCCTATGTTAATTTATTGTTCATGACCAATATCTTCACTAATGGTATTGGTCATATCGACGTTGGCCATATCACCAAAATCAAAATGAATATTTTCAGGATCATTTTCAAGGAAATTTGTCTCAACATTCTTTCCTTTTTGTGATCTCTCATAGAGATCAACTAGATGTTTCGCCGTTCAGCATGTGCGTGCCCAATGACCTTTCATGACACACCTAAAACATAAACTTTCTTCATTGTTTTGATGCACATTTTGCCCACTCGATAAGTTGTTTCTATCATCATCTCTGTTCCACTTTATGTGGCGAGAGAAATTTTCATTATATGGATGATGATGATGATGATAGTTATTTCTTCCACGGCCTCTTTCTCGGCCTTGATTTCGACCTCGACCCCGGCCTTGTCCATGATTTCCTTGGCCTCGGCTACGACCGCGACCACGACAACTACCACGCCCACGCTCTTGCCCTTTATCATACATAGTCTCATTTGCTTCAGCCTTCAGGGAATGAGGCTGAACCAGTTGGACGAGATTCATGATTTTTCATTAGAATCTCATTATTCTGTTCAATTACTAGGAGACAAAAGATCAATTCAGAACACCTTTTAAAACCATTTTCTCGATATTGCTGCTACAGGAGCATATTCGAGGCATGAAATGTGGAGAATGTCTTCTCCAACATATCAAATTCAGTGATGGTTTCCCCACATAATTTCAACTGTGAGGTTATTTTATACATCATAGAATTATATTCACTGATGGCTTTAAAATCTTGTAGGCGGATATGAATCCAATCATAGTGTGCTTTGGGGAGAATGACCATTTTCAAATGGTTATATCTTTCGTTCAAATTTTCCCAAAAGACGAGTGGATCATTAACCTTGAGATATTCTATCTTTAAGTCTTCGTGGACGTGGTGTCGTAGGAAAATCATGGTCTGAGCCCGATGTTGATTACTTATCCATTCATTATTACTTCGTTGGATAGTATTTTCAAGGCTTTTGGCGGCAAGATGGGTTTCGGCATCTATTTTCCAAGACATATAACTTTTTTCAGATATGTCCAGCCTTTCAAATTCGAGCTTAGCGATGTTTTTCATTTGTGAAGAAAAAAAAACTATAAAAATGAAACATATATATTAATAAAATTTTGACATGAAAATTTTATTTATATGATAATCAGTACATGTTAAAATGTATGTTGAAAGCTATTACAACTGCTAATAGGACATACATGATACAAAGATAAGTAATAAAAATCTGAAAATCGTTTGGAGGGTATTCAGCAACGAAAACCAATGCGGTGCATACAATAACTTGTATGATAATAATCATCAACATTTGGTTAAACATTTTGTAGAAGATGATATGGTATTGAGGGTTTGTAAGGATGTAGTTAAAATGTGAGTAAGCTATTGAGATGTTGTTGTATATATGGAGAAAAAAATGATCGTTTATGACAGTTAACTAGTCGTTTATGGCCGTTGGAGGAGAGAGATAAAAATTATTTAACTAGCCGTTGGAGGATAGGGGTAAAAATGTAAAAATTCTGATTTAATAGAATTGCATTTATATTATGAATAAATATAAATCTTATTAGGAGCAATAAGTTGATCACAAATAAAATAACTCTGCATGAATATTTTTCAATCAACTCTATACAACTATTATATAGCATACATATATATTCACGTCACGCTACTTGGCAAACCTTTCGTGTGGGTGTTTGAAAGTCATCAATAAATATATATGTATATAAATTATTCATATAGCGAATTGAAATATATGTATATTTATAAATATTCAGTTTATAGATTGAGATTATTTCCGCTCAAGCATCAACGAACATATATATTATGCGTAAAATAATAAATTATTATTTCGTCATCTCACCATATATTATCGACGGTGGCTCAGCCAACCTTTTTTTTATATAATGGTGATATACGATATATATTGAAACAAACCATGAATATAAAATAAAAAACATATCTAGAGCTGTCAAAATGGGTTGAGCCCGTTGGGCTAGCCTGCCCCGCCACCTAAAAAAGGTGGGTTGGGTTGGTATTTTTTAGGGCCGTCACTTTTTGGTGGCCCGCCAAATGGCGGGTTGAAGTGGGTTGTGGGTTGAATCGCCTTAGAGTTGTTAAAAGACTTGGGCTGTTGGGCTAACCCGCCCGCACCTAAAAAATGGGTTGGGTTGGTATTTTTAGGTCGCCATGTTTTTTGGCCCCGCCCGCCAAATTGTGGGTTGAAGTGGGTTGTGGGCTGGCTCGCCCCGCCAACCCATTTTGACAGCTTTACATATCGGCAGAAATTTTTTCCGTTTGGGATCATTAAGAGTAGAACGATCGTACTAATAACGTGTTATAAAGTAACCACAAACTTAGGACAAAGAGTGTATTAAAGAAAGAGAGATAGAGAAAGTTTTATTCAGAGCTGAAGGATTCGGTGTAAAATATAACTACACACTGCCCGATATTTATGGCCGAGCAGTGTTACACATTTCCTAAAGCTACGGGACATAACTCCCTAGCTCATTTGACTAATAACCTACACATACATTAAATGATGTGGTTCAAAGTCATGACTTTCATAACATTGACTTGATTATTTATATTGGTTTAATGTGTAGTTTTTTTTAAAGCTCAAGTGAAGCCCATTTATATGTGACACATAATTAAAATAAGGTGAAAAATTAAGAGTAAAGTGGTAAAAGTGATGTTTTAAAAAGGTAAGTTTCAAACTAGATAATTATTTTGGGACGAACGAAAAAAGAAAGAAGGACAATAATTTAGAAACGGAGGAAGTACATATTTTTCTAGGTTAAATCTAAAATTCAAAAACTCAACTTATTAATAAATACATTTTCTAATACTCACAATTCTCAATCTTAGTTGTGTTAACCACCAAACGTCTCAGTAAAAGTAAATGTTTAGTTATTATTATGCATGACAATTATAACTAATTACTCATTAATTCATTCAACTCAACCCACTAATTACTCAATTCAACCCAATCTATTAATATTTTTGGATTGAAAGTACGGGTAACCCGTTTCGACACAATAATATTAACTGATTGGTTTGAATCGGATTAAAGCGATTCAGATCCGTTACCTATTTCAACTCGTGACTTTCTATACTATAAATTTATGTTTTTTTTGGAGAAACTTTTTGAGTTGAGATGAGTTGACCCGCTTTAACCCGTTACTCGTTTCAACATAATTCATTTCGACCAAACTCATTTTAACTCATTTGACATTTGAGTCTTAATGAATTTCGACATGTTTCAACTCATTACACATTTTAATCCAATTAAATTCACCCAATTACCGGGCTCAGTTATTATATTGAGGTGTATAAAAATCCAACTTTATAAAAGTTATCGTACTTAATGAAAGATGATGTAGCCGTATTGCCTAATTCATAATTCTGTGAATGATTACGATTAATGTAATCGTGGTACTACTCCTGGGAAAAACAATTACTTCAACATGACACCAACATTTGTTTGAGTTAACCTACAATGATCCTGGTTACAGTCTGCCAGTAACAATCCACCTTTTTACAAATTAAAGGAGAATAAGAGATTATTTGGTGGAGTAACGCCGGCTAAAAATATAACGTTTTTTCTTTAAAATATTTTAATGTATCGTTTTAAAAATATGTTGTGTTTAGAAATGTTCTTATTTACAGTGTTTAAGGAAAACAGAGGTTTTGGAACGCTGCATCATTCTTTACAACTACTCTGTTTTTGAAATAATGTTTTGAAATAGTTTTTCAAACGTGTTTATAAAAAAAAAAACTGTATTTTAAAAATATAGTGTTTTGAAAACACTACACCAAATAATGCCTAAAAGAAAAAAAAAACAAAAGGACACTATTATTTACAATCCTTAACCAGGACACTAGGAATAATATTTTGTTTTAATTGTACACAATATTTCTAGCATTGTACTGTAAAGCGGCGAAAAGTCAAAGTGCAAATAGTATAGGGGGAAAATTGTAAAAGTATTTGATATAGATATGGATTCTTTGAAAAAAAAAATTATTTGTTAGTTCTCACGGGTCTATTCAAGTGTCACAATCCAAAGGATCCCAGAATCCCAAACCACTCGTACCTAGGATCATCTCAAATCCCAGATTTGTTCACTAACTGATTTACTTAATCCATTTAGTAAATCGGTTAGACAGAGTTGTAAAACTATATAGCATTCTGAATATAGAAAGATCTCACTTTCTTACTTTGTCAGGAATCATGGCTTATTCTATAGCAGCAATATTGCTTCAGATGGATCGGCCTACGGCTAAAAAAGACATAAACAACCTTACAAAATACACTGGTTGCTGACTTGCTGCTGAGTGCTGGCCTATGTTAGACTAATCCAAATTTCATTTCACTTAACTCTAATATTGCCAAACTTTCTCCAAAAAAAATAATTAAAAGTAGTATTTATTTAACAAAATTCCCTTTCAATTAAGTACAATTTACGTGTCAATTCAAGCATATAGATATAGATGCATGTGATTAGGGGTGGCAAAATGGGTGTTATGGATCAATGGATAATAGGTCATTATCCGATAATTGATTAAAAGATTATTACATATAAAGTATTCCATGCAATTCATGCATGAATGGCGCCAGGATAAGCGGCAAGGAATGAAAGTATATGCTTATTTCTTCACTTCGTTCTTAAGCCAAATATATTTTAGTAAAAGACAACTTTGTCCTTGACAAATGTTAGAGATAACCACCGTTGATTTAAATATGTTTGGATCATTAACACTACCACCAGTACTATAGCTGATAAGAAGGGCGCAACTGATTTCTTTAAATCATTCACAAGTAACGCGTCTAGCTTGCCGTAATTTCATGTGTGTGCACACCTGTATGACTATACCCAACGGAATATATATTATTAATGTTTTTTTTTTTTAAATCTCAAGTCATTTTCCATTACTTTTATCAGCCCAGTGCCCACCATTCAGGTGATTAAAGGTAAATGAGTGTTGTTTGCATTTCCGGGGATGAGAATAATTAATTCTTAAAAAAAAAAAAATAGATAAGAAATGTAAAATAAGCAAGATTCCTATTTCTGAATCATGAAACATCATGGAAGAAAATTGTGGTATTACGTTGTCTAATTGCTCTTTTTTGGTCCCCATTGGTTTTAAGATTTTTAATTGCAAGTCTTTTCCATATTTATTACTCCGTACTACTATTATTTGCCTGACCGTTTGTATTGTACCATACTGTTCAACATTTCCACGTATTAATTAATATTCCATTACGTTGGCTTGTTTTTGGTCAATTAAATAATTTTGACCGAAGATTACATTTCTTTATAAAATCGTAATAGTTACAATTACCGGTACTTTAAATGGTTGTGGGTACACAACAATTAATGATTATTCTTCGTTTCTTTTGTGATACTGATAGATGGTTGCTTGCTATGGAAACGTACATAACTTAAAACTTGGCTGAAGAATTATTAATTAAAACTTTTTTTTTTTATTTACTGATTCATTTTAATCATTTTTGAATATACATATATGATGCCTTAATGGTGTGGCTCGAACAAATAAATTATTTAGTATAAATGGAGTTTGTGCACACTATTTATAAATTATCATTTTAGTAAATACACACTACGTCTTAAAATTAGTGTCAACTATATTATTTAGGGACGTCCCAAATATTGTTCATTTTCTTTTTCAAAACATTTTTTTTTTCATATCAATTATCAAATTTTTATTTGTATTTTTTAGATTGAAAAAAGATGAACCTTATTGATTTGACACGACTAATGATAACTTGAGGTTACTAATGGAAAATTACTTAAATCTCAACATTATCTTATATTCAATATGAGCATTAATATTTAGAATATATTTTTTTATTTATTCATCTATTGTTGTAAAATGCGTAGGAAAATGTTTTCAGATATTTTCAAAGATTTACTTGACGAAATCTTTTTATTTTGAAATCATTTTCAGGAAATCATTTTCGAAAATCATTTTCCCAAATGGCTGAATGGTAATTATTAATTAAAACTCATTGTTGTGAGAATTGGTAAACGTGGAAGCATATTAAATTTGTAGTTGGACCTTCTTCTTTCCTTGCAGTCTATTTGTGGCTCATAAACATTATGTAGGGACTAGGGTGGATGAATTGCCTTTTCGGTTAAGTATTAAGATGTTTACAAAACAAAATTCGTACAAGTGTTTTGGCATTGCAAAGAGTTGTTTGACTAATTTATGCAAATGTAGCTATCACTACGTGCATCCTCATTAGTCATTACCATTTACCAACCTAGCTAGATAAGGTTTTTCAATTCATATTTGTTTTTTTCTTCATTTGGAAAGACTACTTCAGTTTGTACATGATCATTTAGACTATTTTTAGTTGTATTCCTTTTTAGTTTCGAAAACGATAACGTTCTGGTCTGGTCCGACATTTCTGATTAGTACACCACTTCTGTTTCACTACTTCCTCCTACAAATTAAAAACGGCAAAAATCGGGACAATGGAGTTTTGAAAAGGATATGTTCTTCGTAAGAAAAAAATTACATTCTTGGAAAATGGCGTTAAATTTGCATTACACCTATTTGAAGACACATTAGAAAATTCATTGCTCAGTGAAGACTCTTTTGGTCTGGATTATTATCTTTTCTATAAACTGACATATTGATGTCAAGAAAAAGTATATCCGACTTCCTACTCAACAAACCTAGATAGATATAATTTAAGTATTGAACAAACGAATGTTCCCTCTTATATATATTGACACTGTCGCAATTAACCTTTTGCTATATGTATCATTCAAGTGTAACTTTTCTAACGAAAGTAGATCATCACATTTTAAGAGTTTATTCTCCACGATGATATACTATACAATTGAGACAAATCTCTCTCACTTGTACATCATGTGCATATAGATTAAATTTTTATCTTCGTACTACGTAAATTCTTAGTCTCTTTAGCGAACATAGAATTAAGTTCATTTGAATGTTATAGACCTTGACTACTGATATGCCGGGCCCAAAATCGCATCACGTGTCGAGTACAAGGCATAGTCATATGCAGAGCGCAAGCAAGAATTATGTGTTTGACACGAACTTAATTTAAATCTTGAAAAGAGAGAGATTCTCAAAGCAAGCATAACAATTGGTATAACGGACAAGAATAATTCCAACCAGGTAAATAAATACCCTACCAAGTTCTTACAATGTCCCAGCAGAATTCCAAAAAACCAACCACTTACTTAAAACAAGGGAAGTGGACCATGTAGCAAATATAACTGCTGACTGCGTAGGGGTTGATCTTCACTACTTTGGCGGTTATTTGAGGGGCTATATAAAGCCCTTCATTTCAAACACAGGGTACAGGGTACATACACTTTAATATGTCAAAAGTCAAAACTCTGTCATTTTACCTTTGAACATAAGACTGACTGATTTCTATGTTAGAATGGCTTCGCAGGAGGGTCAACCCTCTACATTCTTGATTCTACCAAGGTTTTCTTTGAGTGAGAGGTACACGGTCCATTGAAGATTTTGGCCACATCAACTACCCACATTTTTTCCCTTATGGAAACTTCTTCTTTTTCATATTCTGAATTCTCCCCCGCTCCTAAGTTTTCAACTTTCTAATGCACTAAGTTCTAACATGTGCAACGGATGGTTGAATTAGGCAATTAGTATCGTCAACAAGAAGATTAGTCTAGGAAATCGCTATGTGTATCCGAAAATTTAACTAGCCGACATTTCAATGGATTTTCTTAAAACTTTATACTCCCTCCGTCCCAAAATAATTGTTCAGTTTGAAACTTACCTATTTAAAATATCACTTTTACCACTTTACCCTTATTTTTTCAACCTACTTTAATTATGGGCCACATGCACATGAGCTTTAAAGGAAACTACACATTAAACCAATATAAATAATTAAGTCAATTGTTTTTTCTTAAACTGTACGCCGGGTCAACTATGACGATTATTTAGGGACGGAGAGAGTACTAAATCTAAATGCTTTAAAAACTTTATGTTAGTGTTACAATTGAAAAATGAACACACCCTCCGTTCCGGGAAATTATATAACCACCCTTTTCATGAAGGAGTTTGTATCTGAAGAGTACTTTTTATCTCCTTTTTTATATCTCAAATTAAGTCGGATAATTATAACTTATTATTCATTAACCCACCAAACCCAACCCACTAATTACACAACCCAATTCATTAATATTTTTGGGTTAAAGTGGGTAACTCGTTTCGATCCAATAATATTAACAAATTGTGTCGAGGTCAGACCCGTTAATCGTTTCGACCCGTGACTTTTTGTGCTATAAATTACTTTTTTGGGGGAAGATCTTGGGTTGAGATGGATCGACCCGCTTTGTCTCGTTTTCCGTTTCAACCCGACTCATTCTGACCAAACTCATTTCAACCCGTTTGACATTTGAGTTTTAACGGGTTTCGACCTGCTTCAATTCATTACTCATTCCAACTCAACTCAAACCCAACACATTTAATTACCAGGCCTATCTCAAATCAATAATACAGATCCACCTCATTCTCAATTAAAATACTCTTAATTAATATTTTTACAGATTACAAAAAAATAAATCAAAAAATCTTTAATCAATTATTAAGCTCTCGATGGTTGCGTGAAAGATGGAAATATTACTCGGAAACACATGCGCGCCCATTATTGCATATTGTTTAATCACCCGGAAACATCATAAATAATTGTGTATTTTAGTCATATATTATTTCAATTTCATATGCTTCTTCAATTTACTTATTCTTTAATAGCAAGCACTAATCTATTGAATAATTTCATAAAATATAGTAGTAGAGATCCATTGTTTAATCAAAAAGTCAACACTTGAACCACATCATTGATGCATAGTTTAATGCAAAGACTAAGCAAGTTCCACTCATGTCGTTGGTAATTTTGATGCAACCGAATACTATGTTGTCATCATGAGACTGCTACCATCAACCCCGTAAAATTAAGTTTTTGGGCTGAGTTTGTTTTAGTTTAACCATATGTTTTGAATTTATGTTTTGAATTTGAGTTATGAGAATAAATACATTAGGTGATGAGTTTAGCTTAAATCTTAGTCACGAGCTAAACACATGAGTCTTCACGTGATAGGCACATAAGATACAGGGGCCAGGAAAAAGGTTATCCGAGCAGGAAAACCCGGGTTGAGCAGTTCACATCTATCTCGACCAGGAATCCTTCTGCAAACTTGCCTGAGCAGGGAGCAAGGCTGGCCGAGCACACAGATCGATACTCATCATAAACACAACTACTTGATAACTTTCAAGTGCGAGATTTCAGCCATGACTCGTTGGTTATGCGATCTACTCGCAGTTATGGTCATAAAGGTCTAAGATCACGCTACAATAATTACTAAGCCCGAATTCTACTTTCAAAGGGCTATATATATCTTACAATGCCACATTAGAAAGATATATTCACTTTACACACTGAAACTCTGTCCATTTGGTTTCAATCAAGCTTAAATAACTTATTCTCAAGTCAGAAGAGTTTCGCGAGGCATAGCCTTGCATTCCTTCTAAGACATTCTTTTTTGACAGGTATCTACAAGATCATACCTTCACATAAGCCCAAATATCCTACAAATCGTAAGGAGCGGTCCAAGATCAAATTGTGTAGCATCATTAAAGAGTGTTGGTTTAAACTATAGAATAAAAAGTCATTTTGATGTCTGCCAAGTTAGCTTACCTTCAGTTGAGCAATTTACGTTTCGAGCTCAAATGGTGGCTAACAATTACCAGTGCATGCTAAGTTGACCAAATGTTAATTATTAATAATGAAGAAGAAGACAGTTAATATAGGAAATTAGTAGTTTTTACATTTTAGGCATATCCATGTCATTACATTATCTTCCATCACAGTAGTTGGATTCTAGATAGGTACGACTTTTTACTGCAACGTACCAAGGGAAAGTAGACATGTAAAGTGAATCGAAACAAAGAATCATGTGTGAGTTACTTGAATAATCAGCTCTATTAATTAGATGAATCCTGCTTAAATACATAGTAAAAATTCATACCAAATACGTAGGTACCAAGTATTTATACAATCTAATTATTATAAGGTGCATGTATTCAATGAGACTATGATCAAAGGGGGATTTGAACTTTAAATGGGGGACAAACACATGAGGCTATGTATCTAATACCAATCTATAAGACTCTGTATTTTGCAACTTGCTATCTTGTGGTATGTCGGGAAAGAGACCATAGTGGAGGAGCGAGAGAGAAAGAGAGGTAGAGAGAATTTCAAAAACCATGATTCCATTTTCATTGGTCCCACCCCTGGTTGCTCCCATCCTAGTAAAGATAACATTAGGCATCCTACCCAAACAAATGGAATAGAGAGAGAGAGAGAGGAGAGAATAAGCATGCTACTGCTACATATTCTTTGCAAAAAAAAACATAGGTACACCACCGGTCCTGAAAATAATCGATTGAATTTTTAATAACCCGACGAGATACTGCTACATATCAGCTATGTGCTCCTATGCAGAAAAATAGAAAAAAAAATTCATAGTATGATATCATCGTGTAAATATAATATTTAAAAAAATATTTTTTATGACTGAGAATTGATGAAAAAAGAAAATGGTGGAAAAGTAAATAATAAAGTATATTGAAATGAGGGAAGAAGTGGCAGGTGGCATTTTTTGGACCAATAATCTAGGAGCTTAAGAAGCTCTCACTTTACCTTTTTGCTTAACTAAGCTTAGTTAAGCTCCTCCGTTATTTGCAAACATCTGGGAGGAATTGGCTTTAGATCCTCCGTTGTATCCGGTCTTACAAGAAGTTATAAATTCGTAGGTATCAGCTATGTGCACCTATGTTAAACTATTAGAGAAAAAAAGTAGCATCGTGTAATATAAACATTTTAAATCAGAACACGTAATCTTTTATAAAACTCAAACTTGTTGTACGATGAAAATACAAATACACTTGCAAGCCCGATTTTGGAGGGGTTCAACATACCCGACGAAACAGGGCCCCCAATTTAAGAGGGCCCAATTTTATAAATATATGCTAATTTTTATTATGTATAAAGTAAATAACGTTTTGGTAGTACATAATGAAGTAGAGGTCTTTGGTTCAAGTCCCACTTGTGTTAATTTTGGTTTTTTTTTTCTCTTTGGGTGTACGGTAAATTATTAAATGTTATTTAATGAATATTATATCATATATTTCCCCGTTTTGGGTAAAATAATTTCATATATTATTTTGTTTACGTAAATAATTATTTAAAAAAATATGCTTATAATTTTTTCATAATCTTTCATCTTTATCCTCCAATTGCATTGTAAGTATAATGGTTGTGATTAAGTATTTTTATTTATTTATTACCAACTTCAATACTACTTATATTTTTTAATTTATTTCGGAAGCTAATAAATAAAGAGTAACTATATAAAGATAAATATTTTGTAATCGGCTCTAGTAAAGTTATTCAATTTTAATTTTATTTTATGTTCGCCAAATTTACTTATAAAAAAAAGTTCGTTGACCATCAATTTTTTTATCTGAGTCATAAAAAATAACAATTACTTAAATTGAAATATATGTGCAATTATAATAATCATTGGGTATATAATATAAATATTTCAACCAAAAATCAAATTTTATTGTAATGTGACTATAATTTTTATTGATTATGTCCGTTTAATTCTTAGCTTTGTCACTTGATTTTTTTAACTTGAATTTATAGTACACACATGTTACCAAAAACATATCCATCCAGAAGTCAAAAAATAAATAAAAGAAAAAATTTAATTGAGTATATTCTTTTTATTGCAAATTGTTTTAGCAAATGAAATATAACAATTTTCAGTAATTATCTAATACTTATTTTTCTTATATATTTGTAGGTAGTATACATTTTCAATACTTTAAATTATGAAAAGTAAAAAAAATTGTTCGTCTAAAAATCTTATTTTTATAATGTTTCAAGGGCCCTTTTTTTTTCTTTTCGATCTGAACCCCCAAAAGTTCAAGACCGGCCCTGTACACTTGGTACGCCAAGTGCACCTATTCCTTTTCCCATATTCTTGAAAAGGAAAAAAATTGGAATAGGGTTTTGCACTTTAGATTGAATTATTGACAAGAACGAATCCATACCCATTTTGCTATTCTTTTAGATGAGGGAGTGTAAGGTGCTTGTACCGACCCCTTATTGTCCAATGCTAATCGCCTCTTCTACCATGATCATAGTGAATCTTGAAAATTTGGTATGGCTTTTTAAAAAAAAATGAGAAGACAGGTAGGAAAGAGAATACAAAAAGAGAGGCTTAGATTATTTGATTCTCTAAATAATTTGGCTTTGTTAGCCTTATTGGGAGAGAGAAAGAGAAATGGGATTTGATATATGGTAGTATAGGTATAGTGATAATCTAGGTTGGATGCTTTTGAACATCATGGATGGTTCTTAGTCATTTGAATTTTTCTTGGACATGTGGAAAGTACACTCAAGGTCCACTTCTCAACTGTTGTTCACTTTTCTTCTTCTTGGCATCGTATGCAAGTGGGTTAGGCCATCTTTTGGTTCTCTCCTCTATTAAAACGACATAGTTTTGACAACAAAGTGGACCACGGCACGGTCGAGAGCCGAGAGCCGAGAGCCGAGAGCCAAGAGATTTGTTTCCAACATCTTATGTATTAAGTGGGTAATTGTGTTAATTAATTACTCGAGGTGAGTTTATGTATATTTTCTATGTTTGTTTTACGTATAAAGAAGTGGCGGTTGAGGTAAAGGAATTGGAAAATCAAGCAACTCGATAGGGTAAGACTTAAGAGTTAAGAGAGAAGAGAAAGTGGTATTAATCTATCTTGAAGAATAGAATCTATTTTCCATTGATATCCGTAGCTCAAGAAATAAATTTATAAAGAAAACGAAGCATAAAACAAGAAGATGAGGAGGCACTTAGTAACTAGAATATAATGAAAAAAAGAGCAGGGCCCATTCTTCCTCAATCCTCAGTCCCATGAATATGATCTATCTCTACACTTTACATATTCGCAATCCAAACAAGTGATAACAAAAACCAGAAAACGAAAGGCTAAGTTTATCTTTATGTATACCACCGGATATATATATTCTTGTTTTGCTAATATATACTCACTCTCCCTTTATTGCCATGGCTTCATTTCTCTCCATATATATTTGGTCGGCAAAAAGCTCAGAAATTCACCATTACCATTCATCGGTATAAAGGAACCAACGGATTACATTACAATTTACATACACTGCCTTAAGACACAAACCAAACAATATGCCTTCCCAAACAAATCCATATGTAGCTATGATAATCGGGCTGGCCTGCCGGTACGTTTCGGTCTAGCCCCGTTCAGCCATGACCTTGGCGAGCCGCGGGTTGAACCGTCCGCTTTGTGCAACCAGTAAACTAGTCCCCATTGTCCCTGTCGGTCCTCAGGCTAAACAGTCACTATTGGGCCACAACTAAGTAATAGATTAGGGTAAATACCGTAAGTTGGGTTCAGTCCACTTGCAAGGGTTTTATCGCTCCAATCTATGTCTTTTTTTTCAATCGAAAAAAGATATTTTTTGTGACAAAAATGTTACGATAACTATAATGAGTTTAAGGCGCGTTACGGATCACTCACACAAATGCATCGTGTTACATCAAATTTTGTACCATGATACATCAAATTTTGCACCGGTTTACATAAATTTTAATTGTCTAATCCAATTTTACATCACAATGCATTAATTTTTGCACCACGATACAAAATTATAATGAATCAGACCATGTTTTCCACATTTTTCTTTTATCTCCTCTGTCATAAGCCTTATTTCTCCTCCTCTTCATCCTATGCCTTCGTCTCTACTAAAAAAATCTTCAACCTAGCAGATGTCCATTATAGTTTCGTACTTAATGAATTGAAAAACCGTGATTTTCAAACTCAGTGGAGCTGTGGAATAAGATGATCTTGACATTTTAGGAACAATATTTCGAGAATAGACGTTAGCAGTTGATAAAAACGAACGTTATACTAGGCTTACTAGCCTGCAATTTCTCCAAACTGATAATTATAAATTTATTTCTAAAATCAACACAATCGAAAAAATAAAAATAAAAAACATATATACAACATCATCTTACATCGTTAAATTCAAGTATATTATACTCCCTCAATTCCAGGTAAAGAGTCCTCGTTTAAAAACTATTTTTTTTTAAGAAAATGACAATTCTTAGTAGTTCATTAGTAATAAAATAACATTTTTATGCCTTAATTTTTGAAAGTAGACTTTTTAATGAAACATCTTAAAATGAAATAGTAAACCTTCCAAAAAGAGGTGAGCATTTCTAGCTATGCTACTGTTTTGGTGGGGAATTTTTCTCTCATCTCATTACTGTGCAACAAAAGCACTCAAATCTATTTCACCGAGTGAACCTTCTTTCGCTCTTTGTGAGATAATCCTTACTTGTCTATGTGGGAGAAAGAAGTCAAGCCGCACACAATCCACGACGATGCCCACATCGAAGCAACGATGCCCACATAAGAAGCAACGATGATGGCGTTAGAGGCTACGATACTGGCGTCGAAGCTACGATGCTAGCGTTTCAAGTTCACTCCACCGACGAAGAGCTTATTTTTTATTATCTCAAGAGGAAAATATGTCGTTGCCCCCTCAAGCTCAAACCATATGGGTTTACTTTTCCCCCCGAACAAATTACAGTATCAACCTTTTCGAACAAATAACAGTATCAACTTTGTTAAAAATATAGGCCCAATCCATGTAAGCCCAGTTGGGTCAATTTACTTAGTCTTAGATAAATAGAGATGTAATAAAAGGATTAAAGGTTCTTTTTTTAACTTTTTTTTAAAGGTTAGAGTGAAGATAGACCTTACCCCAACCCTTATTTTTTATTATTTATTAAAGGGTGAGATTCAAATGATTAATCAATAATACAATTAGTTTTCTCTTCTCTCTTTTGTGTATTATGTGTGTGCGAGCTCTTCCTCTCTTTCTCACCTCCAGCCACCACCGTTAATGGTGGTGGTCCGGCAACCCTTCAACCTTATTCATCAAATATATAAATTAACATGGTATCATAGCCTCGATTCTGATCCAATCTTCTTCCGCTAAATCAACTCTGATTGTTGTGAAACTCTATTTTCATCCAGTTGGAAATCAATTTCTTCTTCTCTGTTCTGCTGCATATTCTTTGATCGATTCTCTCGGCAACGAAGTGTGAATCATCCAAATTTGACCAATTCTTGAAAAGGTCCTCGCAAAGCACTGCAATGCGAGGTTTCATATCGGGAAAATGAAGCTAATGATTGACAGTTAGAGAAGAGGAATTAATCTTAGAGCTACAGTTCTCCCAAGCTTCATCTGTTACTTCCATGGCATTCCAGATCTTCTTTATCGTACCCATCCCTTTCTCTTTCTAGTTTCTCTCCCATCACCTAATCCCAACCCCCCCAAAATCCCATTTCTCCCCATCTCCATCCCGCATTCGTTCCATTACTGCTACCACACAAAACCCAATCCAACATAGGTAACGTCTCAGGCTCTACCTTAACCTTTTTGTTCTTCTTCATACTCTTGCGTTTATAAACCCTAATTGATTTAACAAGCGAATTAGGAGCCCAACAATCAACACAAACCGAAAACCCTAACCCAGAACATCAATACGACCACGGCCCAAGCCCACCGTACTTGCCAACGCAATCTTTATGAATACACCGTTCGCAATCCCGACACTAGGATCTCTTGCGTTCGTCTTGAGATTTGTGGCGATTGACGAAGCTACGGTGTTTATCTTGTTTGACGGAGTTACCAGTTTGTCCATTTCATTAAACTTCAATCAGGCTACCTTTTCTTGGTTATTCTACATTCTTGCGACTGCCTTGTAGTTCAATCTTGGGTTGGTAACTTGGTATTTAGAGTGATAAATGCACTTCGAAGAATTGAAGAAGACACCCAATTATATTTTTGTAGGGTCTCTGTTTAAACTTCTTTGTTTGACCAAAGTCAAATAATGACTTGGTTGATATATTCCTCTGTGGACGGTATTCCATCCACATTATTGGATTAAGGATATACTCTTACGGACAAAAAAGTTCGATTTGGGATACTTCTTCGTCTTCTACTAGCCATTTATCGACTGAGCTTTTTGGGGATAAGCTCATATTTGGGCTTCTCAACTTCTTCTACAAATGTTCAATTGAACCGTTTATTGGTTTTGTACAACATGCTTGACATCTTGTTAATGATTGTTTCTATTTGGCCCAAGAGGCCCGACACATTAAGGCTCATTTAATTTGAATAGGCCTAAGAGGCCCGACCCATTAAGGTTCATTTGATTTGTATGGGCCCATGAGGCCCATTCCATTTAGGCTCATTTATTTGTATTTCTCCAACTCGAACATTTCAAAATAGTTAGGTGTTCAAGTTGAGGGAGAGTGTTAAAGATATAGGCACAATCTATGTAACCCTAATTGGACCCATTTACTTTGTTAGCGCATTTACTTAGTCTTAGATAAATAGAGCTGTAATAAAATGATTAAAGAGTGAGATTCAATTCATTAATCAATAATACAATTAGTTTTCTATTCTCTCTTTTGCGTATTCTGTCTGGGCGAGCTCTTCCTCTCTCTCTCACCTCCGACCACCACTGTCAATGGTGGTGGTCCGGTAACCCTTCAACCTTATTCATCAAATACATAAATTAACAACTTTGATGAGGAAAGAAAAGGAAATTAGTTAGTTGTAATATATAGTAGAGAGAGAAAGTGAGAGGATGAGGAGGGGTTGTAATTTATAATAGAGAGAGAAAGTGAGCGTGAGTACATCGGAGAGAGAAAGTGAGAGAAGGAGGATGAGGGGTTGTAATTTACGGTAGAGAGAGAAATTGAATAATATACAGTAGAAGTGTTAAGGGGAAAAGAAAGAGATGGGGATCTCCTGATTTCAACGGAAGAGACAAAGGATGAATGTGAGTACGTGACAGAGAAAGTAAGGAGGAGAAGTGGTTTACATATTACAGTTTCAACTTTGATGAGGAAAGAAAAGAAATGGGTTAGTTGTAAACAATTTGGCATATGATATGGAATTGATTTATTTGCATTCACTCAAACTCGATGGAGCGGTGCATTTTTCACACCGCGATTCACGATTTTTTGCATTATGAATTTATGATGTTCAAATTTGGTCGAAGATTTTTGCATTGCAATGCCCAAATTTGGGTGATGATTTTTACATTGTGATGCCCAAATTTAAGCATACTTCAATTAAGCATTGCGATACCCAATTTTTGAATTGGAATGCTCAATATTTGTATTGCGATGCCCAAATAAATAATAAATGAAGTGAGAGAGAGTGTGAGAAAGAGTGTTCCCAAGATCAAAAAGAAAAATGCATAATGAGAGAGTGAGAGAGAGTAAAAAAAAACGTTTTTTATTCCTAACGTCACTTTTTTCCATCCAAAAGTATAGTGTTTATTTTATTCCGATGTCTATATTTTACTCCTAAAAGTGTACTTAACCGGTTGAATAAAAAAAAAGTGAACTGGAGAGATTATAATTTCATCTCATGGGACCGACCTGATTATGACCCGTCTTTCTAACCCTCACTTTTCTATGGATAATCGGGCTGACCTGACAAACCGCAACCCTATTAAGTATTAGCATCTCTACCCATATGCTCGTGTAAAATCACAGCCATCAGTTTTGAAATGAGATTAACTAATCAAGCTATCTATTACCATCGCAACTCGCTTGCCTTAAGCATCTTATGATGTTCAAAAATATTACTATTCGAGTTTGATTATTGCAATTAAATTCAAAAGTTACAAACAAGTTCGCCAATCAAGTTGAGCTAAGTTCATCTTGTTGATTCATCAAGTCGTAATACATATGCTTAATGGTGAGGATCAAATTTTGAAGGGCCAACTTGCCTGTCCATTCACATAATGGACTTGGATTTACAAAAAATTGATTAATACTCGCTCCAACAAATATTTCACTATTTTATTTTAGATTTTTTTTACATCAAGAGTCAACCGTCAAAACTTTCATCTTTAACCTCTAATTTATATTGTAAACATATTGGTTGTGCTCGAAGAGTTTTTACAAAACGTAGCCAACTCTAATGACATTTTAATATCCCTTGAGTTTTAGACTTTTCAAACATCAGGAAATGTAAAAGACTAAGGAGTATTTAGATTCTACAAATTCAATTGGTTTGTCGGGACATGGATGAAATGTAACATTCACATTAATACAACCTCATTGAATAAAATTAATTTATGGGTAAACTTAAAAGAAAAAAAAAACTCTTCAACTATGACTCAATTTCAACCCGATACCTTAGTCTATTGACCCTGGCAGGTCGCCCTTCTTCGGGTCACACCTGAACAAACAAGCTCAAATGTTATTTTACCGTCAGTGAAATTAATAGAAATACCATGTGCTTTGCACATGCCTAATAAAAAATATTAATAAGACTATAATGCCCTCAATTTTTTATACCAAATTCTTAAGTAGTAAATATTACTCTCTTTCTAAATAATTGTCCTTCTTTTCTTTTTTGTTCGTTTCAAAATGATTGTCACTCTTTCAAAACTCTTCTTTTTAGGAAAACACTTTTACCACTTACTCTTACTTTTTCTATCTATTTTAATTATGGTCACTTGTTAAAGGGTATTAAAGAAAACCACACATTATACAAATATTTATAATATAATCAATTATTTTTTCTTGAACACTGTACTAAATAAAAAAAGACGATTATTTAAAAACGGAGGGAGTACTTGTTCTACCAATGACTTCAATATCACCGTGTCAACTCTTATGCACCACTATGATGGAATTTTGTCACTCTGAACGCAAAGGCTCATTATATATAAGATTAAGCTATTATTGTCATCAATCATCAGTCAAACTAATTAGAATATACTGTAACCTAAATTGTAACAAACAATACCATTGTCATTGATAGAATATAGAAAGATATGATTGTGATATGATTGTGTAGATCTCTTAGATTATCAGGTATATCAATTGTAACAAATAGATTGATTTGTAAATATCCTAAATAGAGTAGGTAAATCTCCTTATGTATGTAGATTCCTATAATTGAGGAAGAATGTTGTATATATAGAGGTTGGAATGAAATAATATAGCATGGAGTCAGAATCCTTTTATGGTATCACATAGCTTGGTTTCTTAGCCATATTTTCTCCTCAAATGGCCGCACAACCTACGTTGCACCAGCGTTTATCGTCGGGAACATTAAGAATTTTATTCCCGTCATTCTTAAACCTGAAAATAGTAAGTACGTGACATGGGCAGAGCTGTTTCAGATTCACTGTCACGTTTTTCAGGTCATTGAACACATCGTTCCTTCTACGCCCGATGACAAGAATAAGGCGCTGGAGAGGACCGCCGCGGAGGAGGCGTTATGGCAGCGGGTGGATAAACTGGTCCTTCAATGGCTCTATGGAACCATCTCTCCTGACCTCTTACAAACGATTCTTGAACCAGGATCTACTGCACAGAGGACATGGGAACGATTGGCGGGCATATTCTTGGATAATAGGCATTCTCGGGCGGTCCAACTAGAGAATCAATTCTCTCGGGTTATGTTGGACAATTTTTCAAATATTTATAATTATTGCAAGGAGCTTAAGAACCTTTCCGATCAATTGGCGAATGTAGGAGCACCCGTATCAAACAATAGGATGGTTCTTCAGACGATTGCGGGCTTGAATGAGAGTTATGATAGTGTGGCCTCAATCATTCAATAAAGCAATCCACTACCCCCTTTTTGGGAAACATGTTAAGATGCCTTTCTTTCCTTTTAATTCTTGCACTCTTCTTCCATTTGATATTGTGCATAGTGATTTATGGACTTCTCTCATTCCTAGTACTTCGGGACATAAATACTATGTGTTGTTTCTTGATGATTTTACAAACTTTCTGTGGACATTTCCTATTGGAAAAAAAATTGAAGTTCCAAATTTGTTTCTCACAATTGGCAAATTTATATCCACCCAATTTGAAAGGATTATAAAATGTTTCCAATGTGACAATGGAAGAGAATTTGACAATGAGAAATTTAAATCTTTCTTTCGTGCTAATGGTTTGAGTTTTCGATTTGTGTGTCCCTACACCTCTCCCCAAAATGGCAAAGCCGAACAAAAGATTCGCACTATAAATAATTTGGTGCGCACCTTTCTTGCTCATGCTTCATTACCTTTTTCCTTTTGGCATCATGCGTTGGCCATGGCCACGTATCTTCTTAACATTATTCCAAATAAAGGTCTCCAAAATAAATCCCCGACTCAATGTCTTTATCTTAGGGATCCCTCATATTCTCACTTACGAGTGTTTGGGTGCTTGTGTTATCCTCTCACCCCCTCCACAAATATGAACAAACTTCACCCCCGTTCCACTCCATGTGTTTTCCTTGGGTATCCTCAAAATCATCGGGGATATAAATGCTATGATTTGTCGACTCACAAAATTATTCTTTCAAGGCATGTTGTGTTCAATGAACACATTTTTCCGTTTGCCAATCAAATCACTAAAAGTCCGATTCACAATGTCATACAGGAACATTCTGCCGAACAAACTTTTAACCCCTTGTTTTATCCTTTGGTTGCACCTTCAGCCCAGGTACCTGCCCATGTAAATCATGGGACCCCACTGGCCCAAGAGCTAAATACTCCTCCTTCAGCCCCAAGTCTTCGGCCCACAACCCCTTCCACTACCGCTGCACCTCAGCCGGCTATTCAAACTGGGCCTGATTTTGAAGTGACCGGCCAATCTGGACTGGGCTCCCCTCTTTCCTCCAGTCCGCCTCATACTGGGCTGTCACCTTCTCCACAACCTGCTCAAATACCTCTTCCCATGCCTCGTTCCATGACTACAAGGAGTATGAGTGGAATAGTTAAACCCAAACGCCATTTTAACTTGTACTCTGCTTCATCTTTTTCACCTCTTCCGTCAAATCCTAAAAATGTGTTGTCTGATCCCAATTGGAAACCCGCGATGGATGATGAATTCGATGCTCTAATTACAAATAAGACGTGGGATCTTGTACCCCGTCCCAATAATGTGAATGTTATTCGTTGCATGTGGATATTTTCTCATAAAAAGAATGTTGATGGTTCTTTTGAGAGCCATAAGGCCCGACTTGTAGGTGATGGAAGGTTGCAGCAAGTGGGCGCTGATTGTGCAGAGACTTTTAGTTCGGTTGTTAAGCCGGCTACTATACACATTGTGCTTAGCATAACACTTGCCAGATCATGGTCTATTCATCAGTTAGATGTCAAGAACGCATTTTTGCACAGCGATTTGCGGGAAACTGTTTTTATGCACCAACCTATGGGGTTTCGTGATCAGAATTTCCCGGACCATGTTTGTCTGCTCAAGAAGTCTTTATATGGTCTTAAGCAGGCACCACAGGCGTGGTACAAATGGTTTGTTGATTTTGTGTTCACTATGGGATTCCGTCATAGTCGATCGGATCATTCTCTCTTTGTTTACAAAAGTGGACCTCATACGGCATTCCTTCTTCTTTATGTCGATGACATAATTCTTGTTACCTCATCCGACTCTCTTCATGAGCAAATTATGGCTACACTTGCTTCCGAATTTGCAATGAAGGACCTTGGCAAGTTAAATTATTTTCTTGGCATTAAGGTGACACATTCTGATGGGGGTTTGTTTCTATGTCAAAGCAAGTATGCTGAAGAAATCTTGGACCAGGCGGGAATGGCTTCATGTACACCATCCCACACTCCCGTTGACACTAAGGCAAAGTTGGGTAGTTTGGGTTCGGCTTATGAGAATCCGACATATTATCGCAGTCTAGCAGGGGCACTACAATATCTCACATTTACTAGACCGAATATCAGTTATGCGGTTCAACAACTTTGTCTACACATGCATGATCCGAGAGTAGAACATATGGCTGCCCTAAAGAGGGTTTTGCGTTACATCCGAGGAATTGTCATGCTTGGCCTTCATATGACGAAGTCCTCGAGCATGTCTCTCACTACATACTCTGATGCAGATTGGGCAGGATGCCCCGACACTTCACCGATCTATATCCGGCTATTGTGTCTTTCTTGGAGATAATTTGGTGTCTTGGTCTTCTAAGAGGCGCCCTCACGTTGTCTCGCTTAATCTTGAGGCGAGTATGGGGAGTTGCCAATGTTATGGCTAAATCATGTTGGATTCGCAATTTACTTCTTGAACTGCATGTTCCTCTTTCTAAGGCTACCTTGGTATATTGCGACAACATTAGTGCTATTTACTTATCCGGAAATCCAGTGCAATACCAACGAACAAAGCATATTGAATTAGATATATTATTCGTTCGTGAAAAGGTGGAGAAAGGCCAAGTTTGTGTTCTTCATGTTCCGTCCCGGTTCCAAATAGCAGATATCTTTACAAAGGGGCTTCCGCGCGTACTGTTTGATGACTTTCGGGACAGTCTAAGCATCCATTCACTTCCCACTTTGACTACGGGGGTATGATAGAATATAGAAAGATATGATTGTGATATGATTGTGTAGATCTCTTAATATTATAGGTATATCAATTGTAACAAATAGATTGATTTGTAAATATCCTAAATAGAGTAGGTAAATCTCCTTATGTATGTATGTTCTTATAATTGAGGAAGAATGTTGTATATATAAAGATTGGAATGAAATAATATGGCACGGAGTCAGAATCCTTTTAGTCATCAGTCATCACCAATAACCCATTGCTTATTGTAACCTAAAATTATAAACAAATTAGAATATATTGGCACCAAATTGGTTCAGTGGCCAAAAATAAAAATTAAAAAAAATGGTGACCATCGTTCCCACTCCCCTCCAATCCCACCATGAATCCTTTGATTCTCGGTTCATCAAAATCAATTCAAGCATGAGGCAAGAGTTTACATAAACCCAAAAAGAAAAATATAAAATGAGGAAGAAGTTTAATCAAGAACATATATGCATTTATACAATAGCAACTTAGCAAGCATCTTGAATTCAATGTTCATCTAAATATATAATCATTTTATAAATTCTGATTTTTTTATAGGCAAAAACTTGAATATGACGGTCTTAGGTATACTTTTTGTAAAACGGATCATCTTTATCCAACTCATAGTGTATTGGTAGATTAAACTTTAAGAGAGTGGACTCCGTCTTATGAATTAAGATCCGTAAAACAGTCTTACGGGAGATCTACTTTTTTTTCTAAAAGAACTCTAATTACTAAATTAAAGACAATAAACTAGAAAATAACAAAATCGAATTATTTCAAAATTTTCAATCCAAACAATAAAATTTTTAAAAAAAATAACTGAATTGGGTTTTAATCAATCCATCAACCCATTAAGAAAAGAATCTAAAAACCCCACTCCAACTGCAAAGTAGGTTTTGATTTCGGTTCACTCAAATAGTATAAAACACCGAAGATCAAAAATTGTTACTTTGATTTGGGTTTTCTCGTGTTTAGCGTGTGACAAAAATCTATGTACCTAGAGAATTTTTTTGTCGTTGAAAGTAAAACTAATTAAACGTACATCCATATACATCAAAGAATACCTAAGAATCGTCACTAGCAAGGCGTGGACAACGGTCGTACGCCGATGTTAAGGAGGGATCGTTCACCTATGCGGCTGCGATGGTGTGCTTGACAACGGTGCCTGCCATGGCTGTAGGCTGTAGCAATAGCAACACTTCTTATGGCAGCAGCTGTCACGATCCTTCCAATATGATTGGTGATGGTCTCCCTTAGGTGATTTAAAGATAAATCGGGAAGAAAATAAGAAGAATTTTTATTTTTTTTTTATTTTTTTTGGTGGGGGCAGGACTGGGGGAGGGCTTGTGCATATGTGACAGTATTTTGAGTTTTTGTTCTATACCTTTCCTGATGAAAAATAAGAGGTTATTGATATCTTTTCCCAATTTCCGTTACCTTTGTCAACTCAATTTAGTCGAGTAGACCAACTCAAGTTGATAGTTTGGGGGTGTATAAAATGAACATAGTTCAAGGGGGTTTTTGAAGTTTACCATTAATTTATCGACATTGTCCAACAAGCTCAACAAACAACATGCAGCCATATTTTTTTCCCTTTTTCTAGTCAAATTTAATGTTTTGAAGAGTACCAAATACTGTACTACTAATCTTGTAACACGAGGTCAGGGTTTAAAGACATAGCAGCCACAGCAGTAACAAATATAAGCCACACGAGCCAAAGTGGAGCACTAATTGTAACAGTGTAACAAGGGCGTTAACCAAATCGAGCAAAGAGCATCTCAATTCTCAACCATCAAGCCCGACATCTCATGCCTATGCTTATGCTGAACTCAAATTACTCCATTGTTCAAGTCAAGTTATTAACAGGCCAACTCGACTCATCTACCAGCCCTTCCTTCCCCTAATCAAATGTTTCCTTTGACCAAACACAGCTCCAAACATCCACATCATATGATCATGCAACCCACTGTGCGTCCGTGTGTGTGTGTGTGTGTGTGTGTGAGAGAGAGAGACTTTTATAACAGCTATAATATCCGGTCACATGGAACTTGAATTTTCAAAGATGCTAAAAGTGTATCAAATACAATTAAATAGTATGAAACAGACCTAACCCATTGAAGAGAATAACATTGAATCACAAATAGACTAGTGTGTTTAAGTATACAGGCTGAGGACTGGCATTGACAAAAATGAATGTATATGATCTGAACCTCTCAGATTATGCAGCAGGAGTTCCTGAAGACAACAAGAACAGAATCCGAATCATACCCAATTCAAACAGGAGGTGAACAGAAACAGACACAGGAAAATGGCTCTTATCATATGGTCGGAAGTGTACCTTTGGTGGAAGGTTCATCTTGTGGCTTCATGGCTGGGAAAAGTAAAACTTCCTGTTTGAATAATAACAAAACATGTGAAAGGTCAACTGTCTATTCATACAGCACTCCCTAAGAAATTAGATACTTAAAACACATGAGAGGAGGGAGGAGGATGTTGCACACAAAGAACAGATAACAGAATAGGATATGGTCATGCATACCTTGATGTTCTGTGAATCAGTCAATATCATTGCAAGCCGATCAATACCCAGTCCCCAACCACCAGTTGGAGGCAACCCGTATTCTAGTGCCGTACAGAATGATTCATCCAAAGCCATTGCTTCATCATCACCTGATTGCCGATCCTGCAAATTCAAACATACAAAACTTCAATCAGATTTCAGTAACGCATTAACTGACAATTCCCCATAAGATGTGGTACCTTAAGTTGATCAGCAAACCGCTGGCGCTGTACTACAGGATCATTTAGTTCGGTGTATGCATTGCAGAGCTGAGAGTTACAAATGTAAAGAGAAAAACACATAAGTTGACAAAAATTGATTAGGAATAAGTTCAAGACTAAAACAGCATATCGCTAACTGATCAAACATACTTCATGCTTGTTGATAAACAGTTCAAAACGCTCAGTGAGGCCTGGTTTTGATCTATGCCACTTTGCCAGTGGACTCATTATCTCTGGATGGTTGATGATAAAAGCAGGATTTACACAAGTCTCCTCCAGAAAGTGCCCAACGAGCTGTAAAACATGAAATTTGGGATATCAGTTTTGATAACAAATGTCAAACATCACATCCAAAATATGTAATGCTATGATTAAGATTCATGGCATCAAAAACAGTTTCAAGTCAGGAAGACAAAAGCAATGATTGCCTAGAATATAATAACTTAAGTTTAACTCCTGCAGTCTCCAGCATTACTTTATACAAGGAAAAGGCAGAGGCACTTGCAAGTCAGTAATAGGGGATCGGTTTCAAAGAGAATCTAGAGACGAAATGTTTACTTTGTCCAGTAAACGAGCTGTTGTTTGAGGTGGGGGACATTTGATGTCAAACTTTGCACAAGCTTCTGCCAAGTATCTGTTGGCTTCATCACTCGTAATGTCCTTCGGTATGCTAAGGTTAGCCAATTTTTCCAACTCTTCTATCATATCAATCCTTCTGAAGAAATCAAAGAAAAAGAACGTTAGATGATCATTCTCCACGATATAGGTACACCACGGCATCAACATGACATTAACAAGGTATGACCATATGGGTGTGGTGACCTGAAAGGAGGAGTGAAATCAATTTCAATTGGGTCATTCTCTATCCCATCTGCATGATATTTAACTTTGTAGCCACCCGTAAGTTCCTTCACCATGCCTACTCAAATGGGATTCTTCAATTAGTGAAAGTGTACAGAAAGATAAAAGGAAGAAAATACTGTAATAAAAAGCAGCCAAAATCACACCTACCACTCAACATTTCTTCAGTTAACTCCATCAAGTCATTGTAATCTGCAAAGGCCATATAGAACTCGCATGTGGTGAATTCAGGATTATGGGTCAAGTCAATTCCTTCATTTCTGAATTGTTTTCCTATCTCATACACACGGTTCAGTCCACCAACAACAAGCTGCTTAAGATAAAGCTCGGGTGCAATGCGCATATATAACTTCATGTTAAGGTCATTATGATGGGTCACAAATGGACGTGCAGCTGCTCCTCCAGCAATCATGTTCATCATAGGGGTTTCAACCTTAAAGCAGGAAAATAAAGAGTTAGCATAGATAGAAAATCAACCAAGCACTCAAAGAGCTGATGCCACCAATTCAATGAGAATAACCAATAGGGATAAAACTACCTCCAAAAAGTCACGATAGTCAAGAAAACGACGGACGTAAGAAATGATCTTTCCCCGGTCTTGAATATATGGCGAGGCTCAGTGTTCAGCATCAAATCAAGATACCGTTGCCGATATCGAGTTTCCTACAATGAAAGCCAAAAAGTCCAACAGTCACGACAAGTGCGCAATGATCATATTAATTGCCAAAGACAACTAAATACCTGATCTTTTAATACATAAGTGTCAGGGTTTCTGCCAGTTCCTGGAACCCATGCATCAGTTTTCTGTATGGCATACGCAAATTTCAAATCAGTAAAGAACCCAAACAGCATTAAATCATTCAAAAAGTAAACTCCACCCACCTTCAAGTTGGTATTTTCAGAACCAGACGCAGCTTTTTGCCTAGGCAACATATGGAGGCAATGGGACAATACTATGAATGATTTTGGAAAAATACTAAGCTCTCCTCTTTTACTTTTTCCTGAAGAACAGGAGAAAATGTGAGAACATAACTGCAGAATCATATAACAATTTCCTTGGCCCAGGAAGAGTTTACAGAGGATTATATCTGATAGTCTTCATGCAAGAAGCACTCGAAAAAACTTACGAGGAAGGATTAACATGAAGACCAAGCTATAACAAACAATTACTCCCTCCATTCCAAAATAGGTGTCTCCTGTTGATTTTACACCGGTTAAGAAAGGGATTGCTTCTATGTATTTTTTCTTTCATACCCTTAAAGTACCCCTTCATTTCAAATCAATGGGTCCTCTTTTTTTCATCTCACTTGATAAGGGTATTCCAATAGTTGTCAAAGTCGAGAGGCACCAAAAAGGCGATAGGTCCATATTTGAGGCGAGAGGCGGGGCACTAACAAGGCGCTCATGGAAACAATACTATGGAAAAATACATATAACTTAACAAATATCAACGAAACATGTTATAAGTGAGCATAATACATGAAACTAAGTTCTAACATAATATCAATAACACAAAATTTTCATTCATAGTTTAAATTCCAATGCATTAGAAACAATTTTTTTTAACCAGAACAGAATAAAGTCTACACAGTAACAGAGTAAATTTTTTAAACTATTAAACATAACAGAAAGTCAGAAACAGAAACAAATTTTTTAAACAAAACAAAAATAGAAATAATTTTTTAAAAAAAGAACAGATTAAGCCTACAGACTCTACACAGTCAAACAAAGTTAAAGATGCAAAAAAAAACTTGGAACAAAATGAAGTAGAAATCGAACAGAGTGAAGAAAGAGTGTAATTGAAGACGAAGCTGAAGATAAAGCTCTCCTTGAAGATGAAACCCTCCTTGAAGTTGGAACCCTTCTTGAAGTCGGAAGAAGAAGTCGAAGGCTACAGGCTCTTTATCGATGTCAACTTGATTCGTCTGGATAAATGAAGTCTTTTGGGTATTTTAGGTTTTATAATCTATTTATACTAACCTAAAACTATGTTGTTTCCTAGTTAAAAAGTAAGAAAAATTAAAAAAAAAACACCGAGCAACTTATTCGACTTTTTGGTGCCTCTCGCCTAAAAAAAAAAGGCACCAAAGGCGACGCCTCCCCCCCCCCTTTAGAACATCGACTCGCCCAGCTTCTTTGAGGCGCCAAGGTCGCCTCTCACCTCGGGCACTCGCCTTTGACAACTATGGGTATTACAAACAATTTCTTACCGAATATTTCTAAAAATGAAGGAAACACGTATTTTGGAGTGTCTCAAAATGGAATAGGGACACTTATTTTGGAACAGCGGGAATAAATTTTTCAGGTTCCTGTCAATAGCACATAAAGTGACTATGCAAGATGTAGTGGGGAAGAAACAGAATCCCAACCCCTCTCAGGGTTGGTCAAACAATTAAAGCAAACACAGATTCTAGTGGCAAACTAGTAGCAGATTCCCAAAACAACCAAGTTGTAAAAATGAAACCAAAGCTAGAAAGAAATACAACTATAATCAATGATACCAATTTATTTCATAGCATTACTAACTATTAGACTAATTTTAACTATACTTGCTTATGATGCACATCGCCAAGGGTAATACTGTAAGATTTTCAATATTAGACTAATATTAACTATAATTTCTTTTGTGAATTTTTTCTAGATAGTTTTTCTATTGTATAGTCTTCTTTTGCTAAAGTAAACTCCCTGTGTACAAAGGATGCATCGCCTGTTTTGGCGTATTGTCTATAATACTATTATCTACTTAATAAAAAAATGACCGCATGCCTCTGTTAAGACTATTCTCTAATGGAAAACCGTACTGAAGGTGAATATTTACGCTAGCTTAATATTTCAAAGCTGAACAGCCTGAAACTGAGAATGCTACACCCATTCTAATATGCAGGTATGTGCCTTTGAGGCTAAATAAAGCAAGAACATATTTGGAAAGAATCCAAACCTGGAAAGCCAACAATACCGACAATATCCCCACGCTTCACACTAGAATGATACTTGGAGAATTCAGCTTCATCCAGCTCAGATCCCCTGCGTGACAGGCAAATATCAGCAATCCACTACCTATGCAGTTTATACTTCCCAAATAATAAAAACAAACAGGCTGGGATATAGAAGTGTTCAGAATTGTGGTATGCTAATCTTGTAGTCAACCAAAGTGGTAAGCCTGAAAAAATAGATGTGATTCAATCAGACCCATGTGTTTAAAGAATATTGTGAAGCAAAACTCATAGTCAACTTCTGTTTTGACTGCCCTTTCTCAGCTGTCGGATGTTGGGGGAACTTCGGAGTCGGGTTTTGTAGGGGAAGATGGCAAAGGAGTTGGGTGCGAGCAGTATTCTAGCAAGGAGGTAGTTATGGAGGTGCCTCTGAAGTGCACCCCAATATCGGTGATTCCCCCCGAGGTTCATGGGGAAGGTGAGAATTGTGTAGACCGCTTGTCTGAGAAGGATTTATCTGTTTGGACAAGAAGAAGGGCCAAGGGGTTCGATAGATTTTTGGGAGTATCCTGTGAAGGATTCGAGGATAAAATATTGGAGTTAATTCTGGACATTGAGAGGCAGTGGAGAGCTTCAAAAGGTAAGAGAGACGATCAAAGTGTAAAGGTTAAAGGGAAAGGAAAAAGGGAATTGAAACAGTTGTGCTCCAGTTTGAAATTGTATAAGTCTGGGAGGATGGTAGGGGAGGGCAGGAGGAAACGTACACACTGTTAACTGTGTTTTCATGGATTTTCGAATTATCTCATGGAATATGTGGGGTATTAACAGTTTGAGAAAGAGACAGAGTATTAAGGCAGTTCTTAGGAGATGGAATCCACATTTAGTTTGTCTTCAAGAAACAAAAATGGCAGCGGTCGATAGAAGAGTAGTGAATAGTGTAGGGGGCAGCAGATGGTTTGATTGGATTTCTGTTGGAGCTAATGGATCTGCAGGGGGAATTTTGGTTATGTGGGATAGGAGAGTTATATCTAAGATCGATGTGGTCAAGGGTGATTTTTCAGTTTCTGTTTTGCTGCAATCAGTGGAGAATGATAAGCAATGGATTTTTTCGGGAGTTTATGGTCCCTGTGAGGATAACCTGAAGCAATTTATGTGGGATGAATTGAGGTCAATTAGAAGCAGATGGGCTGAGCCGTGGTGCATTGGGGGAGATTTCAATGTAATTAGGAATCCAAATGAACGATCGGGGCCGAGCGTGTATTCTCGAGCGATGGTTGGTTTTAATGAATTTATAAATGATATGGGATTAATGGATCTTCAGTTAAAGGGAGGTAACTTCACTTGGTTCAGACACGGTGACAGAAATCAATTCTCCAGGATTGATAGATTTCTCATTTCGGCTGATTGGGATGATGGTGGAAGGGGGTCTACGCAGTATTGCCTGCCCAGAATTGTGTCAGACCATACGCCTATTTTATTGGTGAGTGGTGGACTGAAGAAAGGTAAATCTCCATTTAGGTTTAAAAATATGTGGCTATGTGAGCCAGGTTTTGTGGATTGGGTCAGGTCTAGATGGTGCTCTTACAGGATTGACGGAAATCCTGATTTCATCCTCGCGAAAAAGTTGAAGATGCTCAAAGAGGATCTCAAATTATGGAATATAGAGGTGTTTGGGAGGATTGATATTAAAATCAAACAAGTTATGGAGGAGGTGAGAGTTTTGGATGAGAAGGCAGGTGGGAGTGGTGGTTTAAATGAGATGGAGGCTCGGCGCAGAGAGTTACGTAGAGAGGGAGAGTCTTTGTTAGTTAAGGAGGAGATATCCTGGAGACAAAAATCTAGAGTGCAGTGGCTTAAAGAAGGAGATAAAAATACTAAGTTTTTTCACAAGACTGCTAGTTTGCATAAAAGGGTAAATCAGATTGAAAGGATGTCGATTAATGGTGTTCTTCTGGAAAGTCAGCATGAAATAAAAGAAGGTTTAGCAGGCTTCTTCGAAGATCTGTACTTGGATGAGGGGGTTTGGCGCCCGAAGCTGGATGGCATCAGTTTCAGTACCTTGACAGAAGCTGATAGAAGAATGCTGGATGCGCCGTTTTCGGAAGAGGAGGTGGCAGCTGCATTGCGGGGTATGTGCAGGGATAAAGCTCCGGGTCCGGATGGTTTCACAATGGCCTTCTTTGCTCAGTGTTGGGAAGTGGTGAAGGATGATGTTATGGAGGTGTTTAAATTCTTTTATGTCAACAGGTGTTTTGAGAAAAGTTTTAATGCGACTTTCATCACGTTGATTCCAAAAAAAATGGGGGCTGAATATGCAGGGGATTTTAGACCAATTAGTTTGGTTGGCAGCTTTTACAAATTGCTATCCAAGGTTCTTGCTTTGAGATTGAGACAGGTGGTGGGTAAGCTAATCTCTGACTCACAACACGCTGGTGGGGGCAAACAGATTACTGGCGCTTCTTTATAGCTAATGAAGTAGTGGATGCAAGATTGAAAAGTGGTCATCCGGGGCTTTTGTGCAAATTAGATATAGAGAAGGCATATGATAATGTCAACTGGGATTTCTTGCTGTATCTCTTAGAGAAGATGAAATTCAGCTCTGAATGGATAGAAGGGATTCGGTTCTGCATTTCTTCGATTCGTTTTTCTGTGTTGGTGAATGGGGAACCCGCAGGATTTTTTCCGAGTTCTAAAGGTCTGCGACAGGGGGATCCTCTCTCTCCCTTCCTTTTCATCCTAGTTATGGAGGCATTGAGTAAAATGTTGGATAAAGCTGTGGCAGGTGGTTACATGAGTGGTTTCAAAATAGGCAATTCCAGGAAATCAGAAGTTATGGTCTCCCATTTGCTCTTTGCAGATGATACTCTTATTTTTTGTGATGCAGACATTGAACAGTTGGGTTATCTCCGTTTAGTTCTCTCGTTTTTTCAGATGGTCTCTGGGCTGAAAGTCAATATTAAGAAAAGTGTTATCATCCCGGTAGGTGCTGTGGCAGATGTGGAAGATTTTGCTTTGGCCTTCGGTGTGAGTCTATAAGCTCCCTTCTATCTACTTGGGGCTGCCGATAGGTGCTAATTATAAAAATAAGACCATGTGGAATACGGTGATTGAGAAGATGGATCAACGATTGGCGGGATGGAAGAAACAAATGCTGTCCAAAGCTGGTAGGTTAACCTTGGTGAAGAATGCCTTATCGTGTATTCCCACATACTTTTTATCAGTTTTTGTGATGCCTGCCGCGATCCGAGAGAAGATAGAGAAGATTGAAAGAGACTTCCTTTGGGAAGGTCAAGGAGAAGAGCGTAAATATCATTTGGTGAAGTGGAATACAGTGTGCTCAAAGATTAAGGATGGCGGTCTTGGATTGAAGAAATTAAGTTTGTTTAATTCAGCGCTCCTTGGGAAATGGTTATGGCGATACATGGTGGAGCATAATGCCTTGTGGAGAAGAGTGGTGGTTGGTAAGTATGGGGAAGGGGAGTACGAGTGGTTTCCTAACGTCATAGACAGTCCTCATGGTACCGGAGTATGGAAAGGGATTTGTAAGGGAAGGGCAGCCTTCGAGAGGAATATTTCGTTTGCTCTAGGAAATGGCTCGAAAATCAGATTTTGGAAAGATGTCTGGTGTGGGAAGGAGGAGCTCCGTATTGTTTTTCCGGATCTGTTCAATTTGGTGGTTGATCGAGACATTCTGGTTAGTGATGTGCTTCAGGTGGATAATGGTACAGTGGTTTGGAATCCGGTTTTTCGCAGGAATCTTCAGGATTGGGAAATGGATTCTAGTGTTCAATTCCTGGAGCGGTTGTATTCTATCCAAGTAGATACTAGCAGGGAGGATAAGGTTATGTGGGCAATCTCGAAAAACAAAGAGTTTACTGTTAAGTCGATGTATGCTCAGTTATCAGAATATAGGGCTCCTCCTTTCCCTTGGAAGTGTATTTGGAAGTCTCGCGTTCCTGCTCGAGTGATGTTCTTTGCATGGGAGGCTTGTAGAGAGGCCATTCTAACCGGGGATAATCTTAGGCGGAGAGGTAAGATCTATGTGAATTGGTGCTACATGTGCAGGAAGTGCAGTGAAAGCACGAATCACCTTTTGCTCCATTGTCAAGCTGTTTCGGATCTGTGGAATATGATCCTAAGGCTGTTTAAAATTCAATGGGTGATGCCTAGATCAGTGAAAGACTTCCTGTTGTGTTGGCCTGGTTCTAATGGTGGTAGGAGGAGGAATCCCTTTTGGAGAGTAGTTACGCCGCAATCTGGTGGATTATATTGGGGAGAGAGAAATAGTAAGAGCATTCGACAATGTGGAGCGGACGTTGGACCAACTAAACGATCAGTTGTTGCATACTTTACACTGGTGGTGGAATCAAGGGGTTTGAGGCTGAAAATGTTCATCAATCCCTTGGGGATTTAGTGGATAGGTTCAGTTCGTCTTAAATTAGTGTTGTATACTCCTAGTGTACATGGTTGCGCCTTAGTTTAGGCGCTTTGATTTTAATGAATTTTTTACTTATCAAAAAAAAAATACATGAAACTAAGTTCTAACATAATATCAATAACACAAAATTTTCATTCATAGTTTAAATTCCAATGCATTAGAAACAAATTTTTTTACCCTATCGTAATAAAGTCTACACAAGAACAGAGTAAATTTTTTAAACTATTAAACATAACAGAAAGTAAAGCGTTAGAAACAGAAACAAATTTTTTAAACAAAACAAAATAGAAATAATTTTTAAAAAAAGAACAGATTAAGCCTACAGACTCTACACAGTCAAACAAAGTTAAAGATGCAAAAAAAAAAACTCGGAACAAAATGAAGTAGAAATTGAATAGAGTGAAGAAAGGAGAGTGTAATTGAAGACGAAGCTGAAGATAAAGCTCTCCTTGGAGACGAAACCCTCCTTGAAGTTGGAACCCTTCTTGAAGTCGGAAGAAGAAGTCGAAGGCTACAGGCTCTTTATCGATGTCAACTTGACTCGTCTGGATAAATGAAGTCTTTTGGGTATTTTAGGTTTTATAATCTATTTATACTAACCTAAAACTATGTTGTTTCCTAGTTAAAAAGTAAGAAAAATTAAAAAAAAAAAACACCGAGCGACTTATTCGACTTTTTGGTGCCTCTCGCCTAAAAAAAAATGGCACCAAAGGCGACGCCTTTCCCCCGCCTTTAGAACATCGACTCGCCCAGCTTCTTTGAGGCGCCAAGGTCGCCTCTCACCTCAGGCACTCGACTTTCACAACTATGGGTATTACAAACAATTTCTTACCGAATATTTCTAAAAATGAAGGAAACACGTATTTTGGAGCGTCTCAAAATGGAATAGGGACACTTATTTTGGAACAGCGGGAATAAATTTTTCAGGTTCCTGTCAATAGGACGAAGTGACTATGCAAGATGTAGTAGGGAAGAAACAGAATCCCAACCCCTCTCAGGGTTGGTCAAACAATTAAAGCAAACACAGATTCTAGTGGCAAACTAGTAGCAGATTCCCAAAACAACCAAGTTGTAAAAATGAAACCAATGCTAGAAAGAAATACAACTATAATCAATGATACCAATTTATTTCATAGCATTACTAACTATTAGACTAATTTTAACTATACTTGCTTATGATGCACATCGCCAAGGGTAATACTGTAAGATTTTCAATATTAGACTAATTTTAACTATAATTTCTTTTGTGAATTTTCTAGATAGTTTTTCTATTGTATAGTCTTCTTTTGCTAAAGTAAACTCCCTGTGTACAAAGGATGCATCGCCTGTTTTGGCGTATTGTCTATAATACTATTATCTACTTATTAAAAAAATGACCGCATGCCTCTGTTAAGACTATTCTCTAATGGAAAACCGTACTGAAGGTGAATATTTACGCTAGCTTAATATTTCAAAGCTGAACAGCCTGAAACTGAGAATGCTACACCCATTCTAATATGCAGGTATGTGCCTTTGAGGCTAAATAAAGCAAGAACATATTTGGAAAGAATCCAAACCTGGAAAGCCAACAATACCGACAATATCCCCACGCTTCACACTAGAATGATACTTGGAGAATTCAGCTTCATCCAGCTCAGATCCCCTGCGTGACAGGCAAATATCAGCAATCCACTACCTATGCAGTTTATACTTCCCAAATAATAAAAACAAACAGGCTGGGATATAGAAGTGTTCAGAATTGTGGTATGCTAATCTTGTAGTCAACCAAAGTGGTAAGCCTGAAAAAATAGATGTGATTCAATCAGACCCATGTGTTTAAAGAATATTGTGAAGCAAAACTCATAGTCAACTTCTGTTTTGACTGCCCTTTCTCAGCTGTCGTTTAGAATGAAGTGGCTACTGAAGTTGCTTGCTTAGGCAAACCCGGGGGTAAAGGAATATTGTGAAATCTCAAGCCCAAAACACTACAGGGATAACTCCTCTAAAGGGAACTTGAGGTTGCAACAAACTACATATTGCTTTCGACATTTGGTGCAATAGGAGTATCAAAAATGCACAGGAAAGAAGCTCGCAACACAATCAGATCCTTTAGGATATCTTTTTTGACATCAGAGCAAACTTAGCTGAAAGAGAAAAGGCATTGACAGTCCGTCAGTCCCATACACTTACATTTCTTTCTGATGGTTGGAGGTTATTTCTCCATGTATCCTTCATTTTATTTTCTTCTTTGATCAAAAATACCATCCCCTCATTACTTCTATGCATCCTATTGCCCTTACATGTGTACAAGTGAACAAGCTCTAACTATTCTTTCTCTCACAAAAGTGAGCATCTAATTTGAAAGTAACCCTACATAAGTAATTGATATAAAAAATTCCCAATATGTCAACTATTCACTAGATCTTATTTCAAAAACAAAAACAGGAAGAAAAAAAATAGTTAAACAGACTACAAAAGGATTAAAGAGAATATTGAATCCATCATTATTGATAAAGATAAAATTAAAATGTATTCAATTGGCATGGTAACAAAAATTCACACTCAAGATCTACCACACATCAGTGTACATACAAAATCGCCATAAGCAAATGATGAAAACAATAAGCAAAGCAGAGACAAAGAAAGTAAATCATTTGAAGAGTACCTTGCATCAGCCATCACTTGGACTTTGCACCATCACCATTCAAGTCATAAAAGAACAGCTTTGTTGACGAAGAGCGCTTGCTCATAATTCGACCTTGCAACAGGAAACATAACATGAATAAGCAAACACAGCATTCTTATTATACTCTGTACAGGTTTAACTGAAAAACCGCCCATACCAGCTAAAGATACTAGAACGTCCTCAAGATGCTCCCCACCTCCTAAGCTTCCATACTTCTCTATATACTCAAGAATGGACATGGAGACTTGAAACTTGTGAGGATATGGATCTTTCCCAGCTGCCTTACTTGTTGCAAGCGCTTTCAGTCTATTTTCAAAGTATTGCTGCGGGTAAAACGATACATGTTATTGAACAATGATAGTAACTATTGCGACATACTAAAGAAGTAAAGAATAGATAAACGAAATGAAACAGCAGAGACATACGGTTGGATCCATATCATCGTCGTCAACTGCAGCCTGCTTCTGAATGTTTGGTGAGGCAGCGACCTGGGAAACATTTCAATTCAAAGTCCAAGGTGAGATCACCAAAAGTACTTCATATTCTTTTGTGCAACCTTGAGTCCTAATACAAAGGCATATGATAACCATAAAAAAAATGTTATAAACCATCATCAGATCACAGGGAAACTAAAGGCCACTCGCACTTGCTGCACATTTGAGGAAAACACTACCTTAGAGAAAATACAAAGACTCATTGCTTCTTTGGTGTTAATCCAGGAGGAGGATGATTGTACTATTCAACAGCACAACAAAAAATCTTCAAAAGTATAATTAACTTGGTCCAAACCTTACAATTAGATTCTTGATTTACGGTGGAAAATTAAGTAACCCAGTCTTCGATGCATAAAGCTTGGAAAGGTTGTGCTAAACTATTGCCAGGAGATGTAGTAATAATTCAGTAACCCTTTACTTTATAAGCCAAGAAAACCAAAACATTCCTCCTAAAACCTATAAATGTTCATCAACCTTTCAATTTTCAATATCTATCCACAAAACCCTGGAAAACTCAACCCGCTACAGCACCAACCATATAGACCATTGTCTAAAATTTCTTCAAGCTATCCTAGATTGACTTCTTTACAAGCATAACCACCCGGGGCAATAGGAGAAAATATTTGTTTGGTTACCACAGTGAGGAGGTACCATCAACCAATGAGAAAGGTTTAAAGGTTAAAAATTTCAAAAAATACAACAAGCACGGGTCACCATCAACTAATCATGGGTTAATTGGTGGCATGTGGTGCAATCTCATTGGTTAATGGTACCACGTCACGATGATCATGTGGTACCATGATAACAAATACTCCCTCCGGATAAAAAATCCCCGTTAGTGAAAGATCTCAAAATGAAATAGTAGATTCTTAGCCCGGAACGGATGGAGTAGTTCTTAGTGCAATGGACGGAAGAGTTTAGAAGTGTTATATTTAAATCTTACCATAACTCTTGTGCCAATATATCATGTTAATGAAACAACTTATGCACCAACACAAAAGATACTCTCCAAATTACAAGACCAACCACCATACAGACAACAACATAGGAGATTCAAACTCGCAGAGTTCGTCTAACCTTTTTCTCCTCCTTTTCCTTCTCTCTACGTAATCGTTCTTCCTCTTTCTGTTTAATCTTCGCTTCCTTCTTCTGAGCACTACTCAAAGCGCATTAATGACAAAACAAAAAAATTAGTAAAAAGTAACACTCTACTACGGTATAACATCTTACATATCATGCAAAAGACAAAGTTAGGGAGAGAGAGAGAGGGGTCACTTCTTGCTCAGAACTGGCTCGGCAGGAGTAGAAGTAGCGTCGCCGATTGATAGAACAGCAACTGCTTTCGTAGTTCCTTCAACGGAGTCCACCATGTCTATAACCAGTGCCTAAAAGCTAAGCTTCAAATAAAAATTGCAGCAAATTCATCAATTTTCTAGCATGTTTCCAAAATTTCCTCTCGAAACAAAACAATCAAAACGCTGGAAACATAAAATTCATAGTGCATTACATCGAATAAAGCTTAAATTTAGTGGGACGAAAAAGGGAGAAATCTTACCTGGAGATAGGTCGAATGCGGCTTCAGGACTACTGGACGATGGGGAATATTAGGGTTCAGTGATTTCAGTGTGAGAGAGAAAAAAAATACTACTGTAAAATGGTACTAATAAATAAATAAACTGAAAATTGAAAAAGGCAGGTGCACGGGTGTAACTGTTAACCGTGGGCAGCCCACACTTGTTACCCAAGTAACCCAATTCAATTAGGTCTGTGGGTCGAACTTGAGGCCCATAACATGATTATCACTAGGGGTGGAATCGGGACAAGACCCGTCCCGATTAGCCTTATCCCGATCCCGTCCCGATAGAATTCGGGATTCCAATTTCCTTCCCGATCTCGTTCCCGATAAGTGTCGGGACCCGACGTGTCGGGATCCCGACATGTCGGGAGATAAAAATCCCGTAATCCCGACAAAATAAAAATACAAGAGGCAAGACCAAACTAAAAAATCAATGGCAGTATTTTATCAACTTTATTTAATTAGTTATTTCCAATACTTCACAAAGTATACAGTAACAGTATAGTAGTTAGTGTGGTTGAATTTCAAATGAAAATATCAATTTCCCAGTTTTAAGACATTTCACAGTTGAGTATCGGTCCCTAACCTATCTTATAGTTATAGACCATCATCAGTTGATTCAGTTCTCAGTTCTCATAGTCACAAACCCAATTTACTGTGATTTGTGAAGAACCCACGGATCAAAAATTTGTCATTCATTCTTATCCCCCCCTCAAAAATGACCAAACTCCTCAAGAAGTCAGAACACTTCACCCACTTTGCCACACTCTCTTTTACATTTGAAATCAGTTTAACATGACAAAGTCAAAACACTTCACCCACTTTGCCACTTCCTAATCACCCAATGTCTGTAAAGCTAAGGCAATAAAGTAATAAACTAAATCCAGTTGCAGCAGCCAGTCTTCTGGGCAACTGGTTGGCCCCTAATCAGCAAAACAGAGCAATGTGTAACCAAATCAGCTTAACTCAATCTATAATCCCTTTTCCAATCAACAAATTTTATAAACCCTGATAAAGAAACACACACACACACACTTGATAACAAAAATCAAAACAAATGAAAACACTCAAAAACAAGAAATGGGTATTTGGAGTGAGGAGAGACTAGAGTGGAGACTGAGAATTTGATTGAATGCGATAATTGGGCGGTGGAGGTATAGCGGAAGGGGTTTTACGACGGCGGAAGGTGGTGCGGTGCCGGAAAGAGCCGCCGGCAGGAGAAGAGTTTGCATAGCTAAATGCTAAAGCTTTTAAGGAAAGCGAGACGATATACAGAGCTAGTGCTATCTTCAACTAAAGCAGCAATTCCGATTTCCGGTATACTTTTGTAATTGGACCACAAGCAGAAACCTTCAAATTTGCGAGAGATAGACTGATAGACTCAAGAGCGACAGATGGAGAGAGAGAGAGAAAGAGCGAGAGATTGAGAGAAACTTACAGACAGAGAGAGAGAAACGGCAGCCGGAGGAGATGATGGGCGATTCGCGACGAGGTTGAGAGAGAAACGGCGGCCGGAGGAGACGATGGCCGATTCGCGATGAAGTTGAGAGAGAAGAGGCGGGGGGAGGATTTGGGATTTCTAGGGTTCTTTTGTGAGAGAGACTGAATGAACTGATAGCGCACAGCAGCATAAAACATATCGTAAAGTACATTGTCGGGTCGGGGGGAATCCGACGGGATTTGAAATTTTTCCGAACCCAGGAAAAATCCAGACAAAGTCGGGATCGGAATTTTGTCGGTTCGGGTGTCGGGGACGGGTCGGGAAAACGGAAAATTTTGTCAATCCTAATTTATTATCTTGTTTATGTTTTTGTCGTTCGATTTTATTTTATTTTTCATTGTGAAATTTGGGCGGTCCTTGTTAAAATATTTACAATTGCTTCAATCAATTATGTTTTTTTAATTGTATAATCATATTTTTGAAGGTGAAAGATTACGATAACCTTAATAAATCAAGTATACACGTACAAAGTATCGGTATATGCATTGATTATGCATTGTAATGCACAAATTGAATCATATTTGTATATCAGAAATCCAATTTATGCATTAGGATTTTCTGCATCATCGAATTTACATCACAATGCACAAAATTGAATATAATTTGTGCATTGTGATTTTCTGTATCGAGAATCTAATTTTTGCATCATAAATCCAATTTGAGCATGGCGAGGCAAATTGAAGGATAAACAAATTGATGTCTACTACCTCTAACTCATTAATAGTAGGGGTGGCAATTCGTGTTATCGTGTCGTGTTCGTGCCTCATTATCGTGTTTTAATATTAACTATCTTATTTGATCATAAATACAACAATAAATATTAATTTGAATATATTAACGATCTTTCGTCGTCTTTGGGCTTATCGTGTCATTTGTGGTTTTTATAATCATATTCGCTTTTATTATCTAATTAATAGCATAGTCGTTTTTAGTCCCAAAAATACCTTTTGCGGTCGACAAAATATAAAGACTTAAGCAGTTAAAAACTTATGAAATGGGACCATCCACAATTTCTTTTTTTTTTCTTTGTGTGATGTAAAGGTTTTTTTTTTCCAACATGTAATCGTAAAATTCAAATCGATCCCTTTCTCTTTCATCCCTTTTATTTTCCATTCTCTAAGATTTTAATAAATAACCACGCACAAACGTATTAAACTTTATCTATTTGGTCAACCCATAATTTAGAATAACTACTTTCAAACATAATATTTTTCCTTTAATCCAAAGCAATCACTAAGGCTTCGTTTGGTTGAATAGAGAGTGCTAGGAAGTGAAAATTTCTAAACTTTACTCTTTTTTTAAACTAGTTTTTTTCTCAATTTATAAGTGTGAAAGGGGCTTCTAAACTTTACTCAAGTCCTAGTAAGTGTGAAAAAATTTATTTTCACAAATAAACTAAATAAATGCATAAAATAAATTTTCTTTTCATTTTTGTTTTCTTTTTCCACCCTCATGTTCAATGCTTACCAAACAAAGCCTAAGGAATAAAGTTACTACCGGTGCATTTTTTGTTTATTCAAACACACATTATTATATTATACTCCATCCATTCTAAATTATTGTCTTCTTTTTATCATTTGTCTGTTTCAAAAAAAATTCCTATTTCTAAACTTTTCTTTTTAAAAATTGAAAATACTTTTACTACTTTTTTTGTTTATACTTTAATTATGATTACATGTATAAATATTTGAAAATAATAAAATAGTGTATTAAACGGTGAGAGATAATGAATGAGAGAAAATGGGATCCCATGAACATATTTATGACTTTTTTCTCTTTCGTATTTTCATTTTTGTTTTCCTTTTCATGATAATCATTGGTATGAAGCGATGATAATTTTTATATTTCATAGCTCATTCATATCATGAAAACATTACTGAGTGTCAAGAGGGCATATTTTTGTACAACCATAATTCATTACTCCTATTTCATAATAATCAGCATTCGATAAGCATAATTTTTAGTGTATACTAGTATTTGTGTTTGTGTTATAATCACGACGTCAATATAAGATCGGTTCAATTGATGTTTGAGATAAACAAATTTCATAACTGAGAGGGTAATTCAAACAAAACTCATAACTGAAGGTTTTATATGTAATTATGAATAATGTAATTGAAACAAAACTCATAAATGGAATTCATATCTGCACCGTCAGTGTGATTAACGGAATGTTAAAATCGCACGGTAGGGGATAATCATTTATAACTATCTATTCGTATTTAATTGTTGTATCGGTAATTCTTAAATGCATAAGCTCGGTGTTGAGAATGTGATGTCAGACTTGCTCAAAAAAGTAGATTTAGTCTAAACTCGTATAAATTGATCCGAACAAACTATATTACCAAGTACCAACCAAATTAAAATAAATGGAAAAAATGGAAAACACGCTCCATATACTTGGGAAATAGTCAATGGGGGACCAAGTTTACAGTCAAAACTTGCGAACCAAGTTTACTGTCAAAACCTGCGAACCAAGTTTACTGTCAAAACTTGTCAACCAAAACCACATAGAACTTTCCAAACAATTACATTATCTTACACCCTTATTTTGCTTATTCTTTTGAACATAATTCAAACAAAAATTGAAGATATTCTCTCATTAAAACAAGGGGAGTACCGATTGATGAACCTGTAGATTGAATCCTTCATTGACGGGTAAAACTGGCTGGCTCAGAAAACATTGGCAGCAAAAGAGAGCCACTAGTAATCAAGTCATGAGTTGAGAAAGATTATCACAAAAGTCTGAATTTTCTGATATATGCTCAGCTTGAACTTTAACTCTGTAAATGGAGCATTACAAAGCCAAGAACTCCTAAATTGGTGGGTAGATACTAATTTCAATCTGAACCACTCTTAAGTGTTGAGCTTGAGACGGTCCATCCAATCCAAGGCACGAAGCTTCAATTTCAAGTGGGTTAAGAGGCTTCGAGCTGATCACGTTAAGAAACAGAGTCCATCCAAGGCACAAAGTTCCACTTTCAAGTTTCAAGTGGGTTTTGGGGGTTAAAAGGCTTCGAGGTGATCACCTAAAGAAAGAGAAGGATATCCGGACATCCATTGGACATGGCTTATGTAATTTTTAGTCCATTCATTAATTCAATCAAGGGAAAAAAAGATCACAAAGTACTAGGTTTCAAGGGTCCCAAAACCAACACTGTCACCACAAAAAAGAAAAAACAGGGTTACAAGTTACGGTGTTACAAGTTACAACATATTCCATGGCCCAGCTAAAAGAGCAGAAAAAGATAAAACAAATACGTGAAGAAGAACAAAAACTCGAGGAGGCCCATCTAGCCAAAATTCTACATCTTCATCTTACAAGTGGTATGAGCAAGTACTCGGCATAAAAGAGCTGCAACAGGAGGACAGATTGTTCCATGAGAATGTATTGAGTTTGTCAAAGTTTAACACCAGATCAGATGACAAATTGTAAATCAATACATTTTAGTTTTGAGATAAATCCCACGACGTGGTAACTACAACCAATGGAATCTTTTCTCATGGTTGGTCAGGTTGGTGTCTGGGGCAACAGGAATTATGATAAAAAGGTTCAAATCATTAGGCTCTCTAATCGTACTAAATAGCTACATTACATGATTAAGTTTAAATAGTCAATTATGAGGTAGGATAGCAAGTTACCTGCCATATGAACATGTAAAATGAGGTAATTGACGATTTGCTCGTCAAATCAATAGACTTGGCACGGCTCCAGAGAATTCCACCCAGTATGGCATGACCCAAGACCTAAACCAAAAGAAAGAGAAAGTGGGATCTCCAAATATGAGAACCGTGTGATTCAGTAAAATCAAATACAAACAGTGCCCAAAAGAAAACACAATTTGTTACCGTTATGTATCTGCTCCAAAAGAAGGGAGATGATGCCCCCACTAGTATAGCAACACCATAAGCCACTTCAAGCAGCAAAATACATATCCAAAAGACCTGCAAATTTGAAAGTCATTTGACTAAATTAAATATATGATCAACTTACAAATTTGAATCAGAGTCTGTGTTTAGTATGTATTAATAGCTGACCCGTTCTTGACCCAATCGGACGGTAAAGGATTGAATGCCGTATATCTTGTCTCCAACAATATCGGGTATGTCCTGAAGAATATCCAATTCCAATGTAAAATGAGCATAAATTCCATAGATTAATGAAACTTAAATAATATTCGCCACAGACATGATTAACAGCGTGGAATATCGAGTTTCTTACTTATATTACCTGAACTAATGGCATGCTTAATTTTTAGGGAAAATACAAAAACTCCCCCTAATTAATTTTCATATCCAAAAAGTCCCAAGTCCCAACGTTAGAATGTTAATACCAAAAAGTCCAAAAGTTGACGTTTCTACTATCGTCATTACCGTAAAAGCTTTTATTTGGATGGAGACTATATTTTTCTTCTCATTAATGGTAATGACGATAAGAATTGCATCGAATAATAATTAAAATTAATAATTGCAAAATATATGATGCTATTGTCCTTATACTCTTGTAATTATTGGTGGTGGTGGTTTTATCATTATTATTATTGTGTTGTTATCATTATTATTCTTATTATGGTTATGATTATTTTATTAGTATTTTTTTTTATAGGTAAGTGTGACCCCTTGTTGGTATGGAGGTTAGAACCAAGAACCTCAAAGACTTTGCTTGAGTGCCCTTGTCATCTCTCTCACCCCTTAGGGTCTAATATTATTATTATTATTATTATTATTATTATCATTGTTATTGTTATAGATACATATTATTATTATTACTACCATTATTATTATTATTATCTTATTACTATTATTATTATATTATTATTATTATATACTGAAATAGTGAAATACAATAATCATTACCGTCAATGAAAGGAAAATAAGTTTCCATTCAAATAAAAGCTCATATCCGATCGATGTTAGTAGAAACATTGAGTTTTGGATTTTTCGGTACTAAAAGTTTAACTTTTGGACTTTTCTATAAAAGAATAATCTTTAGGAATTGTTGGTATTTTTCTAATTTTGAAGCCATATATCACTTGACAGTACAACACAAAAACTGCACCCTTTTAATTTGGAGATTCTTATTTAACTAGAAAATTATGTAAAAAGTAGGATCACAAGTTGCAAGAGTAGCACTAATATGTTGAATATTGTCCACAATTTTGTAAGTTCTTACAGTGTGAGAATATAAGTTCCTATTTAGTAAAAAATAATGGTAATCTGATGAAAATTGCTCAATAAGTTTTAGCTCTTACCTTAAACAATGCTATGACAACAGAAAAGAAGCTCATAAATCCTGTTGCAAAGATCACAGGCTTTGGAAAGATAGCTGGTCTTCCATATATGAAGGTCTGAAAAGTATAATTCATGTGCAATCAACCGTTGGTGAACAAAAAATAACAAAGACACTGGCATAATTTCGAGAAAATTGCATGGGAAAGCAAGAATCAAAACATAAAATAAGGGGATGTGATACTTTACAATCCAAGATTCCCCTAAAAAAAGACTAAAATTCCAAATCAAAGGAGTTTCGTGTGTGTCAGTGTGTGTATTATATATCTACACACAACAAAATCCGACCATTACCCCCCGCTCTCCTCTCACAGTTCTTACTGCGGTGTGTACTGTGTACATCACGAGTGTGTCAACAGGCTTTTGTTGATCACAAAATGTGGGAGCACCACTACTGGCAGAAACTAAAGTATCTTAGAAGTGCTAGAAGAAGACAACAACGAGATGACAGTACCTCTTCTTTACTTTTAACGTAATGCATTACCACAATATTACCAATGTCCTACAGCGAAAGATAGAGACACCGCAAAATCATCACTTTACTTATTTCTCTCTCTCTCTCTCTCTCTCTCTCACACACACACACACACACACACACATGACATTTGATGTAGTTTCATTGGGTTGCAATGGATACTTGTCCACATCAACGATAAGTACTCAAAGAATCCACAATATTTTTTTTGATAAGGTATATATTAAAAATCAAAAGCGGCAAATAAGGCGCCGCAACCTATTTACACAGGAGGAAAACTCCAATAATTACAGATTACAAAAATTCACTACAAAGTCAGCCAAAAAGTTGACCTCAGACCTAACACCGTCCCTACACCAAAAAAACAGCAGCTGAAGCAGCTCATTCTTCAACAACGACAAAGACCTTTCCACGTTATCAAAAACTCTCCTATTCCTTTCTTTCCAAATCACCCAGCGTACTCCCAAAGAAATAGTCTACCAAATAAAATCTCTCTGTTTCCTCTTGTGCAAGGACCAACAAAGGAAGAGATCCTTAATGGATTCCGGCATGGCCCAAGACAAGTTAAAAATGTGAAAAATGTAGTCCCACAAGGCACCTGCTACCGGACAGTGAAGCAAAAGATGATCGGCATTCTCACCATTACATTTGCACATATAACAGCAGCTCACTACCACCTTCCCGCGTCTCCTAAGATTATCCCCTGTAAGAATGGCTTCGTTCACCGCTTCCCAAATAAAGAAAAGCAACTCTAGCCGGAGCTTTAGACTTCCAAATAGCTTTCCAGGCCCCTTCCCCCAAAATCTGAACCAAAGTAGTAAGACTTAACCGAGAACATTTTGTTTTTAGCCCTATCCCAGATGACCTTGTCAACACAACTCCTATCCAAGTGCTGAGAATAAAGCAACTCGAGAGCTGGAGGAAACTCTACACTTCCCAATCACGAAGAAACCTTCTAAAACCGGATTCCAACTAATCGAACCTCCTTCGAGCGAAATAATATAACTAATTAGAACTTCTTTGTCACTCACAATGCTAAAAAGACTAGGAAAGGCTCTCCATAGCTCCACGGGACCACACCACCTATCCAACCAAAATCGTGAAGATCCATCTCCTACTTTAAAAGAGATATTTCTAGCGGCGTCCCACCCTTCGGATTCCTTTCCAAACTCCCACCCCTGATGAGACAAGGAAACATCCTTAGGAAACCAAAGATGATTTCCTTCCCCATACTTGCTCACCACCAATCTCCTCCACAGAGCGTCCTTATCGATCAAGAATCTCCACAACCATTTACCCAACAAAGCTCTATTGAAAGCTCGGATGTTTTAACCCCTAAGCCACCGGATTTTATACCGAACACACTTTGGACCACTTGACTAGGTGATACTTCCGATCCACCATCAAACCTTCCCATAAGAAGTCCTTTTCAATTTTTCCAGTCTTCGGCTAGCGATGACGGGATGACGAACAAGGACATAAAGTAAGTAGGCATCGAAGACAACGTGCTCTTTATGAGAGTAAGGCGGCTGCCTTTGAAGACAAACATGCTTCTTCCACTGCCCGGCGTTGAAATCTTTCTAACACGGAACCCACATATTTGAGCTCTTGAAAGCAGCTCCTAAGGGAAGACCCAAGTAGGTAAAGGAAGGGAAGTCACCTTACAACCAAAGAAGGCAACCAATTCCCCAATATTTTCTACATTCCCCAGGAATAATTTCAGACTTAGAAATGTTCACTTTTAGACCGAGACAGCCTGAAAAAAGAGCAAGACTATCAGTAAATAGCCTAGCGAGAGTCCTTCGCTTCACGAACACAAGAGAATCATCGGCGAACAGGAGATGCGACACCGAGGCAGAACTCTACCATTCCCGACTATGAAACCACTGATAAAACCTCCAAATATAGCTTTCTCCATCATTAAGCTCAGAGCTTCCATCACTAAAATGAAGAGGAAAGGAGAAAGAGGGTCTCCTTTGCTAAGGCCCCTCGAGGTTCCAAAAAAACCAGCCGGCTCTCCATCAATCATCACTGAAAATCTCACCGTAGAAATACACCAAAAAATCCATCTTCTCCATTTGTCACCAAACCCCATTCTGTTTAGAAGATAAATGAGAAATTCCCAATTAACATGATCATAAGCTTTTTCAATATCCAGCTTGCAAATCAGGCCCAGCTCTCCTTTCCTTAACCTATCATCCACCGCTTCATTGGCAATAAAGGAAGCATCAATAATTTGGCGATTCCCCACGAAGGCATGTTGCGACTCCGAAATGACTTTGCCCACGACCTTCCTCAATCTAATCGAGAGCACCTTTGCAATGATTTTATAAACACTTCCAATAAGGCTAATGGGTCTATAATCTTTAATCTCAATCGCATTAGACTTTTTAGGAATCAAAAAGATGAATGAAGCATTAAGACTCTTTTCAAAGACCACGTTCGAATGAAAGAATTGAAAAACCTCCATGATGTCCTTCTTCAAAATCTCCCAGCTATGCTGAAAAAATGCCATAGAGAAACCGTCAGGACCGGGCGCTTTATCGCCATTCAAATTCCAGAGGGCTGCCCTAACTTCCTCTTCCGAGAAGGATGATTCCAGCACTAAATTATCCTCCTGATTAAGAACATTAAAGAACATCCCATCTAACTGCGGTCGTTGAATTCCCTCATCAGCATACAGCTTCCGATAAAAATCTACTTATACCTGCCCTAATACCAGATTTATCCTCCAGCAAGTTACCATCCACTGAAATGCTATGAATGTGATTGACCCTTCTATTTGCCTTCGCCATCCTATGAAAAAATTTGGTGTTCCTGTCACCTTCCTTTAGCCACTGAACCCAAGATTTCCGTCTCCAACAAATTTCCTCTTTAATCAACAAGGACTCTGCCTCCTTTCTCAACTCATTACGTCGAAAGAATTCTTCCTCTGATAACTCTCCTGAGCTCTCTTTAGTATCCAACAGCTGAATACCTTCCAGCACTCCTTTAATTTTAACCTCAATCCTCCCAAATGTCTCCTTATTCCACAGAATGAGGTCAGTTTTCAGCAGCTTCAGCTTCTTCGCCAGTTTAAAACTAGGATCTTCCTCCACCGAGTAACCTGCCCACTTAATCCAAAGCCAATCCAGAAAACCCTGCTCTTTTAACCACATATTTTCGAAGCGAAACGGAGATTTCCCTTTTGCGATACCACCACACTGAAGAAGTAAAGGGGCATGATCAGAAATAGTTCGAGGCAGACAAGACTGAACCAGACTACCGCAGCATTCTTCCCATTCCACGGACACTAAGAATCTATCGATTCTGGAACATTGAGAATTAGAACTGTTTCTGAACCAAGTAAATCCGTCACCTGCTAAAGGAAGATCTATCAAGGCCATATCATCAATAAAATCACTGAATTCCAACATTGCCCGAGAGAATCTGCTACAACCCTTACGCTTATGCGGGAACCTGATTACATTGAAGTCACCCCCTATACACCACAGATGATTCCAATTCTGCTTAACTACCTTTAACTCTTCCCACAGCTCACTACGGGACACATCCAAGCAAGGACCATATACGCCCGAGAAACCGTAAATCTTATTATTATCCACCATTTTAAGCAAACAGGACACCGAGAAACGACCTTTTATAGCATCTAATTTAGAAAGAACCCTTGTATCCCACATAACTAGAATTCCTCCCGCTGCCCCGGACGCTCCAAGATGTTCCCAGTCCGCCCATCTTCCTCCACCAACACTGTAAATGAACTCACTATCCACTTTATCCAATTTAGTCTCTAGCAAGCAAATCACATGAGGATTCCATCTTCTCAAAGACGCCTTAACCACAGTTCTTTTCTCCAAATTGTTTAATCCCCGCACATTCCAAGAAATGATTTTTAAATCCATGGAAAATCAAGTCAGATTTCTTTTTCGTCTACTCTCCCCCTCCTTAAATTCCAGGTGAGCTGAATTAAAATCACGGCATAACTGCTTCAGTTCTCTAGTGCACCTTGCTCGAGATTTCCCTTTTCTTTTTGAGCTGGAATCTCTCTCTGATGCCCGCCAGCTCCTTGCAATCTCCATTAGTAATTCCTGAATTTTGTCATCAAAACCATGGTTTGACACCCCTATAAATGTGCCAAAGTCCTTAATCCTGCTCTGAACCAGCCCTCTCTCTCTCCCTCTCTCATCTTTGCCATCATTCCCCTTGAACCATTGACAAAAGTATGTTGCGACTCCTACGTTCTCGTAAGATCGACTAGGGCTTGAGCTGCAGTGCGCTGTTCGACTAGGGTTTGAGCTGCCGTAGAATGTACGTTGTGTTTTGAGAGCAACTAACTAGGCAGAGAGCTTCGCCCAGACCAGACGACTAGTTCTGTCCTTTCGCCATCGTCAGAAAGTTACCGGAAAGTCCTCACGCGCTTCACGCGCCGGCGCGTAGCTGGAAATTTTTTGCTGGTTTGCTCTCGGACTGTCACAGACTGGGTCGCCTGGAGGTTCTGAGTACTGTTTGGTGGTTGGGTTCCCTGTCTGATTAGGTCAAAGCTTCCTATCCTTGGTGTTGTGATGGGTGATTATCTGTGTTTCAGTGCGGTAGGTCAAAGCTTCCATCGTTTCTAACTGAGATTCGGTTTTGCTGTCCAGTATATTGGTCGTTCCGAAAGTATGTCAACACTGGATAGGATCTTTTTTCAAGCTGGGTGGAAGAGTTTTGAAGTTGTTAGAATGCAGGAGAAGAAAAGGGTTGAGTTTAGAGTGGTGGAGAGACACAAAGGAAGACCACATGAGATTGTTCTGTCTGTCTTCGAATTCGAGTGGTTGTGCGTTTGGCTGGGAAGATTTTCATCGCCCTGTGATGTCTGGTGGAAGATGCTGCAGAAGAAATGGCGGGATGTCATAGTGGCTAAGGAATGGAACTCAGCAGGTAGCTTTATTAAGGTTATAGTAAGAGGTTCGGGGAAGTCAGGTATGATCTGCATCCCGGAGAATGATCCCAACTCAGGATGGGATTGGGTGGTTGACAAGCTTCGTAGGTTCGCAGGAGTTCGTGCAGGCAGGGAGAGGCATACCCCCATTTTCTTTGAGGGAAGGCCAGAAGATAGCATAGGTATAAGGAAGTTTTCTGGTCCCTCGCATAGAGAGAAGATGGAAAGCAAAGGACACTTCAAATCTTACAAGGATGCTGCGATGATTCTTCCTTGGCCTGACCAAGTCACTTGTTTTGGCAAGGATCAGGAGAAGAAGGTTGTGGACTTTCAGGTGAATGCGGACTCTTGCAGTGGAGCTTTGGAGTTTTTGGAAAGATGTTTGGTGGGGAGAGTCGATTGGAAGATAACTCCTAATTTGGATAGGTCGGATATACAGAGTTGGGTGGATCGCAAATGGAAGATAGCAGGGGGAGCTCGGGTGGTGTACAGGGGCTGGGCACTTACATTCTCCCCCGTCTTCCTCTTTTGTAGATTTTGTGCAAAACTTTCCTTTACGATAGTTAGTCTTTTGTCTTTTTTCTTCTTTGTATATAGGACGCGTCGCCTGTTTTGACGCTCTGATATTTATATACATTTACCATTATCAACAAAAAAAAAAAGAAATGTCCTTTGACTCCCCATTACACAATAATGGCTCGAATCCACAACAGTCTCCTGGTTCTACCATCGCAATCGGAGTGCAGCAAATAGGGTCTGAAAGACCCTCGTTCATAGAAGAGGTTATAGTCATTTGACCAGCTACCCCTGTGCAGCCTGAATGGACCTCTTCTTCTCCGTCACTACAGTCAACACACTCCTTATCATAACCCGACTCACCTAGGTCTTCCACCTTTCCCGATGGCGAACAGCTCTGATCTGTAGAGTCTGCAACTTCTTGAGGCAAATCTTTCTTCTCACAAGCAACACCTGTAACCCCTATCAGAACAGGTTCTTCTTGCGTCGGACAAGATTCCAAATCTGCATAAGCGTGATCCTCATTCTAAAACAAAGCCCTTCCACTACTATTTTTCCCACTAACTTTCCTCCCTTCGTCAAAAATCCTCGAAGTCCCTTCATGATCCAAGTCAAAATTCTGCTGCGCTACCTCTTCCAAAGTCTGATCAATGCTGCTCGAAAACAACCTACCCTTTACCCTCTCCACATCCAATCGAAAAAAGGAATCCTCTCTCTTGTTCGACATATCCCTAGAAAGCTCACCTCCCTTTACGTTACTAGCCCTCCGCTCGTGCTCCAAGATAACCTTCGAACAGACCTTGTCTGAACCTAAATTCAGCTTATCACACACTTCTGTATCATTGCGAGCCAATGAAGACGACCCCAGCTCTCTTTCATGATGCTCAAACATAGCTGCGTCTCGCCATCTCAATTGTGAAAAAATCTTCTCCTCCAAAGCCCCATGATCCCTGTCTTCAATAATAATCGGGTCCTCCTTATGCCCAGACCCAAGGCCACCACTCTGACCAAAACTAGGGCCAACAGAGAAAAAGGATTTGAAAGGCCCACTAATTTTACCCCCCCACTAACTCCTTCTCTAGACCGCCTTTCGCATTAGTTCTAATAGGAGCCCAAACAGACTTTGGTCTCACCCTTCTTTCAAATGGGCCTCTATCATGCCCCTCACTATTGGAAGAAGGCCCATTTCTCGTAAGCCCAAACCTAAAAGAAGAACTCTCAGGCTTATCCACCCCCTTAGTGGATTGACACTTAGCCGATTCTATAAACTCACCAAATTTAAAATTTGAATTCTGTTTCACCCATGTGCTCGGCCCCACCCCTCTGTCAAAACCTCTGGACACTCCACCGTTCTTATTACTCTTCTTCTTCACTTGCTGAATAGACGCGTGCACCTCACCTTCCTTCCCAGGCAAGGGTGAATTGATAAAACTCATCTGACTACCTTCTTCCACCACCCTACGCCTTTCATGGCAAAAAGGTGCAGATTCCGGTCAAATAGGAACTGCAAAGCTTCTATCTCCAACCCCAATTCGCACCTCCGCCGGCATAGATTCCTTATGACGAACCAAAATGCGAGCCCATCTAACATCAGTTCTATTCTCAGTAAATTCGTCTACCTTCACGAAACCACCACACACCTTTCCTATCTCCGAAAAAACATGATCACTCCACAGATGGAGAGGTAGCCCCAGCGCCCTAATCCACACTTCTTTAGGCTTGCGATCGACGTGATGGCACAGACCCACCTGGTCCCAGAACTCCAAAAGCAAAGGACTACGGTTCACCACCCACTTCTTGAAATTAGGAATCCGAGATGCTTCCTTACTGGAAGGAAAAATGAACAGAAAGTATCGACCACTCAAATCGAGCACTTTGACCCCTCCAGCAACTTTCCAATGAACATTCGCCCATCTCTGAATTTCCTCTAGAGAAGGAATGGGATCCTCCGGGTCCCCTACGCTACCCACCAAACATCTACCGAGAAACTCCAGGTTTCCAAAACAAGAACTCTCGTCCACCTCGAAATCAACTGTAGGATCATTAGAAGCCTTCCCAATAACATGATTTAAGTTGGGCCAAGGGGGAATCTCCGCCACTTTTTTATAAGATTTCTCCTTGCAAACCTTATTCGGATAAAGAAATCTTTCCAGCTTACCAGCTGCCATATCCCAACCTAATCCTGAAGAAACCTGCAGAATGAATAACACACCAGACCTGCCTCTGCTTCGAAGGGAGATTCTTAGGAACGTACCTTGACGGTTTCTTTCTTTGGCAAACAACACTTCCCTCCGCTTAGCAGATAACTTCTTCCAGAATAAACCTTGCTGGACAGAAGCCTTCTTCATCCACTCACTTATCCAAACAATCTCTTCGACAGCGAAGATCACTCCACAATATTAAGTAAAGTGTTATGAATTGTAATTGATGTCGCCAAAGTGTGTTGTTGCATCCATCGACGTAGAACACTATTGGGGTCAAGTGCTACTTTATGCCTTGCCAGGTACAACTTTATCATCTATTACTCCTACCTCAAAGTAAGAACCAATCTTTACCATTGGGTTGCACATTTGAAGTAGCTTGAAACATGCTCAGAACCTAATTTAAATTCATATATACATCAAACTCTAAATCATATTTAAGCTCAAGTCATAATCCTACACCAACATAAGTCAAACCTCAAATGACTCAGACCAAGCCCCTCAAACTAGCTCAATTCACCACACAGGCCAACCAACAAACTCACAATTAATCACACAATAACCGAGAGGGAGAAAGAAGGAAAATTTTTTGGATGCATTCAACAACTGATAATTTTGTCATCTAATTAAAGATAATACTTTGTTCATTTAAAAGCTAATCCCAAACCCTAAGAATAACTCCGAGACACAAAACCCAACCCTGGAAACACCATTTACAACCAGAACAACTTCCCTCCTAACCTAAACCTGACCGTTGAACCTGTACAGAGACTCTTGGCCCTCTTCACGTCCATCACCGGCACCGTCTTCCTCCTTGCATGCTCAGTGTATGTCCATCAAAATCGAATGTATGAGAGAGAGAAACAGGAGTGGTAGGGATTTTATGAGAGGTCTTACAGGTGTGTGCAGCAGTTTAGAAGTTGATTGTGGCCTGAGCACCGACAATGGCAACCACTAATCTCTCTCTCAGTCTCTCGGCATTGTTTTGTTGTTGCTTCTCTCTCTAGAAATCGATTTTAAAGCTGTTTGTTGTACAGTTTTGGAGCAATGGGCCAGTTGTATGAAATGTACTAGGGTTTCAAGACCAGAAATGGGGATTTTTTTTGTTAAGAGGAGGGGGGGGGTACTATCGTGAATTGAGAGGAGAGCGAAGGGGGAGGGGAGGTAATGGGGTGATGTGTGAGAGGAGAGAGAACGGGGGAGGGTAATGCCTTTGAGTTTGAAATTTCAGTCTTTTTTTAGGGAATCTTGGATTGGAGAATGTTGAGTTACCAACTCATCTAAAAGCTTAAGTTGTTAGATATGGGCCCAACAATGTTTATCAAACTCAACATTTTTTTTTTGATAAGTAAATAATATTAAAAAGCATCAAAAGAGGTGATGCGTCCTTTGTACACTAGGAGTATACCAATCCAAACATTAATCAGTGTCTATGCTATTTACAAGATCTACAAAATCAGTGTTGGACCTAGGAAGAGATTGATCAGTCTCGAAACACCAAAAGTAAAGAGTGCGAATCAGCAAATTCTTCAATTCCGGGACTGACATTTCCACATTCTCGAAAGCCCTACGGTTTCTTTCCTTCCAAAGAATCCAACACACTCCCAAAAGAGCTGTCCCCCAAGTGCGATCTCTCCTCTTTCTATACCCCGCATACCAGCTTCTGACGTGATCAATCATCGAACTCGACATGACCCAGGACATCCTGTACATCCCCAACACAAAATTCCAAAGCTCTGAAGCCACTTGACAATGCAGAAGCAAATGATTAACACTCTCCTCACTATCCTTGCACAAATAACACCTATTAACAAGAATCATGTTGCGTTTCCGTAAATTGTCCATGGTTAGGATAGCTTCAAGAGTCGCTTCCCACATAAAAAAAGCCACTCTCTTAGGGGCATTGGAATTCCATACCGCTCTCCACGGGAATGAAGTACAACCACAGTTGAGAAGCTTGAGGTAATACGAGTTTACTGAAAAAAGAGGGCCTCCTTTTCCTTTCCAAACCACTTGGTCCTCCAACCTATCCATATTCTGTACATAAAGCCTCCCCAAAAACTGCTCAACAGACTCAACTTCCCAATCCTGAAAATTCCTTCTGAAGGTGGGGTTCCAGATTGGTTTATCAAACTCAACATAGAGTATTATTTTCCCCTTTCAATGGGATTGTTCTCCATCGCCATTTAGTGACGTTGATTTTGTGATTTTGGACTCTCTCTCTCTCTCTCTCTCTCTCTCTCTCTCTCTCTCTCTCTCTCTGTGACTCGATCAGCTTTCTCTCCACGTCTCTCTTACTTTATCTTCAAACGTTACCAAAAAAAAACCAAAGTCACGAAAATCACGAAGCCAAACACATCCAATGCAACTTTCCCAATACTTTTTTTAGAAATCATTAGGAACGAGGATGTATTGGGATTTCTTTTCCTGTGAAGATTTTCTCCTTCAATTTGGTTTCAAGATATTTTTAAGCTGGAAAACATTATAGCCAAAACATTCATAAGACAAGAATGTTAAAAATAGTAAAGAACCACTCTTGGAGATTGCCGGGGAAAAAATCCGCTAGGGAAACTATAGTACCTGTATATGTAGATAAAAAGCAATTTGAACGATCACTGCTCTTACTGCCAATATGCACATTGCTGCAACAAGAGCAAATCTCTTCCATCTCAAAAGGGGTATCTGAATTGATAAAGATATTTGAAGAGAATCGAGTTAGAAGATTGTCTCTGGCTATTCAGTTTTTAATATCAATGTCATCTACTCACCTACATGACCTGAAAGTAAAACTTAATCCAAATGGCACCTTCCATCTACTTGTCTTAACTCTTAAAACTTAAAACGCTCCAATCATCATTACCATGGTTTGCCTTGTCGACGGAAAGGTTTTGGCAGATGATCATTTCAGCTACTTGTCTTAACTCTTAACCCATACCGAAGGCATGAACTCAATAATGATTGCAAACCAAGTTTACTTAAGAAGAATTCACAAATGTTTTGTTTCTCAAAAGAAAATTACCCAGTAGTAGTACTACTTTGAGTGAGAAGAAAAATATGCCATTTAAGGAACAACTCACATTGATTGAGTATGCAGTTCCAAGCACAAAACTGATGAAAAGGGCCCAAAATAAAGGCCATGAACCAACAATCCATCCGAGCCAGAAACTCTGTAAAGTAGAGAAGTGAATGGTTGTTTTGGTCAAGAAGACAAATGTACATTCAGATACTTCAAAACAAAATAAATAATTCATGTATGCACTACTTTAATATGAACTGCAAGTTCGATATCTTAAATTTCAATACCAAAATGGCAAATGAGGAAACAATCATGACGCCAGTTTTGAAGGAATATTCCCCTGATGCCAGTGGAAGATACGGCTTGTTAACCTGAGAAATATCATAGTCGAAAAATGGTTAATATCTCTTAAACTAACTCAGCATAAAAAAGATTGAAGACATGATCATATAAAAGTTGAACATTGTTTGGCAAGAGTCAAACGATTACCTTGTCTATTTCTATGTCGGATAGTTGATTTAAACCAACAATATATATGTTCATCAAAAAGGCAGCAACAATGGCCTGAAAGATGGTGTTTACGCATTTAAGAAATCAAATCCTTAAGTATACAAGAAGGTTGTTGCAAACTAATTAAAAGTTGAATCACCTCCAACACCCCAGTAAAAAGAAGGGGAGAAAAATCTGATAACTTTTCAACTGCAAGGAGAGAAACTGATATTATGCTCAATGCCTGCTCAGAGAGAAGTGATCCAAGTCATTTTCATACTCAAAACATCCGACACAAAAAACAACGTGGATAATTAAAGTAAAAGTTTTATGACTGTATTTGTTGAATTTAAACCTAACCGTTCCTATAACTGTGTGAGGTCTCGAAAACCTGTAGAAAACATCAAAGGCATTTTGCAGAGAATTCCAAGGGCTCTTGGGATGGTAAGCTTCAGGGTTGGATTCATTGGGTTGTTCAGAGGCTGCATTCACCAGATACCTCGTTTTGCGTTTATGATTGAGAGCAAATTTGTTGCTAAAGCGTCCAGCATGATGTCTCACAAGATTTGGCTGACACTTGAGGATGCGATTGTTTTCCTTGATGTTCCATGCTCTACACCCTGAAGCTCTAACTGCTACATGGGAACCTAAAATATACTAATAGGGGTTAGTAATTAATATGTAAAAAAAAGTGGCCATGAAAGAACCAACATAATAAGCGCATGTTAATCCTTTAAGATGTTCCTAGCTACAAGGAAAATTAGTTGAACCATAGAAGGATGAACGAGGAAAGAGTTAAGATGTACATATTACATACACATGATCAATAATTGAAAGTTCTAACTGCCTTGCTTACTTCAGATTACTAAAAAGAAAAAAAGAAAAATCTTTCACAAGTACAAAATGCTCATGCTTTTATATTCGAAAGAACTACTAAGAGTTTATTATGCCCTATCCGGCATAACATACTAGCTCCGTCCCACAATGAGTGTCCTTTTGAGCGCCCGGGGGGGGGGGGGTTAAAAGAATAGTAGGTTGTGTATGCATGTGTGACAGAAAAGTGTGTGTGTGTGTGATTGATTAAATACTCTAATAGAAGCAATTTACAATCTTAGTTAGCACCAAGAATAGAATGTTCCTTTCTTTTTTAATTTTCTCGGAACTCGGATAGCAAATTATCAATATCTAAGGTAACAAAAAAAGTAGGTGAGCTTGATAACTAATCTCAAGTAGTTCTCTATAAAATATCCTATGATTATTTGGCTAACTTTATCCTTTTCAAAATATGTAAAACCAAACATTGTTATATAATAATAGAAAAGGTCACCATATTTAGTTTTTTTCGGGTTTGACGGTCAGCTGTTGTCCAAGTCAGCTTACGCGCACCTTGACTACCTCCCAGGCCAGTCAAAGACTCAAAGGGAGTGCATCTACTCCGCCTGTGGTATTCATGAGGAATAATTTCCCCATGGACTGCTCCAAGGGACTCGAGACTCAAACTAGAAACCTTGAGGAAATCCTTGAAGCCCATATGCGCTATCCCCTTGGGATTAGAAGTTCCTCAATGACACTTGGAAAAAACCCTCTACTCACAGCCATGGTCATCCAACAGTCAATATCAAAACAACGCCTTACTTAAAAAATTAAAGCATAACAGATTGAGTACCGGAAAATCAATAATCACATTATTTAACACCATAAATAGTCCATTCATTCACTCAAAGAATCATACTTTCCATTTTTTAAAGATGTCCTGTCTTGAGTTTCTTGATGAAAATTATGCATGCAGTAAGTGCAGGACCAACGGAGTATTATATGGGCATCTTCAAGGGATTTGGTGTACAACGGTGTATCAAGAAGGTTTCTCAATTGAATCTACCAATTAAAAACCACTCTCAAATCAAACCAGCTTGAGACCTCTCTCTCTCTCTCTCCAAAATTTGATTTTTCTCCAGCTTTTGGCCTTTTTGCACCCGAAAAAAGTATTTTTTATCTATAAATAGACCTTGTTTGCCACACTTGGACATTAACTTAATTTTTCAAAAAATGGTGGGGTATGTAAAGTTATTTGAGATAAAAATAGTAGGGCATGCAAAAATTATTAGAGTTTGTATCAAGCTATTGGAAGAGTTTTTTACTTTGGTAGCTTATAGGTATCAAATATATATTTGTATTCACTTTTAATGGGTTGAGTATCAAATGAGGAGCAAATTAGATACTCAGTTTCTCATGCTCTAAGAAACACTTATTTTACCCCCCCCCCCCACCACACACACGAAATAAACAAGCTAGTTGAATGCAATCCCAAAAAAAAAGGGAAAAAAGCCAATTCCTGAAGACGAGGGTAATAACAAAAGTAGAAAAGGAAAGTAGGAAATCACAAAAAGCATCTAGATAGCAGAGTTCGAATATGGCACAAATTAGATACTTATTTATGAGAGAAACCAAAGTCAATCCAGCTGACCATGCATCAAAAAGAACTTTCTTTCTAAAATAAGGAATATCCATTTGAAACTTTTTTTACGGATTAATTAACTTACTCGAACAACTAATCAAATAAATAGCAAACACTGAAAAGAAATTTATAATCAACGCATTTTAATTACTCTCTTTTTGACAAATAAAAATTACCAGAAGAAGCGAGTGAAGATAACTCAGCAGAAATCGGAGATGAAAGTGAAGGAGACGGCTTGAGAAAAGACCCAATTAGCATAGACTCCATTATTTGGGTCCTTCTGTTGAGTCAACCCACAATAATTGCCGCCGCCGTCGTCGCACTAGTTCATGAACAGCAAGTGCCTACAAAATGTCACTCTTCTCTCGCACACACAAACCCACACACTGGTGTAGTGGTTTCTGTAAAGTGGAGGATAGTAGTCTTAGTAGAGTGAGGAATGAGAAGAGTGTCCGCCGCCCGGTGACGACTTGCACGTTTTAGACTCCAATTAGCTCGATTGGAACGGCACCATTTTTTTGTCCACTTACGGGGATAGTTTCACTTTGGATTCCTTAAATTTCTTTACTGCTTAGTCCGTCCGAAAATAAATGTCGGTAACTAGTTTTTTTTAACACGCCCTAAACATACGACAACTAAATCGTATATAAACAAAATAAAGAGATAAAAAATTTAAATAATAAAATAAAAAGAATCAATTTATTAATAATTACACATAAGTATATCATTAATCATTATAAATTTTAAAAAAATTTCTTATACACAACATTTGTTATCTTATTAGTTGATTTTTTATTTTTATCGCATATCAATATCTAGTTTCCCTACGACTATATGTAATTATTGACTTTAATATTTGTTAATTGTTATTATATATGATACTAGCAATGGTAATTGTCTTTTTTGGAATATGAAAGACAGTTTTATATCGATTGAGTTAATGATAATTTTAGGATAAAAATATTTTCTCCAACATTGCTTTCTTTCAAAAAAATTTGTTTCAATAATATGATCCACAAGATTTATGATGATTAGTTTTGTTTCATTGCACAATCATGTAGCATGGTCAATGTTTCTCAATAGCATTACTGGAACAATAATTTTAAGTGTCAATTTATAACTTGACAACCCTGAACACTTTATACTATTCAAAAACTTTGTATAATGAATGTCTTTGAACAAACTTGAATTTTTTCCGTCCTACAAATAAAATCTGAACTCAAATAAGTTCTTCATTTTGAATGATTACTTTTATTAAATTATATTTGTATTTTATGAATAAATAAATTTCTTATAAGAAAATAAGTTAAAATAAAAAATAACGAAATTATTTTAGTAACATCAGTTTAAATTGTTTTTGTTTTATTGATTCAATAACTATTATTTTTGTTCCATGAAATATTTTTATTTTACTAACATATTTTTGTTTTACTTTTTTTTATAAGAATTTTTTTAAACTTTTGTTCCGTAAATTATTTTATTTTACTAACCTCCGCATTAAATTATTTTTGTTTTGTTGATTTTGTAACTTATATTTTTATAGTGGCTTGTTTCATAAATTATTTTTATTTTACTAACCTCTTATATTTTTGTTTTCTTGACTCCGAAACTATTATTTTTGTTTTAGTTATTATTTTTTTTGTTTAAAGTGAAAAAAATGTTTAAAAATAATTAAAAGAGAGGACATGGTGGTGATGATAGAGAAAATATGAAGAAAACATGAGAGAGAAAGAGAAATACAACCAGAAGAGAGAAAGAGTGGAATGATAACTCAAAAGTCAAAAATTCAAAAGTGTGATTTTGGAGAGATAAATATACATTTGTCATTATATATATATATATATATATATATATATATATATATATATATATATATATATAAGTTATATTCAAGCAAAACAATGACAAAAATTAAAAGTATAAGTTAAGAAAAAAAAATGTTGTCATGAATTGCTTGTTTGTTATCTTTTCAAACCAAACAACAGCATTTCCAAATTGATATTTGTTTGAAGGAGCTCCCAAGTCTATGTAATCTTATCTCCACGTTGGATTTTTAATTAATTTTATTTATAAAGCTCATGTGAAAAGGAATGAAGTATAACTTAATAATAATATAAATTTTAAAATAATACATACAAAAGTAAAACTTTACCTTGATCAAGATACATAATTTTATATAAATGTATTTTGTTATTGGGCAATGCACTCATTGAGGGGTTAAGACAAACTTTCTTATTAATAAAATCAAAAATAGTTGAAACACTTAATATATGAATAATGAAAATGAAAACATATGATACTTTCATGTAATACATAATGAACATAAATACGAATATAAATAAAACAATTAAAAGCTTAATGCTATCAAAATTGTTGGATAATTGAGTTTTCAACAATGTCAAAAAGAGTAAAAAGACAAAATGAAACTAATATAACTTATATATATTATAAAATTATGCACGAACACACTTTCCTACAATAATTATTCGACTATTATCAGATGTCCCGGGTTACACGAATATTCTTGTGGGATAAGACTACAGCGACTCTCCTCTTCTGGCACTCGAGCAGGAGATTACTAATGGAGTATTATAGCATGAACAACAGTTTGGACCAAACAACTCAAATCAAACACAATTCATTAAAAACTAATAAAATAATTCATTTGATTCAAAACCAAAAGACGACATATAATTCAATACTTTTACATATCTCACCATATTTATTTCCATCATTTTAAATTTTTTTTAGAAAATAGCTAAAAGCTTTTTTAAAAATCATAGAAATTTTTTATGATATCCAAATGAAACAAACCAAGTCTTTATTTATAGGTAAAAATGCATATTTTAATTCAAGGAAAAAAAATTAAAATTTGGCCGAAATTGGCCAAGAAAAATGATGGTGAAAAAGTTTTTTTTTTTGAAATCACAATTGGAAAGGATATGGCAGGCACGTCAACCCCCCTCCCTGTCAGTCGTTGCAGCCAGTTTGTCTTTGTCGGCCATTGGGATTTTTTTTTTGCTACAAAACGATTTGTTTCATACTATTAATGGTCAAAGATTTGGTTCATGTTCTTAGTAAATAATGGCAAATCAAAAATAATAGAACACAATAAATACTTGATCATTTTCACCCGCAAGCCCGTAAATACTTATGTGAATGTGCACTTCACTCTCCCTAGATCCACAATATAATATTTCAGAGCTTACCCACCTTTGAAACAACCTCCGATTACACCAAATGGCTAATGATTCCAATTAAATCATCAACAAAAATATACAAATAATTGTAACATAAAAATTAAGAGTTTGATATTGATCACGCCAGAAATGTGGTGACCTTGTCGTGGCGTGTCGTATCAGAGGTGCCGAAAGTGACATCATGTCGGGGTCGCCGAAGTTGTGGTCCGACGGTGGTCATCGTGGTAAGATATCTGGCTTGTAATGTCTGCAAAATAAAGTATCGTGAGCGGGTGGGGGTGTTCCACCAAACCCTCCGGTGTGATATGTCATAAAAACAAATAAAATGGAGGTGTAGGTATATATGTTTGTGTGACTGTGAGGGAGAGAAAAGAAGGAGAGATGGTTCCTTGTTGTCTATAGTTCTTTTGCTCAGAAAGTGGGCATGAACGCTCAAGGAGGAAGTTTCCTCCTTTTTATAATAAAAAGTCATCTTCACCTCTTGGGCCTTGTTCGTTATTGAGCTCGAGCTATTCTTTGGATACGGACTCGGGCTCCCTTTCAGATATGGACTTGACCCAATCCTCCAAGTGTTTTTTTGGAATACTCTTTTAGGTTGCCTTTTCGGGCCTAATATTTTGATGCACATTAGTACTCCCTCACTCTGATCCGTCGTGGCGGACATCGAGGGTAAAAGTATAATCTGCTCGTAGTTTTTCTTGTGATGACGAGGGTTTTGAGATTTTACTTTGAATTCCAAAAGAGTTTATGCAACTGACTTTTTTAGCCTTGGCGGGGACCCTTTGTGTATAATTGATCCTTGATTGGCAGATTAGTTCTCAGTTGGCGATAAATAGATATGAAAATAATATAAGTAGTCATCGGCAAAGATCATAAAGAAAATCAGGCTCTAAGGCCTTAATAAAATTTATCATCGGCGTGGGGAGGACCTTCAAGAAAACCGATTTATAAGGTCATAATAAGATTTATCCTCAACGTGACGAGGATATTCAAGAAAACCAAGTCGTAAGACCATGATAAGACTTATCCTCGACGTGACGAGGATCTTCAAAAAACCGAGCCGTAAGGCCATAATAAGATATTTCATTAGCGTGACGAGGATCTTCAAAAAACCAAGTCATAAGGCATAATAAGATTTATCCTCGGTGTGACGAGAATCTTCAAGAAAACCGAGTCGTAAGGCCATAATAAGATCTCTCCTCGGCGAGACGAGGATTTTCAAGAAAACCGAACCATGAGGCCATATTAAGATATTTCCTCGGTGTGACGAGAATCTTCAAGAAAACCGAGACGTAAGGCCATAATAAGATCTCTCCTCGGCGTGACGAGGATCTTCAAGAAAACCGAGCCATAAGGCTATAATAAGATCTCTCCTCGGCGTGATGAGGATTTTCAAGAAAACCGATCCATAAGGCCAAAAATAAGATCTCTCTCTGTGTGCGAATGAAGTAATAGATATATAAGGGGCACTAGGAGTCCAATCTCTCATTGGCATATTTTTTTGAAACAAGTATTTCGCCCTCGTCGAAGGGTTTACTTTTTATGTTTATGCAATGATGAATGGAGGATGCATATCTTTAGCAACTTTACAATGTATGCTTGTCTATATGTACTTATATGCGTGTACGAAATGCTCATGTGGATGCAGTCGGTATAAGAGGCACTAAGAGCCCAGTCTATTATCGGCATCCCGAGGAGGCAGTAGGTGTAAGAGGCACTAGGCCCAATTCTTCCTCAACGTGGGAGGATTTTAGATGGGCACTAGGGTCTTGTTCTTCCTCATCGTGGGAGGATTTTAGATGGGCACTAGGGCCTTGTTCTTCCTCGGCGTACGAGGGTAATATGAAGCTTAGGTCGAGCGTAGTAGCAATGTTGATATAAAGGCATGACAAGACGCTCAGGAAGAAGCATAACTAGCTCAAGCGCGATAATAGTGTGAAGCTCATGATCGACGTAATTCTGATGTTGCATTATATCAAGCTTAATGGGAGCGTAATGTATCGATCCTCAACAATAATATAAAACTCGTGCTGAGAGCGTCGACGAGGCCGAGCTGGACCAAGATATACAACTCATGCCGAGCATAGCCAGAAATGCTGATGAACAAGCATGATTGGACACTCGGGGAGCGTAATGTGCTCAACACTAATATAAGCTCGTGCATAGAGTAACTACGATGTCGAACTGGAGCACAAAATGAAGCTCATGTCGAGCGTAACTGCAATGTCGAGCTGGAGCACAATATGAAGCTCATGTCGAGCGTAACTTCGATGCTGAGCTGGAGCACAATATAAAGCTCAACCGCGAGTAAACTGGAGCATGGAACATAATCGCAGGTAGGCGCGGTATACAACTCAACTGCGAGTAAATTCGAGCGGGAGATAATATGAAGCTCAGTCGCGAGTAAACTCGAGCAGGAGGACAATATGAAGCTCAACCGCGAGTAAACTCGAGCGGGGAGCATAAGCACATGAAGACGTGATGTACTACTCGATTGCAAGTAAACTCGAGCGGGAGGACAATATAAAGCTTAGCCGCGAGTAAACTCGAACGGGGAGCATAAGCGCAGGCAGGCGCAATGTACAACTCAACTGCGAGTAAACTCGAGCATGAGGACAATGTGAAACTCAGTCATGAGTAAACTCGAGCGGGGAGTATAGGCGCAAGAAGGCGCGGTGTACTACTCGACCGCGAGTAACTCGAGTGGGAGGACAATATATAATGCTCAGCCGCGAGTAAGCTCGAGCAGGAGTATAAGCGCAGGAAAGCATTGTTTTCAACTCAACTGCAAGTAAACTCGAGCGGGAGGACAATATAAAGCTCGGTCGCGAGTAAACTCAAGCGGGGAGCATAAGCGCAGAAGGCGCGGTGTACTACTTGACCGCAAGTAAACTCGAGCGGGAGGACAATACAAAGCTCAATCGCGAGTAAACTCGAGCAAGGAGGATAAGTGCAGGTAAGCGCGGTGTACAACTCAACCACGAGTAAATTCAAGTGGAAGGACAATATAGAGCTCAACCGAGAGTAAACTCGAATGGGAGGACAATATGAAGCTTAGTCGCGAGTAAACTAGAGCAGGGAGCATAAGTGTAGGAAGGCGCAGTGTACTACTCGACCACGAGTAAACTCGAGTGGGAAGACAATATATAATGCTCAACCACGAGTAAGCTCGAGCAGGGAACTTAAGCGCATGAAGGCGCGATGTACAACTCGACCGCGAGTAAACTCGAGTGAGAGGACAATATAAAGCTCGATCGCGAGTAAACTCGAGTGTGTAACATACGTGCAGGAAGGTGCAATGTACTACTTGACCGCGAGTAAACTCGAGTGGGAGGACAATATGAAGCTTAGTCACGAGTAAACTCGAGCGGGGAGCATATACGCAGGTAGGTGCGATGTACAACTCAACCGTGAGTAAACTCGAGCGGGAGGATAATATAAAGCTCAGCCGCGAGTAAACTCGAGCAGGGAGCATAAGCACTAGAAGACGCGGTGTACTACTCGACCGCAAGTAAACTGGAGCAGGAGGACAATATGAAGCTCAATCGCGAGTAAACTCAAGCGGAGAGCATAAGCGTATGAAGGCACGGTGTACTACTCGACCGCAAGTAAACTCGAGCGAGAGGACATTATGAAGCTCAATCGCGAGTAAACTCGAGTGGGAGGACAATATGAAGCTTAACCGCTAGTAAACTCGAGCGGGGGTCATAAGCGCAAGAAAGCGAGGTGTACTACTCGATCGTGAGTAAACTCGAGTGGGAGACAATATGAAGCTCAGTCACGGGTAAACTAGAGCGGGAAGCATAAGCGTAGGAAGACGCGGTGTACTACTCAACCGAGAGTAAACTCAAGTGGGAGGACAATATGAAGCTCCGCCAGGAGTAAACTCGAGCGGGGAGCAGTAAACTCGTAAGCCAGTAGGCGTAGTGTACAACTCAACCGCGAGTAAACTCCAGCGAGAGGACAATATGAAGCTCAACCGTGAATAAACTCAAACAAGGAGCATAAGCGTAAGAAGGCGCAGTGTAATACTCAACCGCAAGTAAACTCGAGCATGAGGACAATATATAATGCTCAGCCACGAGTAAGCTCGAGCCGGGAGCATAAATGCAGGAAAGCGCGGTGTACAACTCAACTATGAGTAAACTCGAATAGGGAGGACAATATAAAGCTCGGCCGCGAGTAAACTCGAGCGGGGAGCATAAGAGCAGAAAGGCGCGGTGTACTACTCCACCGCCAGTAAACTCGAGCAGGAGGACAATATGAAGCCCTGCCGCTAGTAAGCTCGAGCGGGGAGCATAAGCGCATGTAGACGTGGTGTACTACTCGATCCGCGAGTAAACTCGAGCGGGAGGACAATATATAATGCTCAGTCACTAGTAAGCTCGAGCAGGGAGCATAAGCACAGGAAGGCGTGGTGTACAACTCAACCGCGAGTAAACTCAAGCAGAAGGACAATATGAAGCTTAGCCGCGAGTAAACTCGAACAAGGAGTATAAGCGTAGGAAGGCGCTTAATCTACTCAGTGCCATAAGAAGCTAAAGATACTCGATATGAAGTGCATGTAAGCACATATTTGGCTCGACACCAGGATAATAATAAGTTTAAAACAAAGCGTAGCCACAATGCTGATGCAAAACATGATAGGATGCTCGGGAGGGAGCATAATCAGCTCGAGCGTGAGAATAATATGAGGCTCGGGATGAGCGTAACTATGATGTTCAAGCTGGAGCATGATGTGAAACTCGGTGCAAAGCGTAATACAAGTAACACGAGTATGCCGTAGAGCTCAATAAAGAGCGATATGGCCGACACAAGCATGATATAAAAGCTAGATAGGTTAGACACGAGCATAAATCAAGTATAATGTGACGCTCGAGAACGAGTGTGATGTGCTCAGGCACATGAATAATATGAATCACGTGCATATGTACGAGAAATAATTTGCAGCTCGGGCATAAGCGCGAGCATAGCGTGCACGGGCACAAGATATATAATGTGAAGCTCGGGCTTTGGCGCAAGCATAATCTGAAGCTCAAGCTCTTGTGCGAGCATAGCGTGCACGGGCACGAGAATAATAATAGGATCTCATCAGTGGTAGTGGTAGTAGTAGTCCCCCACTTCTTGAGCGTAGGAGCATATCCTTAGATCGAGAAGTGATAAAAATCTATATTTTCTTCATGCCTCAGTAGCAACCCCCAGTTAATGATTGTTATTAACTGGGAAATAATAAATCAATAAATGTTTCCTATAATCTTCCCGAACCCGGTATTAGAGCCGTCAAAATGGGTCGGGACCCGTTGGGTCAACCCAAACCGTTGCTTAAAATAGTGGGTTGGGTTGGGAAATTGACAACCCATAAAAATACGGGTCATATTGGTTGGACCCGTATGGATCACGGGTTGAAGTGGGTTGGGCCGGGTTTTTAACGGGCTGACCCGTTTAGAGAATACTTTTTTTTTTATAATACATGTCTAGTATGCTATCATTTTTGCAGAATAGTCTTCATGTAATATTTCATTCTCTTTTATTATTATTATTTTTTTGTTTTTTGTTTTACTTTTTTATATATAACAAATCTAAGGTTTATTAAATTATTATGTAGCAGTCAGTTTGGATTATACTGATCTATGTCATATTGCCATCCTACATGAAGTCATGTCTTGACATCCAAGGTTTTTTTAGTCGTGTAAGAGGAATGCCTGTAAAATGTTTGGCAGAAGTCTGAAATGAAGATTCAATTGTTTTAGTTTGTTTATTTTATGTTAGTCGACAACAGTTGAGTTGGTTACTTGATTTTGAGTGGTTGTATAGTACAGGGAAGTGGAAAAACAATGAAAAATTGAAAATAAAAGAAGTAGTCTTTAGGTAAGAAAAATTGGTGGGTTGACCCATCTGACCCACAACCCATGTTGGGTTGGGTTGGGTTGGTGTTTTATTGACCCGTCATATAGATAGGTCGACCCGCCCCACACCGTTATATGGTGGGTTTTCTTGACCCGTAGGTTGACCCAACCCACCAACCCGTTTTGACAGCTCTACTCGGTATGAATTATGTATGGGTTGGACCAGCAATGTGCGAGTTCTATGTGAAGAATTTTTATAACTGTTTGATATGAATGCGCGAGTAGATAGCTCGGCATAAAGCAACTTCAATTAACATGTCATATTTCTCATAAGCAGGCGAACTCGCACCACATTTAATTGTCTATGATATGCCGACGAAAGTTTGATAATATAATATTTAAGTTGATGAGGCTAACGAGCTCATGTATTTTTAATCAAAATAATGTTATCAAATTTGTAAGAAAATATTTTGCTCGTTACGAGGAACATGTCATCACCTAAAATTGTCAAATAGTTGCGTACAATTAATCATACTCGTCATGGTAACAAATATTGCATCCAATCTATTAAGTCCTTATTATTGCTCATCATGTAATTAGAAAAAAATCATAAGCATGTGAATATAACACAAATATATAGTCAGGTATGCCCAAATATATTTATGCAATTTTATATAATGTCAATACATTATTTGTTGTATATAACATGTTAAATGTACAAAGCAGTGTAAATATAGTGTAGCATGCATCATCATTGTGGACACTTCATTGTAATTATAACAACGTTGCGTGTATAAATTAATTGCAGTTATTCCAATTTATTCCAAATAGTTATCCTAAAAAAAATTTGTTGTACACATGTGATAAAAAAATTATACCGACATGGTAACTAAATTTGTTATGCCAGGTCTATTAGGAAGTCATGTAACAATTATGTAATTAAATAACAAGAGAAACATTAAATTCATCGAGATGAATAACTATAGGATTAATATATGATTTGATCCCTGAACTTCACCTTTCTTCATATAAAGGTGATAGATATTTTCCATTTCCTATATTGGTCCGTGGACTTCACTTTAGCTTGCATAGTTGTCCCTTAAACCGTTATCTCAAACAGAATCGTTAAATATTTATTAAAATGACAAAATTACCCTCTATTTAGGATGAGTTCTTTATTGTATATATTAATCCTACTAAAAATAAGAAACCTTTTGTATTCATCCCTCTAGAATTTTTTTTTCTCCTAAGGGGGTATGGGAAGGGATCGAACCTGAGACCTCACACTTTGTGAAGCCCCATGTATATCACTGGGCCACCCCCTTAGGGCCTCTAAAATTAAATATCAAAAAGAAAAAGAAATAAAATTAAAAAAATCTTCCCCTACCGTTTTCTCTCCCCCAACACACAAGCCCACCACCGATCATTCCCACTTTCCTTCCATTTATCCACAGGAACCACTTTGAAAATTGACTCCAACACGAACCTCGTCGGATCCACACAATCCGCCAAAGTCACCGGAATTCACGCCATCATCGCATCCAATTCCTTCTTTCGCACAGCAATAAACCTCCAAAACCCTAGAAAAACTACATACCGAATTGTTTGATTAATACAGGTGGTGATAAATATCAAATTAGCCCTAAAAAAACTGCACGTTGGAGGCACATGTTCGACATAACGGTTTCGAACAAACGACGTCCATCAAAGGACTACCGTTGTAAAAATTTAATACTTGCAGGACCCAAATTTGACAAAAAATTCTTAAGGGACTGTTACTAATAACGGCCCATAGTCGAGGGACCAATAGTGTCACTAACCCTATATGTTTTCAAGTTTAATTTTATGTGTTGATGCATGCATGCTATGGAACTTTTCAATGCTTAAATTAACTTCTTTGAACGTTACTTAAATGAGATAAAACCAAAAGTGTTATGTGTAGCCGTGTACTTAACTACTACATTCATAAAAGAACAATTTGAAATATACAAACTTTTATGATATGCTACATATGGATTCCACCACAAATTATTAGAATGGTTGTTAGTTGATTACCTTTTTTTCATTGAAATCACGATTTTGACTTTACCCCTTGTATAGTTTTTCCAATTTAATTAAGGGATACGTATTATTTACTTATTCACCAGATTTAAGTTAAATAAACCTAAGTATTTACCATGGATGTGTATGTAAAAGAAACTGTTATTATTGATAGTAATTTTGTCAGTAATTTGGTGGGTTTAGCCACATTTTATAGAATGTAGGCCTTAGGGATTTCTTTATTGATAACTGTGGTTTTTTTGTTGTTGATGATGAGTTCTAAACTAAATATGAGATTGTCCAAATGGGTCGGGTCAAACATTTTTGGATATTTATTCATATGCAAACAAAATATACACCATAAACAACATCACATCACATAGAAAAATTTAAATGTTACATATTAATACATAGCCGCCCAAGCAATTTGCCATCAAATTATATCTCGAAGTTTTTACACAAAAATAACATTTTTAAACCAAAAAGAAATTAGTAGATCCTTCTAAATTGATGAAAAGAGTAGAATAATTATCAAATGTACTACAATCTTCCATAATTTAATCAAAATTCAACGTCTTCAATTAGTTAAGCTACCTACATGCAATGAAGTGTCCAAATGCAACATATGTATGTTCCCTCCGACGAGTATAAGTCACCGGTCACACCAGAAGCTTCAGCAACTATCATTTTGTTCTAGAGCTTGTCACCGAGTCAATTGGATTAGAAAAATCACACATAAATATCCACTCTTTTGTATTTCGATAACAACCAAGGTACAAATGGAAGCACTATTTTGACTATTTTCTACGAAGACGATCTGCACTATACAAACAAGCCACCCAAAATTTGACTCAACCCTATAATTACCCAATCAAAATTCAGGGCCGGCCCAATCGTTATAGAGGCTTAAAGCGAACTATAGAATGCGACCTTTTTAAAATAAATAATAATTTATTATTAAAATTATTATATTTTTATTTAAAGTTTATCTTTCGTGTTTTTTGAGATGCAAAATCATTTATTAAATCATTGTAATCGATTCACTTAACAATTCTTTTTCAATAGATAATAAGACTAGTCTACTTAATCTTTGTTGAGACATTGTCGATTTTAGATAAGATTTTATTAATTTTAGCTTAGAAAAACTTCTTTCTGCCGAAGCAACAGTTACTGGAATTGTTAGCAATATTCTATAAGTGATCTCTGCATTTAGAAAAGAATCAACTCTTAATATATAATTAAGTATGTCCTTTGGTGTATCATTCTTCACTTGTATAATTTTTCTTGAGTTTTTTAGTTCCATAAATAGATTCAATCCCTCAATATCATAGTTGTCATTATGTTTTAATGAATTTTCAAGGTTAAAACAATTTTCTTTTAAATTTTCATTATTCAATGACATTAATTTCTCAATGCTAAATAAAAAACCAAAAATATCTTGATACATTTTAAATTGTTCAAATCTACTTTGGAAAATACTTTGAGTTGATAATTGTTTTTATAATTTTTGTTTTAATTTCATGTGCTAGCAAGTTTATCAATTCATTTAGTTTAGGAAACCTAGTATTAATAATAATAATAATAAAAATTGAGACCTCCTATTGGCTGAGGCCTAAAGCCCTTGTTTACCCAGCTTCCCCTTTGGGCCGGCCCTTACCAAATCCAACCCGATATTTTTTTGGATAAAAACAGGTTATCCATAATTACCCAATAAATTTCGCTGGTTAAAATAAGGGGGAATTTCAAGTGGGTACAATTTTGAAAACATCTTTTCATCTAGGACCATCAATTTTTTGGACATTTCATATAACTACAAATTGCTTGCCAAATGACAAAAATGCCATTAATGAAAACTCGATCCTGGCATCGGGATGATTAATTCGATGCCAAAAATAGTTCGATGCCAAAATTGTAGGCATCGATTGCAGATGCCAACATTTGGCATCGAATGCCAAAATCCGATGCCCACCATTATTATGCCCACCGTTATCGCTGATGCCAAAAACTCGATGCCAAGTTTTGGCATCGATTCATGCCAAAATGCCGATGCCCACCATTATTGCCGATGCCCACCGTTATTCCGATGCCAAAAACTACGATGCCAAGTTTTGGCATCAGATTGCTGATGCCCACCATTATTGCTGATGCCAGGCATCAGAAATCAATCGCAGGCATCAGAAATCAATGTATTGAAATGTGAAAGTTTTCTTCAATTTGAAGAATTTGGACAAGTAATAGTCTCGAAAGAAGGTATTCACATAACTAGCTTCCGACCCTAGCAAAACCAGATTGGCCACCATCATCACATTCAAATCCTCCTCCGTGCTCTCTCTCCGTCAACCTTAGGATTGGCGCCGGGGCGACTTGCACGATGGGATCGATAGACGATCTTAAGACAATTAATCGATAACGACCATTATTAGCAAAAGTCGCCTCATTGCTTATAACTATTTCCAGTGTCTATGGCGGTTGCTTATGAGATTAAGGAGCGAAACAGGAGACTGAAATCTTCATATGCATCAGTGTGAGAGAGAGAGAGAGAGGAAGAGAGAGAAGCAGCAATGGGGAAAGAGGAAAAAGCTGGGAGTTCAAATACACAGCCCAAAAAACGATGTTATTGAGTGCAAAGGGCAGACAAGTATTTTTGCCTCAAAATTGTACCTAAAAGAAATGTGTAAAAAATAGGTGGATTCATTTGAAAAAATGTTTTTAAAAATGTACCGGCTTGTAATTATTCCTTAAAATAAGTTACTCGTCGGGTTTAGTGTAACATCATTTTAAAAAGAAAATAGTGACCCTAAACGTAACACCATTTAACTGTTGAAATTACCTTAATACCCTTATGGACAATTAATGGGAAATGCCACAATTTACTCCCTCAACCAACCACCACTCTCCCAATCCAATACTAGTCTCAACTGATTTGAAAATACTCTCATTACTCTCAATCTATTTTCTTCTCTCACAATTATCTTCATCTTTAAAAAACAAAAACTCTTCAAACCCTCCACCCAACTCATAATGGGTTATGATTGTAATTCTAATGAACATGAAAATGCTAACAAAGATGATTATTTTAAGGTAATTTATTTTTTATTTTTGAAAATATATGTATTTTCAGTGATTTTTAAAAAAATATTCGTAACTGGACTAAACATCTGTTAGGGCACAACGGATGTTTAGTATAAGTATCGCCATCCACCAGTAGATCTTTTATAAAACAACCACAACCATGAAGCGGATGTATGGGTTAAATTTTGTTTTAAAAAAGCGGATGTAATTGTAAAGGGTCGCTTGTTGGAAGCGGATGTATATTACACATATGACATAACTTTTTTTCAAAAAAATATGTTTAAAAAAAAATCAAAACATCCGCTACAAAAGAGCGGTTCTCGCACAAAACAACCACTATATACCCGCGATTTTAATAATAAACAACTGCTACAGACAAGCGGATGTATTAGATAACTACCGCGACTCACCAGCGGTAGTGGTATAAAACACCCGCCACAAATTGTAGATGTTTTATGCCACTACCGCTGGTGAGTTACGGTAGTTGTCTAATACATCGATGTACCCTAGCGGTTCTTTCACGCAAAATTGAAAGAAAAACTAACATATTTCCCAGCTTCTTCAACAACAAATTGAAATAGGCATCTCTGAAAACTCTAATTCTTCAGCAAATTCCAAGTAATTGAAGGGAAAAACTACAAATTGAAACTATAAATTCCAAGTAATGGAACTCCCTCATTTGAAAAAACAACAACAAACAGAATTATAGAGAGAGAAACCATATCTTGTTGCTCGCGGGTTCGAGGGAGTGGAGGTTGAGAGAGATGAGTGAGAGAGAGAGAGAGAAGTGAGAGAGGGAGTGATGGGTTTGTAGTTTGTTAGGGACAGTAATGGAGGGGTAGATGATGATTTCGGGTTTTGGGAGAGGGAGTGACGAGTTTTGGGTAGGTTTGTTAGGAAGTAATTGAGGGGTGGGTTGTTAAGGGAATTATAATTGAGGGGTGTTATAGTGAAAATGGTGTACAATGGGAGTGAGTGGTAGTGAGGTATTTTTACACATTAAATGGTGTTACATTTAGGTGTTCATACAATCAGAAGGGGAAGGCAGAGATTAAGTAACAAGCAACTTAAATATGCCTTTCAACGATTTGGTGGGGGTGGTTTTCCATCTGCCAACTCAAACACCCCCCCCCCAGGAAAAAAAATCTATAGATACAGAGAGAGAAACAACCCATCTAGGCATCTAGTGAGAGAAAGAAAGTTTTCGGTCACCGTTGCTTCCTCACTACCACCGACGTCAGATTTGGTGGGAGTACGGATCTAATAGTAAATCTAGAGGTGGAGATGACAAATCCACTTATATCCGTTGTAGATAGTGTAAGGCGGTTGCAGATCTACTAGTAGAAATCATCATCAGGGAAGAAAGGGGCGTTGACAGTATTGACGAAGAGATGGTGGGTCGGTAATGAACTAATGGTGGGTTGGTTATGGTGGAGTTGGTTCAGAGATGTGGAGGTGAGGACGGTGAATTTTTTTTTGTGAGACACCACATTTTATGACAGAAGTGGTGGAGAAGATGGGTTATGAGAGAGAGAGAGAGGAGTGGGAGAGGTGAAGACCGAAGAGGTTTTGTTACATGAGAATGTGATTTTAAAAGAAAAAGAGATTTTAGTTACTTATTTATATTTATATTATACATAATATAAAGAATACTCCATAATAATACTCCACTCTCCGGTCTCCACGCATCGGCAATGTGATGTAACCCAACCGAAATTGATTGAACCCAACACAGTTTAACTTGTTACCATGCGGGTCGTACCTGGTTCTGACTCATTTTAACCCATAACCCATATCAATCCGATTCAAACCCACCCAACCCACACAGATTGCCAGGCCTAAAAAGGGCCACACATTTGGTACTGTTCAATCTATAATACAATACAGCTCATAGTTGCACATTTACAATTGACAAAAAATAAAAAGCGGGTGAGATTGATTCATTTACTGAGATCCTACGGTTATTATCACTCCCCGAGTTCACATGTGTAAACGGCGATTGAGTAACTACCTCTCTCTATCTCCAACTCCCCCCACTATTCACGGTTGGTGGCCATTAATCTTTCCTCCACTAAACCCACCAATTTATGCACGCAATTTTGTATACAAATAAATTTAAAAAAAAATCGTAAGTTTTGTAATTTGAAATATTTGAAATATACTAGCGCCGTGTCATCGGCACGGGTAAGAATAGTAATTTCAATACATAATAGATGAAAGGGAATCGTCACTTATCTGTCCATAACACATATACAAGCAATTAAGTATGTACACTGCACAGTAACTCGAGGACACACATTAGGAAACAAATTAATAAGGGAGACGTGGGATATGACCAGTGAAGATGGCACTTGATGGTGTCCCAATACAAGCATTTCCAAAAGCTTCCACACCACATCGATAACAAATGAAACTTTCTATGTAGAAGTAGAAGAAAGTCAATCTCCCGGTCAACGTATACAAGCTGCCAGCTTGATCCCAATTCAAAGGGTCCTCCAATTGGCCTTCCAGTTCCAGGCCAAACATATGAGCTAGTTCACTGCACAGCTCATGGTAGCTGCTGAATTTGGCGATATCCAGTGATCTCCCAAAGGACCCTGACTTGTAACCCTGTCAGCGATTGCAACATCCAGATTAACAACAAAATATACCCCACAATGTAGTTCTAGATCACATCATCAATCTGTTCTACATCTTAATTTATGTGATAAAACCACCCAATTACAATGAACTGAACTAACTTAAATCTTCTCCAGACAAAATAATCTAATGTACCGTGAGCTAAAGAACATATATATATATATATATATATATATATACCCCTAGATGGTCTTGGAAGCAACCTAGGCACACCTATCCACCCCCTGGAGATAACAACTCAAGAACGATAACGACTTCAAACATAAATATATATATACAATTAAACCTTAAAAGTTAAAACGCATATCACTGCAATTGCAAAATTAATGGTAGTAGAAAAACTAACAACTTCAAATAAAACTATTCAGTCACCCGAAGGTGGCTTTTCAAGATTCATAGTTGCAGAAAAACTAACAACTTAACAAATAAAGATCTAGCTCTAATTATCAACCATGGAAGCTGTGCTATACCTCCAAGTTTTGGAATTCTACATGGAGCATATAAGTGAAGTATTATTAAAAAAATCTGCTTGGTTATCAAAATTAAAATTGAATTTGGGTAGCAACGAAGACCTTAAACAGAAAGTCAAATACTGTCTTTTCATATTGTATAAGTAACTAAACTAACCAACTGGGCTTAGTTTAGATTGTATTCAGCACAGATCAAAGAAAGCTGGAAACGTTCTCACAAGTTACTACTGAGAGAGAATGCATACACCCAAAAGCCAAGACTAAGATAAGTTTCTTGAATCTCTAACCAATCACTCACCTCACTGGAGAAGCTAAAAACATTTTTGGGTATTGTGTAATACATACAGAATACAGCTAAGCTTAAAAAAATGAACAAGACAGAAAAATTCTCACTTTCCAAATCCCAAAAGATTCCCCAGGAAATCAGAACAAACACAAGAAGTTACTAGAACGTCGAAAATCTCCCAATTTTTTGACTTTTCAACAGATACAGATTTTCACAAACAATAGGTGCATCATGTAATAATGATATAACACTTTGTTCTGTCAATCCATCATATAATTAGCAGTCGCAATAAACCATTGTAATCCAGCTCTAGCATTCAAACAAACTACGGCTGACTGAAAAACAATCTGTTGTCAATCTCATTAAATTTGCAAACTCTCAAAGTAAAAAAAAACAGAAAAACATCTTAATATAGTTAGTTAACTACCTACTTATAAATTTCATTCTCCTTCTTTTCCAAATTAACGCAGAGAGTAGCTGAAAGTTTCTGTTCTTCAAGACAGTCTGACGTAAGTTCTTCTATCCTGCACCACCAAGAAAAAAAGATTAGCAGTAGACGAAAGGCAACACATAAGTGCCATTTGTGATAATAAGGCAACCAAATTAACAGTAGTTAAAATAAGCATTCAGCTATTAACCAGTATCAGAATCTTATACTGTCTAACTAGGAGATTTATCAAACTTAACAACAGAGATGCAGATTTTCAAAAGCAATAGGGGCATCATATAATAATGATACAACTTTCTTCAGTCAATGCATCATATAATATCAGTAGCAATAAACCATGGTAATATGCAAAGTAATCGATCAAAACAAAAAACAAAAACAAAAATCTTCCAAGTAATTCAAATGACAAATAAAATTGTGTTTCAAGACAATGATTTATCAATTTTATGATTAAATTTTTTTAGCATAAATCACTCATGTCCTATACAACATCGTGCCTATGGCACGGGCACAAAGAAAATAAAAAATTTCATTGAATAGCTTTATTAGAAAACATGAACAGTAAAATCAATTGATGGATTAATATCAGCTATATTGATTACTCCATTGGATGTGGTCAACACTAGGTTAATGACTCTGGCTCAAGTGGAGGCACTTGTGAATAAGATTGGCTTGAGTATTTCCGCCACAATGAAAAACATTTTGAAGGAAGAAGGGTGGGTTGGGTTAACTGGCAGAATGGGCCCTAGAGTTCGTCACGGTGCGTGTTTTTCAGCCATAGGATACTTTGGTTTTAAGACGGGTAGGCTTACAATTTTGCATCAGTATCTGTAACGAACTTGAAGAGAGTACAGGTTAAACTAATGTTGAGCTTGAAGAGCCTACAGTTGAAACTAATGCTGAACCAATTTATTTAACTGGCCACAATGATCTCTCATGTCTCATGGTATACGTTTATGGTGATTTCTTACCTTCTTTGTAACCCCCTAGAGCAATTTCAGTATATTTATTTGTTTACTGAAGTATGCTTTCCTAAGTTTATGTTTGGTGCTATTTTTTTTATTAAAAAAAAAAAGAAGAAGATTGCATATGCTTCAATGGTCCGGTCCCATAATGAGACCGTGCATATGCACAAATAGCCCACTCATTTCTGGAACGTGAAGATGCATCCTCTCCAATTTGCCCTCCCAAGTCCTAACACTAGAACCACCGTCATCTTGAAACCAGAGATTGCTCTATGGGCAAGATTTCAGAACACTAACTTACTGATTTGGAGAAAAGGCAAGTCTCTGTTTCTGTAATTCTTCCTTCACTTTTTCTCATCGTCAATTCATTGTGTGAGGATAGAGAGGATTACTGCATTTGCAAGGAGTGAAACTTCCTAGAAGAATAATCAGCCTCAATCACTATAAATGTAACTAGTTATAAAGCCCGTGCTCCGCACAGGTGCAATTTGACTTGGTGATTTATTGACACATTTCAATATTATCTTTTATAAAAAAATTGATAAGTTTTTTTATAAAAATTATTACTCCCTCCATCCCTAAATTATCGTCCTAGTTGACCCGTTGACCCGGCACATGGATTAAGAAAAAACAATTGACTTGATTATTTATATTGGTTTAATGTGTAATTTTCTTTAAAGCTCATGCGTATATGGCTCATAATTAAAGTAGGGTGAAAAAATAAAGGTAAAGTGGTAAAAGTAATGTTCTAAAAAGGTAAGTTTCAAATTGGACAATTATTTTGGGACGGACGAAAAAGGAAAGGAGAACGATAATTTAGGGACGGAGGGAGTATTATTGAATATAAGCGTACTTACATCAGATCACAGTAGGATCAGGATCCCTCGCATGGTAATCAATCATTCATTAGGTTAGCACCCATCTTATATTTAATTAAAAAAAAAGATACAAAAAAGAGCAGCATGCCAAGTAATAGCTAACCCAAACTTACTCTCAACCCTCAAGTAGACATAAGCACTGGATAAGAAAAAACGATGATAAGTCCAACATCAGGGCTGGTATCTTGAGAGACATATCATGCGGTTCATGGACAGTCCGGCATACAAATTTTCAGTCACTCCTATTCATTAAAAGAAATTTTGAAAAAAAAAACATCTCCCTTCCCATCTATAACAATGGACCACTGCAATAATAGGAATGTTATGTTTGAGTTTTTAGTTTATTTCAATTATTATACACTATTTATTTCACTCTATTATAAGTCCATTCAATCACAAAATTAAGAAATACAAAACAAAACTATATATCTTTTTTTGATAAGTAAAATAAATAGTTTTACATTGGGATAAGCAAAAATAGTGTAAAACAAAACCATATCGATAATTTTAAATATGGGTCATGCTAATATTTGTGTAGCTAGGCTAGCCTATCCTATATATAGAGACGACTAACAATTCCACAAAATCCAAAAGTTTCCCAATTAGAGTCATTACTTATAGGAGTAATACATAACTGAACAAAGTAGCTACTTCTACCAAATCAGAGGCCCTAAGTACAAATCTAAATGTATAAGATCAACCAATTCAATTTGTACTCCTATGTCAGTAAACGCATAAATCAAATTGTGCAGTTCATCAATCATTCATCAAAGTTAGCATCCATCTTATATGTAGATCAGGAAAAATAAAAAGGAAGTGAACATGATATCAAACAATGAGAAGATTATAGTAATAGCCTCATAGGCACAAATGTGAAAGGGTTGCAAGAAAGAGGAGGAAGGAGTCGCATGCAGCGGACCTCAGTCTATCGAGCCGGGATGTGAAAGGGTTGCCGGGATATCTGCAATTCGTTGCAATGAGAAGATTACAATTTCTGCAGTTCTGTGCAGACAGCCTACCCTGGTCTAATGAGCAGGGATGTGAGATTTCCTACTTTTGCTTCTCTATAGTTTCTGCAATTCGTAGCAATGAGAAGATTAAAATTTCTGCAATTCTGTGCAGACAGCCTACCTCGGTCTATCGAGTCGGGATGTGAGATTTCCTACTCTTGCTTCTCAATAGTTTCTTTAAATTCCACATTTAGCATAGATATCATGTTTATTCCAAAAGAAAGAAAATCCTGAAAAAATATGAAGTTTTGCATTTGAGAAAAGTACAACAAAAGTTTTCAATAAACATCTGCTCAATATCTAAATTAAAATGGAAAGTGTCTCATTTTTTGGTACGGACGCAGTATAATAATTCTAAAACGAAAAACTCAAATACAACAAAAGCTTTCAAAAATGGACCTCATCCTACAATGTTAGATCTTATCTTTCCCTCAAGCATAATTCCATTTGATCACAAAGATTAAGAAATATACAACAAAAACCATATTGACTGATTTCAAAAGTATACGTCGAAGAGGCAGTTTCCGACAGTTAATTACCTAAAATTCAAATTAATGTAAGACGGTTGCAAGAAAGAGGAGGAAGGAGTCGCAGGCAGCGTACCCTCAATCTATCGAGCCAGGATGTGAAAGGGTTGTGGGATTTCTGCAATCCACAGCAATGAGAAGATTACCATTTCTGTAATTCCATGCAGGCAGCCTACCTTGGTCTATCAAGCCGGGATGTGAGATTTCTGCAATTCACACCAACGAGAAGATCACACCAATGAGATTTGTCCAAGTTTTTCTCTAATTAGGTTAATACAAACTTAACTGGCTTGTCATTTAATCCTAAACCTAGAGCAACCTTTTGATTTATGTTTCCATAACTGAATGAAACAGTGGGGATGATTATGAAGATAATTGAAGCCAAGAGAAGGACAGGGGGTTTACACAAAACACCTATTTAAGCACCACCATAATTCACCATTTCATATTTCTTACCTTTATCGGGAAAACAAATCAAAATTGGGTAAAATTCTCCCCCAGCAATTAAGGAAACAGAACGCAAAAAATAATGAAACTATCACATCAAAGTCTACAAGAAAGCATTTCCGTTTCTAAATCAACTAAACTGGAGTATTCATCAAATGAAAATTATAAGAAATGTTTAACAATTAGATTAAGACTTTAACAAAAAAAGGGGTAGAAATCCTGAAGAAATGTGTTAAGTGGTTAAGATTTTCTTACTGTAAAGATTTTCTTGCTTCACCATCTCTTACTGTAAAGATTTTCTTGCCTCAAAGCGCTGAAAAGGAACGTCGCCATCTCTTACGAGAATGACACACTTCATCTTTGATGGGCTTTGAGATATACTACAAGTCATAGGCATAGCAATCTTAAGTTGTCCAGACTTTACAAAAACAAACTTTCACTGTTGATTGTCCGAAACAACCACTATCGTGTAACAATCTTGGACAATTCTCAATAACGAGACCAATTTTCATAGAGGAGAATTAACTTACTATAAAGATTTTATTGCTTCAACTTAAGCGCTAAAAAGGAGCGTCACCATCTATTAAGAGAATAACGCATTTCATATTCATGGGCTTTGTGATATCCTGCATATCATAGGCATAGCGTAAATGGTAATATAAGAGTCAATTCGACAAGATAAATCTGCATTTCCACTTTACCTAGAGAGAGAGGGACAAAGTATTGAGACAGGGAGATCTCTGCAACACCAAACAATGCAGAAGCTTGAAAACATTGTTCAAGGTTCTTTCTTAACACCTATGCACATAAATTGAATAGAATTAGAACCCGTGAAATGCACACTGGTATGAGTAAAATCGCATTCCAGCAACTACTAATAAATCAACAAACATTTTTAATTATCAAACTCAACTCAAAGTAATGCCAATTACTTTCAAATTTGAACCAAGCCCAGAAACTCCCAAAAACTGCCTAAAAGCAATTCATAAATTAGCAAATTACGCCTACTACAAAATCCCATTTGATGCCAAATTATGACACTAAGACAATAATGATTCTCAGACCACACAGACATATGCCTAACACGATATGCTTAAAACATGTATAAAGAGACAAAGGAGAGAGAGAGAGAGAGAAATGACCTTGACCAGCAATGTTATCTTCTGCTTCTTGAAGTGAGAGGTCTCAAAATTGAGAAAGGAAGCCATGCTTCTTGCTGGAGAAGGCTCCGAATTCGAGGGATTTCAAGGCTGATCAGCCGCCGCAGAGAGTACGTTAATGAATATATCAATTAGTTAGTCGCAATACCTAGGCTTGAAGTTCATATGCAAGATAATTCAATGGAAATAATTTGTTGGTAAGAAACTGAATTTTGTCATTTGCAGGAACTTGAAGAATGTAATCTTCTGTAGATAGTAACTGCTCCCTTCGTCCAAAAAAAGAGAGAGAGAACTGTTTTGAAATTCAAACTTTGTAATAATGCATTTTGACATTTATCTATTTCATTTTGTTTGAAGTAACTTACTTCTGCTTTTGTAGCACATATAAAATAACATCATGCTCTTGAAAGGAAAGAAAACAATAGGAGAAATTAATGAAAATTTATAGCGTATATTTTAGAAATTACACTTGTGTTTCGGGACAAATTGAGAAGGAAAGTAGGACTCCTTTTATGAGATAGAAGTAGTCCATTCAGTGTAACAAAAGAAAACCTGCTAAGCTTTTGGAAAGACCCGTATCAGGCACTCAGATTGAAATAACTTCATATAAGTTGAGCAAACAAAGAAACGAATAATTTTAGGAACAACCTCATTTTCAGCAGTTTCTTTCAAATCCTTATGTGAGAATGAAGTGAGTCATAGTGAGACAGAAGCTGCTGTCTGATAACGAATAATAAAACTTTAGGCATAACTATATTTTCATGGCCAAAAGAGTCCACAGGAGCCTTGAAAATTTCAATAGCTCTAATAGCCTTAATATCGTAAGATCATCATAAGAGTTCTAAGCGATACAGTTCCACAGACTTAGCATGAGAGAGCAGTGAATTGAATAATAAACTTACACAATTTAATTGGGGTAAAACCAGACTGTTTAATGGGGCTTCATAGCCAGAGATGAAACAGCTGCAACTGAAATGAGCTGAGGCAAGCTGGGATCTATAATTCCAGAGGCTGCATCTCAAGTAGCCAGCACAGCAAGAAGTGGAATGAGGATAGATGGATTAAGCAAGGATGTGCCTCCATTTCTTATAGGGGCTCTTAGTAAAGGGGATTCTCTGCCGTTAAGGAGGTTTGTTAGGCACACAAGCTGCTACGGTCATTGTTAATAGCAAACATGTTTCTCCTTTTTGTTAGGGAAAAACTATATTTAATTGCAAACCTATTTGTTCGAGCCATACCAGATGGGTTCTGCACATGTAGAGAAAATCTGTAGATTTATTTGTAAATCGATGAATTTGCATGTAATAAAATGAATGCAGAAAACAGCGGCAGATGTTACAAGTTACAGTCCCATAAGCAGACAAGAACATGAAATTTAAGATCTATGAATTACTTAATTAAAAAATAACCGCATCTTGAAAGGTTGAGACATCTGATAAGTTCAACAATACCTAAACAGATAATCCAAATTCTAATCCTAAAATAAGGAAGCCTAACAAACAATTAAAAATAGCCTACGAAAATTTCAAACCAAAAAAGGAAATGGTTAAAAACTTCTGAATTTCGCACATTAGAAGCAAAAATAGAATGTGAAATAACAAAATGGAAATGAGAAGCTCACTTGCTGCACATGGTCTTGGCTTGATTGTATTTCCTAGCCAATGCCATCAAAGAGGGATCAATAATTCCTCCCCTAAGCCTCAACACCAAATGTTACGTCAACTCTAAACAATCAAAAAGACACATAAGGGCAAGTCCAATGGTAGGAGTCAAAACCAAATGTTGATACCTATGTAAGGGTATTAGGCTCTCCAATGGTTAAAGTAAAAGGTATCAAAATTAGGTGTGGTATTAGGGAATGTATCAAATTTGATACCTCCCCTAGTACCACACTTAATTTTAATACTCTTCATTTTGACCATATATTTATGTCAAAATATGTGTTGGTAAATTATCATATATTAATAATTTAATTTTGTTTTTATATTATGATATGTGTTGGATATAATTTTTTCAAAATTATTATTATATCAAATTTTGATACCTATGGTTGGAGATGATTATTTGATACTCATGAATGGTAACCAATAGGTATCAAAATCTGGTTTTGATACCTATAAGCAAGTACCACCATTGGACTTGCCCTAAACAAAGCTTAAATTCACAATTATATCAGAAATAAGGTCCAAATTAATTAAGATAATGCCCACTTCAATATAAAGTTATTCATTTCTTCAAATTTCAATTTTCTAAACCAATTTAAACCAACGATAAAAACAAAAAAAAAATCTTTTCAAATTGCTTTCCAGCAACCAACAAAATAAAATAAATTATAAAGAAAGGATTTAGGTAAGAGACCATTTTGGATGTTGCAGCCGGTTAAAGTTGGGCCGTTTTCCATCTGCTTTCCGGCAAAGATCAATAGTCGCTGATCTGGCGGGATACCGATTACAGTCTTATCATCAGAACCCATAGTCACTCACTCACACACACACATACAAACACACACAAACAAACAAATGATAACTTCTTCTCTAGGATTTTAGCTTTGACATTGTCGATGGTGTCGCTGCTTTCAACCTTTAGTGAATAGATGAGTGTGGCGCTGAGAAAGGAGGGAGGGAGACCGTCGAGGAGAGAGATGAGAGGAGTTTGGGAGACTTTCTCTCTCTTCTTGCTGCACAAAGAGGCCTATGAGAGAGAGCGAGAGACAAGAAGGAGAGAGAAAAACCTTTCGCCTACTGTAGACCTTTCGCCTATCCACGTCTATTAGCTAGAGTTCTTAGCAATTGTTCTTCTGAAGATGCCTTCAGATAAATAATCTATCGTTATATATAGCTATATCTTAAATTATTATTTGCTAATGGCTGAAAAACAAAGAGTCACACATGGATGCCTCACAATAAAAATTTATCAAAAAAGACCATTGTTCTCCTCACCAACTTTAAATATATATATATATACATATATATATATATACATATATATATATATACATATATATATATATATACATATATATATATATATATATATATATATATATATATATATATATATATATATATATATATGTGTGTGTGTGTGTGTGTTTATTTGAAACTTTGTTCGACAAACCAATGTAAATCAAATGGTTAAGAGACAACCTACCAAAACATAACGGCCAAACAAACATAATCGACACCCCCTCTTCATAGTGACTAGAGAAATAAGCCCAAAACTGCTGTAAAGAGGAGAGGAGACGGCGTGTAGACGTGTAGTCCTTCGACTGATGGATAAAATGCTATTAAGACATTATTGGTATTATATTGCAAGACATGAACGACAATACAGCTCTATACAATGAATGGAAGAAAACTTAAAACGATTAAAACTGAGATGCCGTCTAATATCTCAACCGGTAACAAAGCTCTTTGCAATGGCAATCATTGTCAAACTCTCAGACCAATGGCTCTCAGTGGATTCCCAGATACAATCACTGGCAACAGAAACAATAGCAATTACTTGCAATGTGTTCAAATACTAACTAAAGCAAATATCTTGAGAATAAATACTTCTGAAGGTAAAGTACCTTTGGATCTTAGGAGCCCACTCCTGATGTGGAGTATGTTCCTGAAACACTGCATCGAAATTTGTTTCTAACTACTTGATGACTAGACTTGCAAGAGGCTAATCAAAACAGTCTGATAATACCTGAATGTCAAAGATCCTGAAAAGCAACGGAGGTGAACTCTACCATTAAGTCACCTCATGATATTCTCCCTTGCTGGTGAAGCAAGTCTTTGCAAAACTTGCTCGTCCACCAAACTGTCAGTATCCCTAATCTTTGCCAAAAAATCCAAGGCTTCCTTGCACTTCTTAGTTTTACAGTAACCATCTACGACCATCTTGTAAGTTAGCTCATCAGGCCGACAATTGTGCTGAATCATATAAGTGATCACATCATTTGCTTCTTGAAACAATCCATGTGATGCAAAGCCTGAAACAAGTGTATTGTAGGTTACTATGCACGGTCGAATCCCTCTAATTGTCATCTCTGAAAGAATCCTTATAGCCTCCTGCATGAGGCCTTGTCTGCAAAAGCCTTTGATTACAGTGTTATAGGACACAAGATCAGGTTTGTTAACTCCTTTGAGGATTTCTTCAGCTTTCCAACACTCACCCATTCTGGCATACATGTCCATCAAGCTGTTGTAAGTGACAAGATCTGGTTGCAACCCACCATCGCGAATTAACTGGAGTATATCATGGGCCTGGTCATACATTTTGTTCCTTGCATAAATTGAGATCATGGAATTGAAAATAATCAGATCACATTTATACCCATGCCTTCTCAATTCTTGAAATGCTCCTTCTGTACCCAATAGACATCTAGACTTGAAATACGCAAAAATAAGAGCTCTCAAAAGCATCCAGCTAGGAAAGATGCGACCATCATATATTTTTCTCGCAATCCCATCTATTCCCCTCAGACATTGCCCCTTTGAATAACAATGGAGCATCAATGAGTACGAGGTCTCATTGGGCTTGAAGCCTTTCGATGTCATATCTTGAACAACTGCTTCTGCTGCTTTCCAATCCCCTCGACGAGCCAGTGCACTTAGAAGTGCATTATAAGTTGAAACACGTGGAGTAGCCCCAACTTTGATCATCTCCTTATACATTTTCACAGCATCAATTGTTGATCCGCACCTGCCATATGCACTTATTAGCGTATTGAATGTGTCCCTGTCTGGCTCAAAGCCACAACTCTTCATCTCGCGAAAAACCCGGTTTACATATTCATCCATACCTTTATTACCGCACATGGCAAGCATTGTGTTCCAAGTAACACGATCAGGTGCGCACCCATTCCCTTTCATATCACACAGGATCTTCATCATCTCTTCTGACCGTGACTTCTTCCCAAGCATTCCAAGGATAGCATTGTACGTGCAGACATTAGGAACACAACCTGATTTCTTCATCACATTGAACAAACTCAATGCCTTGCCCATTTTTCCAACTTTACCATATGCATCTATCACTGTGGTATATGTGATGGCATTTGGCATTACTCCCTTACGTGTCATTGAGTCTATGACCGCGGCTCCTTCCTCGTGGAATCCTGCCCTCACATATGCAGCCACAAGCTCATTGTAAGTCACCAAATCAGGCGGGCAGTTGTTATCCTCCATTTCTTTCAGAACACTTAATGCATCCATGTATATACCCGCCTTCCCAAACACTTGGAGTAGAGCATTGTAAGTAACAGTTCCTGGTACATAACCCTGTGCTTTTAGTCCAGTAAAAAACGTTTTTGCTTCCTCCAACAATCCTTCTCTCCCACAAGCAGATATCACCGTACTGCATGTAAACTCATCAAATTGAAGTCCCATACTTCTGATCTCATCCAAAAGACCCAGAATTTTCTCCCAAGACCGACCCATCTTCCCATAAACATCCAGCATCACATTGTAAGCAACCAATGTCATAGAAAGCCCACTCTCCTTCACATGTTCAAACAAGGCAATTGCCTCTTCATACTTGCCAGTACGAGAATATGCATGAATTATAGTTGTGTATGCTCGAACATCCATAGAGTAGTCCTCAACTTCAATTTCATCGAACAGTTTCGATATAATTAAGTGCTGTGATTCCCTCCCTAGAATCTTTACCATAGATTCAACAGCTTGACTATCTAGTTTTTCCCTCCGCGTGTCTTTGCTCATCAGAAACCATTCAAACAAACACAAGCCCTTTTCCCAGTTACCACAAACATCCAAACCTCTCAACAGACCAACCAAATCAACCTCAAGCAACTCAGCTTTGACAGAATCAAAGAAATCATTCAAATCATAAATGGGTTGTTCCAGAATCGACTTTAAGATGAACTTACCATTTGACGGAAGGAAGTCAAGTGAGCCATCAGCCAATTGAACAACTCCATTTCCTGATGTCCCAGCCACTCGACCAGAACTCGAAAGCCTTTTCTGGAAACGAGTACGTTGTAGTTCGTGATTATCGAAGCGGGAATGAGCAGAAATTAATTGGGAGGTGCCAATTTGCGAAGGTTGGACGGGTTTGAGCGGGTGGGTAGTCGAATTTTCCGATGACTGGTGGAAGAGGTGTTGCAGGAGCGGGTCGAGAGGGAACGACGGCGGCGTGGGTGGCTGAGGAGGGACAGGGAGAGTTGTTGGATTGAATTTGAGACGTGGGTTTGACTGGTTTGGTTTTTTCACTTGAACTGGGAAAGCTCGCCTGTTCGGGAAAAGGGTGCCCTCCATCGCAGTAGCAGCAGCGATTTGGGGGTTAAGGGTTTTGTGGGCTCAATTCAAGAAAAATGGGCACATTTCTGCTCGTGAAGGACGGTGAATAAACGGCCGCCGGCGAATGGCGGAGGGGTGCGGCAAGGCTGGTAATGTCGTAATTGCTACACAGTCCACTCAACATATGTTATGGTTTCTGCTATGTACTAGTTTGAAGTTTCATATCCAGACATGTTTGGATTAGATAGATAGGAGTAGTAGCTTTTTGAAGCCTTTACTTTCGATAAGTGAGAGTATTTTCCTTTTGGTCCTTCGCCTTTATTTCTGCTTAATTTTGTCCATGTTCTTTTCTATATAACTTAAAAGTAGTTTGGCTTAGGTTCCCATAACTACCTTGGACCTTGATAGACTATTCTTTCTATTATAATCGGCAACGGCATCTTCATGAACTAGATCTTTAACCGACGCCTTTACTTACAAATTATACCTCCATGCAAAAAATCCAATAAATGAAACTTAAGCATGAATCTGCTCATCATCCCTAAGTACGTTAGTGTCAATCCTTCTTTTTTTCCATATCCTTCTTTTGGTCAATTCCTCGGCAAAGTTCTTCCTTAGTCTAAATGTGGGAAAACTACCTTCCGCATGGTCGACATTTCGTTTTGCATTTATACATAAGCTATGTATGCATGTAAAATAGTTAATGTTGGAATCATTTCCAATGTAATTAATATTTAAATAACAACGGAGCTTCTTACCAAGGATAATAAAATTAGGGCTTGTTAACTACAAAGACAATAATGTCTTTGTGAGCCAACTTTCCATAAGTAAGTCGAGTTGAATCGAGCTTTGAGATTTCAAGCTTGACTTATTGAAACTTTAAAAAAGATTCGGTGAAGCTCAGTGGCTCGAGGTTCACTAATGTGCATCACCAATGCATTGAGCTTGAGCATAGAAAATAATTGTATTATAGTTGCATATTTTGCACATACTTCATTAAGATTGTGATTACATGAACTGTGCTAAATGTTTTACATTACAAAGTTAGGCTGGGTTGATAACAAACTCAAGCCAAATTAAGGGGCCATGAGCTAAGGATATACATTTTGCGTGCAAGAAGTGTACACAGTCAACAAGCAGCATGAATGTGAATTAAGTGTCAACTAACAAAATTATTCTATAAGTACCACAATGTATTCTTGATCATAACCTAAGCAACTAATTTAGATTGTGTTTATACTCAATTTAAGCAATAAAATTAAAGAATTAGTAGAATTGTGATTGAGAAGACTAGAAGAGTATCAAGGGTTGTCAAGCCACTACAAGAAAATCGGGTATTTGGGACGGTCAAAAACCATCCCAAATAATGTCAAAACCGTCACAAAAGGTATTTGGGACGGTTTTGGCTCCCTCCCAAATACAAGGGTGTTAAATACATTTGTCTCGGGCCAGAACTGTCCCAAAAAGTATTTGGCACGACAAAGGTGACGGTTGGGCAGGGGTGGTGCCATTTAGCACACATTTAGGATGGGTTTTGATGAACCATCGCAAATAATATTGGGCACGATTTTGATGCCGTCCCAAATAGTATTTTTGGCACGATTGAGTTGTCCTCCCAAATAGTAATTGGCACGGTTTTGAGGAGAGACAACCAAGAAATAGGGAAAGAGAGAGAGCGAGAGAGAAATACATGTATGGAGAGAAGCAACGAGAGACAAGAATCGCTTCACCACTCTATAGCAAACAAGGAACAATAGAGAGACAACGAGAGAGAACGAAAGAGTGCGATAGTGGAAACTAAATTTTGGGGAAAACTAGTCGGGGGAATTTGGGGGAAAACCTATATATTATACGATGGTGGAAATTTTGGGGGAAATCGCGGAAGAGTGAAATATCGGGGGAAATATATTTAATTAATATATTCATATATTGAGACTCCAACCAAAGAGGAAATTTAGTACGGGGGTTGCACAAGCGTCCCAAAACAATATGTATTTGGGAAGGCTATTACACAACAGTCCCAAATACTAAGTAATTGTGACCGCTAATTTTTCCTTCCCAAAAAAAGGTATCCGTGACCGTTTTTTAGCCTTCCCAAATAACATGGGTCACAAATAGTCACTTTTCTTGTAGTAATTATAAGTAATCGATTCCACGTAATTAGTTCCATTATCGAGTATCAATCGAGACCTAAAAGGTATGATATAATGAGCTCAAGCTTGTGGTGTTCATACAAGCTTTAATGTTAGTACAATTATATCAAATTCACTTAGATTTTTGCATCGATCAAATTTGTATTTTTTCTAAATAATGACATGGAAATTCTAAATCATTGATAACTTAACCATCCAACGACTCTTCGTATAAATACCACAAGCTCGAGCTCGTAACACCATTTGCCAAACTTTGAAGTGGCACATATAAATAGTTTAGGAAACAATAAATACAATTGTGTTATTTTCAACTTCTTACTGCATCCAAATTTCATTGGTTATTGGTTAAATAGCTCAATATGAAGTTATTTTCAAAACAAAATCCCGCCAACCTGGAGTTGTAACCAAGGGCAAATCGAGGATTTTGATACCACGTGAGCTTGGTATTTAAAAAACAATGTAAACACTAATAACCGTGTAAAAAGTACTCAATTTATCGAGAAAAAAAAGTTACATATGGTCGGTGATCTTAACGAGTCTTACCCATACATATATAATCATAAAAGAGCTTAAGCTAAATTAGAAGGAAACACAAATATAAACAATTTACAATTTTACATTAAACACAAAAAAACTACATTGAGAAATATTTTAAAGATAACAACTAAACAGTAAAATTACATGTCTACATTTTGGGACTAAAATGTGTTATTCGGCCCGACCCGGCAAGCTCATGGGTTGTGTTTGGTCCAAACTTGAAAAGCTAAAAGCCCGGTCTGGCACGATCATACGATTGACAAAGTTAAACTTAATTTTTTAAAAAAAAACTAAAACATAAAACCTAAAAAGGAAAAACTGAAGAAAAAAAACAAAACAAAAAAAACTATCAAACATTCATTCAGACTACTTTTTTTTCTTTTTTTGCTTTTGGTTGGATGAATTTATGACACAATATGATCTATTTCCAAATCATTGTTCTTTTTTGGTTGAAAATCATATTCTAAATTGATGGAAGTGACACTTACAAAGAGGAATATTGGAGTTGATCTTCCAAGTTCCAATCTAGTTTAGTATGGTTGTGGTTAGTAATTTTATCGAAACTGATCAATTCAATTGGGTATTTATATATGATATTAGCTGATAAAAAACCTCAATAGTATAAACTTGATAAGAAATAAAATTTAAATACTAGATTGTGTCGACGAATCAAAAAATGAACATTTGCTAGTTAGTATGATTTTGCAAACTAGAACCCGAAAAACATTGTCTATCCTAAAAAAAACACATATTAGAAAATCGGGGACAATATGATAAACTTCAATTTGGTTATAACTTTTTTTGAAAAAAATACCCTTCAAGTAGTACATGTTTTTTTTCTTTGATTTGTAACACTATAGTTTTTCTAGTTTTTGTTTCGTTTAATTGTTGAACTTACTACCTTTGTTTATGTTTGCTTTGGTTGCACTTTTGCTTTGTAATTGTGTAAGTTAGACTAGTAAGTATATGTATTTTGATTTGTTATATAACTTTTATTAGCTAATATGTGAGTTTTTTTTAATAAAAAAATAGTTATTTTTTGGCCCATAGGTCTGAAGCGCGCATGGGCTGGGCTTGAGTTCCATGAGACCCGACACTATTTCGGACATGCCCAACCCGACCCGTCGTTAAGCGAAACCCAGGTGGGCTTGGACCGACCCGGCCCGTCCCGTTTGACAACTCTATTTTCCTTCCTTACCTATTAGACGTCTTTGTATGAGGGCAGAGGGAGTGAGTGAGTTTTGTGTTGTGTAAGAGGGAGAGAGAGAAACAAAGAGAGAGAGAGAGAGAAATGAGAGAGTATTATTTTAGTGGGTTACTTATGAGTTTCTCACTTTCTTAGAGACTTGGAGTGACTGTCTAATTCAATATTGATGCAAAGAGAGAGGTTGAGAGAGGGTGATTGACTTGCATGTGATTGTGAGTTTAGGTAAGGGTTCGAGTGTCTGTTTGGGCAGGGTTGCCGTGTGACTTTGGGTAATGTAATTTTTTTTTCTTTTTTACAATTTTGATGTGTGCTTGAGCCCCACTCACAAACACTTACATACTCCCATGGTTGTGACTTGTATCTATAGTTTCCTAAATTAAAAATAAATAAAGAGTTATAAAACGATTGACAAAAGTCAAATAGCATGTAAATGAATAGGTTCAAGTGGAGAAAATGGAACACAATTTGGTTAATGGTAAGCACATGGTTCGACCTAACTGTACCAAAATTGCGGAAAAAAGATAAAGACTCCAAGGCCTAAGGGAAGGGACAAAAACTTAGGTAAGACGGTCATACAAATATTTTTTTGAAAGACGAATCATTCCTACTCGATTTATTGTATGGTAGTGAATCTATATATATATATATATAACAAGCATGATTTTCCCGCCTAAATGTTTTCCATAAATGAAAACACAAATATGCATCGGAAGTTGAAACACTTTGTTTTATTACATTTTTCTTAGTTTTTATATTAAACATTTAATTAACAATGCATTGAAAATTGGAACACTTTGTTTTGTTACATTTTCTTTATATATATAATGACAAATGTGATTAGCACATCCAAATATAGCAAGATCCCTTCAAAATGCACTTGCCAAAAATAGGAAGATATATATAATGACAAATGTAATTTGTTTATCTCAAGATTGCTAGATAACCATTGTAACTAATTACAAAATAAGGATACTATTTACATATGATCACATATACAAGTATTGATAAATAAATAAATAAATATATATATATATATATATATATATATATATATATATATATATATTTAAAGTTGGTGAGGAGCACTATGGTTGTGCCACCTCACCACCTTTAGATAAATCTTCATTCTAAATCATCCATGTGGAAGTTTTAAAAACCTTTGGTTTTCTAGCCATTAGCTAATAATAATATAATAATACCTAATAACAATCAATATGATAAGTGGTATTAGTATTAGTATATCTAACTTCTTCTATTGTCAATAGTAGAAGGCTTATATTTAAAAAAATTTACAACTAACATTACTTCTAACCAATGTGGGATAAAACTCTTCAAGGTTAGATATTACTTCTAATGACTCACTTTTAACATCATACTTTAAGCTTTGATATCTTATTCATCCAAAACTTGATTTGGACAAATAAATATATCATTTCGATGTTCTTGCCGAGTAGAACACATTTACACAATTACTTTTGTCAACAAACAAATGACACGTAAAGAAATTTGTGCCTCAAGTTGCACAATTTCTTTTACTAAAAACACTAATTTTTTAATAAGTATTATACTTTAACTCTTGATATCTTATTCATCCAAAACTCAATTTGGACAAATAAATATATCATTTTGATGCTCTCACCAAGTAGAACACATTTGCACAATTACATTTACCAACAAACAAATGACACGTAAAGAAATTGTGCCAGTGCCTCAAGTTGCACAATTTCTCTCACTAAAAACACTAATTTTTTTAACAAGTATTATACTTTAAGTCTTGATATCTTATTATCAAAAACTCAATTTGGACAAATAAATATATCATTTTGATGCTCTCACCGAGTAGAATACATTTGCGCAATTACCTTCGTTAACAAACAAACGATACGTAAAGAAATTTGTGCCTCAAGTTACACAATTTCTTTCACAAAAAACACTAATTTTTCAACAATAGAAGAGATGTATCCCACATTGGTTAGAAATTGATGTTGGTTTTAAAAATTCTATTATTAAGTACCAATAGAAGAAATGCATCATGCATCATACATTGGTTGGAAAGTGATGTTGATTTTCAAAGTCACTAGAAAACAAAAGTTTTTAAAGCTTCCACATGGATGCTTTAGAATGAAGATTTATCCAAAGGTGATGGCACAACCATAGTGCTCCTCACCAATTATATATATATATATATATATATATATATATATATATATATATATATATATATGATAAAATATTTTTACAATTATTACCAATAGAAGATGTATATCTCACATTGGCTAGAAAATGATGTTGAGTTTAAATTATTTTATACTATAACACATTGTTTAAAAAGAAAATGTTAGATTTTAAAGTCTTTAAAAGACTAAAAACTTTCACTTTTACAAGAGATGTATCTCACATGGTTACAAAATATTCTACTATTATTACCAATAGAAGAGATGTATCACACATTGGTTAGAAATTGATGTTTGTATTAAAAATATTATTATTAATTACTAATTGAAAAGATGTATCATACATTTGTTATAAAGTGATGTTGATTTTTAAAGTTTTTTGTTAAAAAACTTCTACCATTATTACCAATAGAAAATGTATATCTCACATTGGTTAAAAAATGATATTGATTTTTAATTATTTTAGATTATATAAAAGACTTACTATTATTAGCAATATAAGATATATATATATAGTTTTGGTTTTCTAACCATTAACTAATAATAATACATAATAATAATCATAATGATAATGGGTATTAGTATTAGTATATATAACTTCTTCTATTGTCAATAGTAGAAGACTTATATTTAAAAAAAATTTACAACTAACATTACTTCTAACCAATGTGGGATAAAACTCTTCAAGGTTAGATATTCTTTCTAATGACTCACTTTTAACATCATACTTTAAGCTTTGATATTTTATTCATCCAAAACTTGATTTGGACAAATAAATATATCATTTCGATGTTCTTGACGAGTAGAACACATTTGCACAATTACTTTTGTCAACAAACAAATGACACGTAAAGAAATTTGTGCCTCAAGTTGCATAATTTCTTTCACTAAAAACACTAATTTTTAATAAATATTATACTTTAACTCTTGATATCTTATTCATCCAAAACTCGATTTGGACAAATAAATATATCATTTTGATGCTCTCACCGAGTAGAACAAATTTGCGCAATTACCTTCGTCAACAAACAAATGACACGTAAAGAATTTCGTGCCTCAAGTTGCATAATTTCTTTCACTAAAAACACTATTTTTTCAACAATAGAAAATATGTATCCCACATTGATTAGAAATTGATGTTGGTTTTAAAAATTCTATTATTAAGTATCAATAGAAGAAATGCATCATACATTGGTTGGAAAGTGATGTTGATTTTCAAAGTCACTAGAAAACCAAAAGTTTTTAAAGCTTCCACATGGATGCAAGTATTTCACATTGGTTACAAAGTATTCTACTATTATTATCAATAGAAAAGATGTATCACACATTTGCTATAAATTAATGTTGGTTTTAAAAATACTATTATTACCAATAGAATAGATGTATCATACATTTGGTAGATGGTAATGTTTGTTTTTAAAGTCTTTAAATAGAAGACTTCTACCATTATTATCAATAGAATATGTATATCTCACATTGGTTAGAAAGTGATGTTGATTTTAATTTTAGATAAAAAAAAAACTTTTACTATTATTACTAATAGAAGAGATATCTTACATTTGCTAAAAAATGATGTTAGTTTTAAAAGTCTTTAGATAAAAGACTTTTACTTTTATCGTCAATGTAATAGAAGAGATGTATCCCACATTATTTAGGAAGAGATGTTGGTTATAAAATTTTTAAAATAAAAGACTTCTTCTATTATTACCAAATGAGGATATGTATTACACATTGGTTAGAGAGTGATGTTGATTTTAAAAGTCTACAATTATTAGCAATAGAAGAGAAATATTTCACATTGGTTATAAAGTGATATTGGTTTAAAAAGTTTTTAGATGATGTATCTCACATTGGTTACAAAGAAATGTATCTCATATTATTTAGAAATGAGTATTGGTTATAAAAGTCATTAGATAAAGACATTTTTTGTTATTACCAATAGAAAATATGTATCCACATTGTTTAGAAATGAATATTGTTTAAAAAGTCTTTTATCCACTACTATTATTACTAATAAAAAAATATGTATACCACATGGTTAGAATGTGGTGTTGGTTTTAAAGTCTTTAGATAAAAGACTTAAACTTTCATTAACAATAAAAATATAAAATATGTATCTCACATTGTTTAAAAATGAATTATGATTTTAAAAGTTTTTAACAAAATGACTTCTAATATTATTATCAAGTTAAATGTTAATTTTAAAAGTCTTTACATAAAAAAATTACTATTATTATTAATAAAAATATGTATCTCACGTTAGCTAGAAATTTATATTAATTTTAAAAGTATTTAGGTAAAAAATCGTTTAATATTAGTAATAATATAAAAAAATTATAACAATAGAAGAGATTAATAATCTAATTATAATGTCTAAAAGTTATATTATTATTACAAAAATATATATATCCCACATTATACCCGTGCATAGCACGGGCTAAATAACTAGTTTAAAAAAAAACATAAGAAGTTGTTAAGAAATTAAATACTATCAATCTAAGAATGAATGTTTTTTCTCTTTTTACCAATATGCAAGGGAAACAAGACTAGCAATCTAAAAACTCAACAAACATTGCTATTTCCTCTTTGAATATTAATTTAATTTATTTGTGAGTTTTGTCAAGACAAATTCTATCCATAAGAGCTAAAGAACAAGTACATAGTGAAATATAATTTGATGAACAACTGTGGATCCTTAAAGTTTGTCATGTCTAATTGATACTCAACAAACATTGTTTACTCAGCCATAAATGTGTTTTCTTCTTGAATATAAATGCTCATTTTTGTTGTCTATAACCACATAATTTCACTGGCAATAGTAGTAGCATCAGTTACGACATACTGGATTAGTGGACTTTTAAAGATCAACAAGGTTCTGGTGAGAGGTGACAACACCATCATTACCGGATTCCATTTTCGTTCATTGACATTGGAAGATGTCTATGGACAAATAAAATCGTAGTTTAATTTCTCTGGGAACATGTACGATGACCGTAGAAGGGTGTGATTATGTATATGGGCGAAAGCAAATGAGTATCATACTGTGAGAGGTACAATGAATTGAGAGTAATCACAGTCTAAATGTCTATTTTATTGTCTATTTAATTGGGTTTAAATATTTGTAGATATAGTTGTAATAATTAAGTACATATATTATCAGTATCACATCATTTGGGTGACACTATTGATGAAAGGGTTTTTGAGTTGGGGACATTTAGGTCATTTCAGGGGAGGGATGACCGTCGGAAGTATGTAATTTGAGTTGCTTTTCTTTGGTTTATCGTCATTTTAATTTGTTATACATTGATTAATTTAGATTATATGAGTTTTGTTATAAGATAGTGGTAGTAGTAGTAAGTATACATATTTAATCATAGTGATAGTAGTAGTAATCGCACATATTTAATGACAAATGTTGTATTTAAAAAAATATTTTAAATTTTATAAAAGATTTTATTTATTTATTGTATTCTCTATTAATAATTTTACTTTTTCTTCATCGATGCGTTATAATAATTTGTCCAATTTATGTATATATCGAACTCACAATCTTTATGGTTAATTTTATTTTTTCACTTCATGTTGCGTATGTATAATTTGATAGAAAAAGATATATGGCGTGCGTTTAACGCACGGGTGTAAAACTAGTTGAGCCATAAAAGAGGCCACTTCATCTTACGAATTAGAGGTGAGTTAGGAATAGAGGTGACAATTTTTGCTCGCGCCCATTTTCCCACCCATTTGCCCAATAAATAATGGGTATGTGCACATTCAAAATTTGTAGTGGGCACAAATGGACATCCCATTTGAGACTATTAACTATGATGGGCTAAATCACCCACCCTAAAACTCATTCTCTTACTCTTCCAATTTTGCTTTGGTTTTTGCTCTCTCCAATATTTCCATTCGCTTGAATAATTTTTCTTGAGCTTAGCTTTCTTTCTTAAAAAGTGCAGCCTCTCCCCCCCCTCTCTCTTTCTCTCTCTCTCACACACACGTACAAACTGAGAAAACAAGCACACGTCTAATAAGGGTGAGTAGTAAAAAAGGGCGAGTACTGTGCAAGGCTATACCCACCGAATATGTGATGCCCTTTTTCCAGTTTTCCTTCTACCTATTTCATTTGCTATCTTTAATTATTTTTTATTAATTTTTTTGTTAATATGTATATGTAATGTAATAATTATTTTCTCAATTTTGTTTTATTTTGTTTTATTTTGTTTTAAGCAACAGTTAATGTCTCCGTAAGGGTGCATGTTAATTACAAATGAATATTGGGTATCACGGTGATATCACATTATTCATGTCATCACCCTTCTCTCACCACCCCCCAAATATATATATATATATATATATATATATATATATATATATATATATATATACAAATTTTTTTAAAAAAAAACTATTTTTCCTCTTTAGTTTGTCTCAAAATAAAAAATAAAAATTTGGTGGTATAATTTGAAAAAAGTTACGAGGAAGTTAAGCTACAATCTTACAAAACATGACTTGTCAAATGCGATGCGGTTGGTTCTAGTTTTCATTGAATTGTGTGAATCGCGAGATTGATGCTATTGAGGAAAGACTTGCAACTAACAGTTAGTTTGTAATTATTTTTCTTAAACGAAATGAATTTTTTGTAATTATTATATTTATTTGATAATTTTGTGTTAATGAGTATATGAGCGTCCATGCCCATTTATTGTCCGCTCATATATACTCATGTTATTAAATGGACACTTATTCACATGCCAATTGGGGCATTTACAAAAACGACCAAGTCAAACTAGACTTGGTCATTTTTAGCCAAACTTAAAAAAATACTTATATGATCACTTCAGCTGTGAAATGTCTAAACAACCATTTATTTATCCTTTTCTTTTTTTGGTATTGGTTTGTACACTATATACGTATACCGAATACTCCCTCGTCAAATACTCCCTCCCTCAGCCGCAAGAACAGAGTTCGACAAAGTTCGTTAAAGTCGTAACATTCGAAATCAAATGTTCTCTCTGAAATTTGAAGCCCAACAACTGTGTGCTAAGTATTCAGGTTCGTCCACCTCATCGTATACTCCATCCCTCAGTCGTGTCGTGGAGTTCAGAAAAGTTCTCTTCCAAATTCGAAGCAAGCCCATCAATCGTGTGCATAGTATTCATGTTCGTTTCCATAAACATTCATTTGAATCAATTTTAGTTTTCTACAAATTCAACAATGGCCTAAAACTGGTCTTTCTTTGCAAAATGCACAACCATTCGACAATCATGTGTATTTTGAATTGGTACCTTATATATTGGCACATAACCTGGTTTATCAATCCACAATGTCAGTTTGCAAAAAAAAAAAAAAGATTAATAAACCATTGCTAATTGGTTTATGAAACTAGTTTATTGATAAACCATAGATAAACCAAGTGAGTGTCTGGTAACTGGTGTGTGGTCGTTTATGAAACTAGTTACCAATCAAGTTTGCAAACTGGTTTATTGATAAACCATGTCATTGTCTGTTAACTGTGTTAACTGATATGCGGTTTATAAAAAAAAAATTACCAAACATGTTTGCACCTTGGTTTGCAAACTGGTTTATCAACTGGTGTATCTACTGATTTATCAACTGGTTTATTAATAAACCATAGATAAACCATGTCATTGTCTGTTAACTGTGTTAACTGGTCTGTGGTTTATAAAAAAGGTTACCAAACAGTTTTGCACTTGGTTTGCAAACTAGTTTAACAACTGGTTTATTGATAAACCATAGATAAACCAGGTGAGTGTCTGTTAACTAGTGTGTGGTTGTTTATGAAACGGGTTACCATACAAGTTTGCAAACTGGTTTATCAACCGGTGTATCTACTGGTTTATTAATAAACCATATATAAACCATGTCATTTGTCTATTAACTATGTTAACTGGTCTATGGTTTATAAAAAAAGTTACCAAACAGGTTTGCACCTTGGTTTGCAAACTGGTTTATTACAAATTGGTTTATCAACTGGTGTATCTACTGGTTTTTTAATAAACCATAGATAAACCATGTCATTGTCTGTTAACTGTGTTAACTGGTACGTGGTTTATAAAAAGGTTACCAAACAGGTTTGTACCTTGGTTATGAAACTGATTTATCAACTTGTTTATTGATAAACCATAAATAAACCATGTGAGTGTCTGTTAACTGGTGTGTGGTCGTTTATGAAATTGGTTACCAAACAGGTTTGCAAATTGGTTTATCAACTGGTGTATCTACTGGTTTATTAATAAACCATGCCATTGTTTGTTAACAGTGTTAACTGGTCTGTGGTTTATAAAAAAGGTTACCAAACATGTTTGCACCTTGGGTAGCAAACTGATTTATCAACTGGTTTATTGATAAACCATGTGAGTGTATGCTAACTGGTGTGTGGTCGTTTATGAAACTGGTTACCAAACAGGTTTACAAAGTGATTTATCTACTAGTTTATCAACTGGTTTATTAATAAACCATAGATAAACCATGTAATTGTCTGTTAACTGTGTTAACTGGTCTGTGGTTTATAAAAAAAGTTACCAAACATGTTTGCACCTTCGTTTGCAAACTGGTTTATTGATAAACCATAGATAAACCAGGTGAGTGTCTGTTAACTGGTGTGTGGTCGTTTATGAAACTAGTTACCAGACAGGTTCGCAAACTGGTTTATCAACTGGTGTATCTACTGGTTTATCAACTGGTTTATTATTAAACCATAGATAAACCATGTCATTGTCTGTTAACTGGTTTGTGGTTTATAAAAAAGGTTACCAAACAGGTTTGCACATTGGTTTGCAAACTGGTTTATCAACTGGTTTATTGATAAACCATAGATAAACCATGTGAGTGTATGTTAACTGGTGTGTGGTTGTTTATGAAACTGGTTACCAAACTGGTTTGCAAGCTGGTTTATCAACTGGTTTATTAATAAACCATAGATAAATCATGTCATTGTCTGTTAACTGTGTTAACTGGTCTGTGGTTTATAAAAAAGGTTACCAAACAGGTTTGCACCTTGGTTTGCAAATTGGTTTATCAATTGGTTTATTGATAAACCAGGTGAGTGTCTGTTAACTGGTGTGTGGTCGTTTTTTAAACTGGTTACCAAACAGGTTTGCAAAATCACATGAATGTATAAGTACCTCTTTTTTATGGTTGCAAAATGGAAATGGTTGATTAAATGTACATGGATTTTAAAAGCACATGGTTTGTTAAGGCAATTTATTCCTTTAACATTGGAATACATTGAGTATATGAATGTACTTATTTATTATGTTCAATATTGCAGATATGACTTCAGATTTTTGGCCCTCGGTTATTTATTTTGGACATTTTGTTGAAGACGACATCGTCGGATGATCATGGAAATTTATTCACAAATGGAATCCAAGAGGAGTTGGTATCAGTAATGAAAGTACATGTGAAGAGTTATATGGTAAATTACGAACCATTTGCCAAGTTGATGACATAGAGATAAGATTTCTTATTCTAACAATGGCAAATGCTTTAAAATTTTCCGTCTTAATCAATAAAGATGAAGATTTTGAATGGTACTTGAACCTTAACAAACTAGGGGTTCAATCTCCACTTTTTGTTACCCGTTTGATCATGAAAAATTTGGACTCGAACCGAGGAGAAAATAATGAAACTGGTTTTGACATGGAAACTAATGGAGAAGAGGAAAATAATAGAGAAGATGAAAACAATGGAGAAGAGGAAGAAATGGAACATGAAGATTTTTTTTTCCAATAACCCTACTAAATTTGCCACACCATCGAGACAGTTTGATGGGTTCAGTCAAGAGAACAGAGATGAAGACAACAAAGATGAACCTTTATCCAATAACCCTAATGATTTTGCTACACCCACGAGATAGATGTTTGATGGGTTCAGTCAAGACAACAGAGATCAAGCCAACAGAGATCAAGACAATCAGTTCACAAGCGATAATTTAGGGACTTCTTCGGTTGTAAGTACATCGCAAGTGATACCGGAAGAGATTGATTTGAATGTTGGACAAGTATTCAATAACAAGAAGGAGCTTCAGGATGTTGTGCACTTGCTTGCATTGAACCATAAGTTTGAGATCAAAACAAACAAATCCATCAAGAATGTGTACACTTTAGTTTGTGTTGATGATAATTGCAAATGGCGTTTGTTTACAACAAAGTACTCAGAAAGTGATTATTTTGAGATTCGAAAATATACACCCGAACATTGTTGCCCCCAAAATATGTGCATGGCTGATTATAGGCAAGCGACAACACGTATGATTGGGAAACAGATTTCACCAAGGTTGGAAGACCGCGACATTGTGTTACAATCGAAAGAAATCATTGCGGAAGTGTCTAGAACATTGGGGGTTTCACTAAACTACCAAAAAGCGAGGAGGTCTAGAGAAGATGCCTTAACACAACTCAGGGGTTCAGTTAAGGATAGTTACAAGAAGTTGGCCGCAATGCCCACAACTTGCAATTGGTCAATCCATCAACAGTCTACTCTTTAAAGCTTGATAATGAACACATATTCAAGTACTTATTCTTGGCGTATGGGGCTTGCATTCTCGGATTCCACTATGCAATGCGTTCGGTAGTGATTGTGGATGGAACATTTTTAACTGCAAGATATAGAGGTACGTTGATTATTGCAACTTGTCAAGATGGTAATATGCAGATATATCCTCTTGCATGGGCTATTGTCGATTCTGAAAATGATGCATCATGGACTTGGTTTTTTTATGAAGTTGAAAGAAATAACAGTGATAATGAATCACTTGTGATCATTTCGTACATAGGAGTCTTATTACTGCAGTCCAAAATGTTTATCAGAGTGCACATCATGCTCATTGTATCTATCATATAAAGGGAAACTTGAGGGTTGTAACACGTAAGCCTGACACGATGTCCCTTTTTATGAAAGCGGCAGAGGCTTATACTATAGAAGAGTTCAACACGCATATGTCTCAAATTCAAAAAACCGATGAGAATGGTTGGAAATATCTTAGTGAGACAAAATTTGAAACTTGGGCGAGGTCACATTGCAAAGTAAATCGTTACAATATCATGACTTCAAACAATGTGGAGTCTCTCAACTCAGTGTTCAAGGAAGCTCGAAAGACTCCTATACTTTCCTTGTTTCAAAGTATTGGAAAAACGTTGTAGAAATTGTTTTGTGAGAGGCGTGAGTCAGCTTCAGGGTATACAACCGTTTTAACCTCGGTAATGGAAACAAAACTAGCCAAAATCAGAGAGATGACCAAGAAGTATACAGTTATTGAAGCCATCAATCAGTCCATGTATGTGGTGAGGGATTGTAATAAGCATTCCACAGTAGATTTTGATAAACATACTTACACTTGCCAAAGGTTTCAGTTGAACCATGTACCATGTGAGCACGCAGTTGCAATTTGCATCAAGAGACATTTTTTCAGTGTACCCATTGTGCTCATCATTCTATACAACATCGTCTTGGAGAATGGCATATTCATGTAACATTTTCCTAGCGCCCAATCAAGAGGAATGAGACATGCTAGATGCAATTAAGGCAATGACTGTCTTGCCACTTGAAGTCCGACCACGAGCTGGACGTCACATAACATCGATAATTCCATCGATCGGAGAGTTTCACAAAAAGATAAAGATGCAATAAATGTGGAGAAGTAGGGCACAATCGACTTTCATGTAGAAATCAAACAATTATTTCTGATAGACAACCTACTTCTGATAAACAATCAAATGTTTAAAAACATTTTCAGATTTCAGATTTCATGGACCATTTAAGTTTAGATTTCAGATTGTATTGGTGTGTAATTTAAGAATTTTCAGATTTCTATGTTCAAATTTATTTCAATTTAATTTAAGTTTAGCTTCAGTGTTATTAATGTGTAATATCAAATTTATTTCAACTAGTTTACAAACTGGTATGCTTATGATGTAATTTGGTTTCCTAAGTAAAAAAAGGTTTTGGCTTGAAAATGCATCTGGTTTATTGATAAACCATGTTGACAGTTAACTTGTTTATGAAACTTTTTTACTCAACTAGTTCATCAGCTCTCCGTTTCTCTGAATCTGTTGATTCAGCTGCTGGTTCATGTCCTTGAGATCTTCTTTGATGTATACCTGAGTAATTCTTAGAATATCTAGTGTTGCATAGTAAGTAGCACCTTAGAATTACAAGAGCAAGATAGGTTGAAGTAGAATGATATATATGAGCAAAGAATAATGCTTGGTGGTGGAACAATTTGTTGAAGTTGTAGGAGCGACATTTGGTGACTTGTCTGATTTGTTGTTGGAAAAATCATGAAGATGTCTGGATAGAGGTAGAAGCTCCTCATACCTTTGTAGATCTATTTCCTAAGACAGGTAGATACTTAGCAGTAACCATATCTGCTGATGTGTGAATGTACTTCATGGTTTGCTAATGAATCCAGTTGAGATTGTTTGGATTGATGTCAGCCAGCTCATCCTATAGAAATCTGTCTTATGCATGGTAGAAGGCATTCCAATAGGCGTAATGTGTTTTCATGTTATAATGGTCCATCGTAGTCCATTATATCCATTTCGGCAATAGGCGTGAACGTGTTTTTGATGTTATAATGGTCCATCGTAGTCCATTATACCATTTCGGCAATAGGCGTAACGTGTTTTCATGTTATAATGGTCCATTCGTAGTCCATTATACCATTTGGCAATAGGCGTAACGTGTTTTCATGTTATAATGGTCCATCGTAGTCCATTATACCATTTCGCAATAGGCGTAACATGTTTTCATGTTATAATGGTCCATCGTAGTCCATTATACCATTTCGGCAATAGGTGTAACGTGTTTTCATGTTATAATGGTCCATCGTAGTCCATTATACCATTTCGCAATAGGTGTAACGTGTTTTCATGTTATAATGGTCCATCGTAGTCCATTATACCATTTTGACAATAGCGTAACGTGTTTTCATGTTATAATGGTCCATCGTAGTCCATTATACCATTTCGCAATAGGCGTGAACATGTTTTCATGTTATAATGGTCCATCGTAGTCCATTATACCATTTCGGCAATAGGCGTAACCATTATACCATTTCGTGTTTTCATGTTATAATGGTCCATCGTAGTCCATTATACCATTTCGGCAATAGGCGTGATATGTTTTCGTGTTATAATGGTCCATCGTAGTCCATTATACCATTTTGGCAATAGGCGTCACGTGTTTTCGTGTTATAATGGTCCATCGTAGTCCATTATACCATTTCGGCAATAGGCGTAACGTGTTTTCGTGTTATAATGGTCCATCGTAGTCCATTATACCATTTCGGCAATAGGCGTAACATGTTTTCATGTTATAATGGTCCATCGTGGTCCATTATACCATTTCGGCAATAGGCGTAACGTGTTTTCATGTTATAATGGTCCATCGTAGTCCATTATACCATTTCGACAATAGTAACGTGTTTTCATGTTATAATGGTCTTCGAACCAAACCGTTAGGTTTTTGACAGGTTAGACCAAAGTGTTAAGGTTGAAATTCTAGATGGACCGTTTAGGGACCGAAACCGTTAGTGCTGGACAAAAAACCGATAGTTTGAATCGAAAATGTTCGGGCCAGACTGAAATCGTCTGGTTTTGATTGGATAATATCACTAACCGTCTAAACCGAACAAATGTTGGATCAGAAGCGTTATGGTTGGACCGATTAACATCTCTAATCAAATCCACTTCTTAGTTCAGACTTCAAATTTCCCTCCCAAATTTGCCCAAATTTTGAAGTCAAATTTGAATGCCATATAAAACCCATGATTCTCTAATTCTCTCTCCCCCCATTCAGTCATTTTCTCAATAAACTCCCCCATCTTCATTCTGCACTCTCTCTCTACCTCTTTCCTTCATCATCCGTCTACTAGCTCGTTTTGTGTCCAAGGAAAACCCGACAATGGTGAATGTCAGCTGCTATTGTGGTCAGCTTGTGGTGTTGAAGACGGTTTGGACAAGAACTAATCCTAGACGAAGGTTCTTCGGCTGTCCAAACTATTCATATGTAAGTTTTAATTGTCGTTTTAGGGTTTTGTCTATTGAGTTTAGATTGTGTTTTCTTGTAGTCCATTATTCAATTATCCGTCTATCAATCACCTTTTCTCTTTCAAATTTGGATGTTACATGACAGAGGATGTCGATACTTCAATTGGTATGACCCCCTTATGTGCCCTAGAGCAATGGTTGTTATTCCATGCCTTGTGCAATCTATCAATCACTTGAAAGTGGAGAATTGTGAACTCGAAATGAAGGCAGTTAAAGAGCGGAAAATTTTCATGCTGAGTTTAGTTGTCATTGTAATTTTGTTATTGCTAGTTGTTGTTGTCTTGCTTTGTGTCTGACTGAAGGAAAGGAATTTGGTTACCCATTTTTTTGTTTATAATGTGTATCCCCTATCTTTTGTTTTTGTTGATGGGGAGGGGAAGATGTATATGCCTTCATGATTTTTGGACATGTAAATATGGCTTGGACATGTATATGCTCTGTTTTTTCTCACTCCAATGTTGCTCTGTTATTTTCTCACTCCAATGTTACTATGTTTTTTGCAAGGAAATATCATTTTTTGACTTGTCAACAAACCAAATTAGATTATAAACTAGTTGAGTAAACCAGTTTCTATGAAACTGTTTTATTAATGGTTTATTGATAAGTCAGCTGAGTAAAGCAGATGATACAATTTGTTGAATAAACCAGTTGCATTTTGCAACTGTTAACTGACATGGTTTATGAATGATATGAATGACATGGTTTATCAACTGATTTATTGATAAAACATGATGCATTTTCAAAGGAAATACCATTTTTGAATTAGGAAACTGAATTACAACAAACACATACATGGTTTATCAACTGGTCGACAAGTGTGGTCGACAGTGGTCGACTAATTGGTTTACACTGATTTATCAGTAAACCAATTGTTAAAGGCTATATTTGTTTTAAATCTTTAATAGATATTTCTATGGGTAATATTTGATTTTTATTCAAAAATTTAATTATCATTTTATAAAATTAAATATTTTTAAAAACATGTTCTATAATTGTCCACTATCTCAAATGACGGTTGAATAGACAAAACATTAAATGTCCACTATCTCATTTGAAAACTTTACAACTTTCAAAAAGCTTAAACCTCCAAAAGTTTTCTCTCTGCCTTCACCTGCAGTTCGTCTTCTTCGCTAAAACCCTAATTTCTACTCATACAGCACAGGTACAATGGTGGACAAAACATAATTTGGTTGTCTTCTTTATGTTGTTGTTCTCAATCAAGATGGTCTTGGAAGCGACCTAGTCACCCTTCTCGACAATTCTGGTGTTCTTCCTCTTCTTACCTTCAACACCAACAATTCCAGTCAAACCCTCACTAAACTCTTCTTCCAGTAGATGAATCCTACCCCGAACATTCCTCACTCTCTTAATAGAAACATTAATGGCACCAATATTGTGTTTGATGCCCAAACCATTCTTGTTGCTTTTCCAAACATCAAAGAAATTACAAAGAAAATCGTTTCAAATGGATGGGCTATCATGTTAGGAAGTATTCCTGAACAACATGTCATTTGTAGCCGATACAGAAGAAGAACATGTTCATGCCCCCCGCACTACGCATGCCTACCGCTGCTGTTACGACAAGTGATTGATTATCAAATCAGGCAAAAGATAAAATCACTAAGATCAATTGAGGCTTATGTCAAATGTTGGTGAAGACATCAATCGGGCTATCGCCTGGGGTTTGTATTTGACAACATCAAAAAGCACAGGAAGCATCCCAACAAACCCAAATGGACTCATCACCTCATCATCACCCATTTCTTTAGACAAAATCAAGCCGTGATGTGTAACGCTGTCGGCCGTAGTGGTTTCTCGTGGACAGAAGAAAGTTTGGTTCTACTAAACTAA
>CM028384.1:60952600-61036058 GCA_013146195.2 Codonopsis lanceolata | reverse complement strand
GGTACGGAGGCTAACACGAGGTGGAAGGTGTTAGTGTTAGACACTCCAACTCGCCTTTCGGCCTTAAAAATAGTGTTTGGCTAAAATATGCTTTTTATTATATTTAGCAAATGAAATAAATCATTTAAACGATATATCTGTATCTACATTAATACAAAACTTGCAGCCGCTTCCTTATAGGAATTACAAATATATTTATAAATATTTGGTCATAATAATGGCTCTTTTTAGTGCTATTTTTTAGAAATTCAGGCGGCATAAGCTGCTATATTTTACATCTTTGGGGTTAAAATAACATTTTTTATAAAACCTCTTAAAGGATTACCTTTAAGGCGTGGGGCATTTGTCGCTAGGGAGATGAAGTCTTTTGTTGTTGTGGAGATTCGGTGAATAAGCTGCTTCGGCACCGGGGAAACGGGCGAACAGCCATTTTTCTTTGTTGTTTGCTTGTTAGCGTCGGGCCAGGCTTGACTGACTTTCTTTAGAATTAAGCTAGCTCCTTTTGGATTTTGGGCCAGGGAAATAGGGTGGAATCTTAGCTGGGAGGTTAAGGCTCATTTGACCCGATTGGATTTGAGTTTGGATGAGATTTGATAGAGCTTCGAGGCTTTTTGGAGGAGGGGAACTCTCTCTCTCTCTCAAGATGATCGCTCACTGCGTACTTTGAAAGCGGTGTGTGAACTGTGTGCGTTCTGTCTCGTGAGTGAGTGATCTTTTTTTTTCACTACTGAAGGCCTCTATTTATAGGCTGAAGAAAGGACCTCGTCGACATTAAATTTTCTTCTTTGTGCTTCCTCAGCTTGTACCGCGCATTTGAGAGATTGTACAAAATGTCAAAACAGAGAGTGCATAAACACTATTTGGCGCCACCTACAATGGCTCTGGGCGCCGCACCTGCTGTGGGTGTGGGTGGCGCTTAAGCCTCTTTTTAGGTTGCTTTTTGACACTTCGACCCCCTGCATTTCACTGTTTTACGCATCCAGCTTTTTCTTTTACATTTTAAACCCTGTAACTTGACATTTATTAAGTTTTAACAGGTCCAGGTCTTAATATTTCATGTCATGTCACATACCAGAGATACAAAATTGAGGTGTCTACAGGGGGAAGGTTTTTAGTAACTGTTGAATCGATTCGTAGATCTCTTTCTTTTACCAAATGCTTTTTCTCTACATGTCTCCCGCATATCCCCTTGTTGCAAAGTGTATCGATTTGGAATTTGAGATGCAACTATTGAATTTACGATGCATCAATTTATAATTAAAATACAAAAGTAAATTACGATGCCCAATTTTAGATTTCTGATGCACAAACTAGATTTTCTATGTAGAAAATCCTGATGCACAATTTTGGATTTATGATGCATGATTTAGAATTATTAAATATCGATGCAAAAATTGGACTACTCATGCACAAACTCCAATGTATAATTTTGGATTTACGATGCACAATTTGAAATTAGTAAATCTCAATGTAAAAAATGGATTTGCGATGCACAAACTTTAGAAATCATGAGATTTATCTGATCAAGAATTTGGATAATTAAACCATGAACGGAGCTTTCATAGTTTGTCTCGATTTGGTACCGCTCATGCGGCCCGCACCAATAAATTTTATTACTTGATACGGCCAGATAATCTTACCCGTGTTGGGTTTGCACCCATCATCTCTCTTCATAGATTAGTCGTCACCCACTTGGTCAACAAGAGTTGGTCAAATATTTCTGTCAACCAATGCTATCAAGCTTAATGTAATATTCTATAAATACTTCTCAGCTTTCTCACTTTATTACTCCAAAGTATAATATTGATTAATATCTTCATTTTTTATTTTCTTTAAAACTCTAGAGATGTGTGTGTGTGGGTAAATTAATTTTTAAAAAGGTTATTGATTTGGTTAGCTATATACTAATGTTTAAAGCGTCTTTTTCTAAATGTTATGAATCTGTGAAGTTGACTTGTTTGTATATAAGTATATAAGTAGATGCATTGCTTTGGGTTGAAAATGACTAAGAAATGGATTATTAAATCAGAGTAGTCTATAATTAGATGAGATGGTTGAGTGGGGGACGTGACGTCGGTTAGGCACAGACCATTGACAAGTTGAAGAACTGTACTTGTTTTCATTGTATATCCATCCTTATCTTCAACATCACCCAATTTATTTCAGCAGCAATTTTTTTACTTTTAAATGACATCCACTTACCTAAGGTGTTTGATCATATCATTTGTTTTATTTTCTTTTTCCTTCTGTTTCATGAGGAAATGATTTGGTAAAAAAAGGGACACACTTAGGAAGGTTAGTTTTTCTATTAATGTGATATTTCAGATAAATTTGTAACCTAAAACTTGATGAATTTGAAAGTGACGATTTGGTAAAAATCCGGGTTTTCAAAACAATTCTCAAAATCTGAAAAATAGACACAACTAGGAAGGCTAATTATGCTATGAATGTGATTTTCCTATCAAATTTGTAACCCAAAAATCTGAATTTTCAAAACAATGTTCTCTTAAATTATCAAAAAAAATTGAGTTAGCTGAGTAAAGCTCTTCTTTGTTAGATTCATATATAAGTTTTTTGGATCGTAAGGATACATGAGAAAGAATTACGAAGTAATATTTTTGATAATTTATTTAGTTCTTTATAGACTCATTATATTCCAAAATATAAAATTTACTTTAACATTATTTCCCTAATATAATACTCTTTTCGTTTTAAGTAAAAAGATTTTGTTTGAAAGTTAATTTTTTTTAAAAAAAATAACACTTTTAACAATGCATTAATAATAAATAACACTTTTATTTTTTAATTTTTAAAGATAGACTTTTTAAGTAAATCATTTAAAATAAAATACTAATAGATTGAACTGGTTGTCTGAAACAAAGACAAAATAATTAATGTTTGCTGAGAATTAAGAAGAGGTGTCAAGTTGGGAAGAGGCAGGAAAAGAAGCATAACCAATGGAGATAGCATATTTCATACAATAATGCATGGCATGGGAGGCGCCATTATACTACTAATTATTAGTAGCCGGCCTATCAATACTCATCTTGTCCCCACCACCATAAAACTTTTGAACAAAAAGACGATGTTTATTTTTTATTTTTTATTTTTTTAATTTTAATTTTAATGCAAAGAAAGGTACCTAACCTTTTTCCAACCCAACATTAGTTCCTAAACTCAAGAAAAGCCTCAAGACAGCCTCCAATGGCTCAGTTAACCACCCGGTCTATGAGTTAAAGAGACAGAGGATTAAAGCTTCTCAACCTTCTTATCCAAACAATTACTCCCTCCATTTTTGGATAAAAAGTTTTCGTTTGAAAGCTAATTTTTTTAAAATTTATATTTTTAATAGTTTTTTTTTTAAGTTAGAGAAGATATAGATCATACCTCAACTCTTATAAATATATATATGATGCATTTGATGTGGTTCGAATAAATAGTACATTTCTGGTAAGGTTTTGAACACTTGACCTCTCGGTTGAGACTAGTGAAGTAACAAGGTGTCTCTGGTAGTGTTTGAACACTCAATCTCTCCTTTAAGATAAGTGAGTAGCTAAATGAGGCATTTGCGTAAGGCTTGAACAACAACGGTGCTTTTGAAAAAAGTTTAAACACTCGACTTCTCTATTGAGAGTTGTAAAGTGAAGGGTGTCTCTAGTGAGACTTGAATACACGACCTCTACGTTAGGAAAAGTAAGCAGCACCAGTTTTTAGTAACTAATTAGTAATAAAATGACATTTTATTCCTTAATTTTTAAAAATAGACTTTTTAAATAAAACTTCGTAAAATGAAATAGTAAACTTTTTATCCGGAACGGAGTGTGTACTTAATTGGCTAGACTATATTTCCAACACAGTCACAAGTTTTAATGTTTAATATACCTAGCTAATCATTTGCCAGTTGATTTCCAATTGAAACGGGCCAAAGGACCATATTGGTTCATATAACGACAAGTTTTAATGTTTAATATACCTAGCTAATCATTTGACAGTTGATTTCCAATTGAAACTGGCCAAAGGACCATATTGGTTCTTATAACGAGTAACTTTGCTCTTCTCTCTAAGTTTAAGGACTACCACTTTGATTGTTCATAACTGAGGGACCAATATTGATGGAAAATGAAAATGTGGGAATAATGATGCCATTTTCCTGTGTTAGAATAGGAGGCCGAACCTTTAAGTCATGGGAATACCACCTTTTTGACAATCGTATAAATTGGAAAAATCTAATTTGACTAACGACGTTTCATAACGATCAAATTAACCAACCAAGTTTTAATTTGGTTGCAATGTCATCCTTACCGTTTTATAACGACCAAATAAATCAACCAACTTCTGTCAATATCGGGCCAAGAAATTGCCATAGAAGGAAGATATTGACAATAGTTGGTTGGTTAATTTGGTCTTTATGAAACGGTGAGGACGACATTGCAACCAAATTAAAAGTTGGTTGGTTAATTTGGTCGTTATGAAACGTCGTTGATCAAATTGGATTTTTTCAATTTGTACGGTGGTAAAAAATGTGGTATTCCCTTAAGTCATTGGGCAGCCTTCTTATTCTTCATGAGCCCAAAACAGCTTGGCCCATCTCTTGTGCGGCCCACTTATTCCTTAGCGCAAAATCGGAAGGCTAGAACCTTTTGTGGAGTCTCTTATTCTCAGCCAACCCTTGTGACCTTGCTGGCTGGTATATTTATACTCTCTTACGTCATTTGCAATCTGTGAGAGATTTTATTCCTACAGCCGTATTCCCCCCTTTTCTCTCTCCATCTGTCTAGAAAATCTCCAGTAGATTTAGGTTGGATTGTTTCTCTACCGTCACTTAATCCTTTGGTGAGATAATGCGTGAGAGAGAGACCTAAATCTAGTCATTCTTTGTGAGTGTATCCAGGAGGTCAGTTCAGAGAGCTTAGGTTAGGTCACGGTGTGGGTTAGCTGAGTTGGTCCCTCAAATTGTCTTCTTCGGCGTAGTCTCCGGAGATAGTTGGTCGAGTTGTTCCTTTGTGGCTCTGACCTTGGTCAACAGTGGACCAGTTCTTTGGATTCTTGGTAAGGTTTTTTTCAAGAAGATATATTTTACTTGGCAAGGTTTTTTCAAAGTAAATTTCTTCTAATTTATCCTAATGACTTTTCGCATGATTATGCTTATCACATTTCCGCATAACTGAAGTAGACAAGTTCCATATAATTGATGAGTATGCACTTTCATCCATTTCATGGATAGCTTCTTCTGAAGTGTCTTTAGCAAATTTATGAGTTATGGCTTTGAAAACTTTTTATTTAATTAAAATACTTTTCATTTTTTGTTGTCAAATAGAAAAGTCACTTTTACCATTAACGGGTTCCAAACTATAAGACGATGAAGCCATTTTTTGAAAAATCACCACAGAAACCACAGAATAATCAAAATTGCCACATAACAGCCACAGAACATCCAAATGATTTGAAAAACAAATATAATTTTAAATTCCAAAAAAAAAACAACTAGTAGCATGCAGGTTCTAAAAAACACTAAACAAATTCCAGGAAAATCACCAACTAAATCAGGATAACCAACAACTTAACAGATCTAAAAGAGTGATGACAGATCTGAAGAAACAGAGCAACTACCCAAGCAAAAAAATTACGAAGCTATTTCAAAAAAAAATTACAACCTCTGCTCCGTTTTTCTATACCACAGACTAGGAAATCTGTTACCCTTACCCCATTCTGTAATTGTGTGTGGGTTTCTTAGATTATATGAATCATCTACGAGTATTTGTTTAGAGGTTGTTATTTTTTGTTATTCGAAGTCCCGATTTTATACGTGATCTTGGCTATAACAGTGGAACGGATTCACAACAGTGGTATCAGAGCCCACATTCTCGTACTGTGAATCGGTAGAGCCTCCTTCAATCCAAAATTAGAAACTCTCTTATAGTGTTTCTTGGTGAGTCTCGTCCCTCTTGTATTAATTTTTACGATATTTGTGCTAGATTCGTCGTTGAAATAGCTTCGTAATTTTTTTTGCTTGCGTAGTTGCTCTGTTTCTTCAGATCTGTCATCACTCTTTCAGATCTGTTAAGTTGTTGGTTATCCTAATTTAGTTGATGATTTTCCTGGAATTTGTTTAGTGTTTTTTAGAACCTGCATGCTACTAGTTGGTTTTTTTTTTTTTTTGGAATTTAAAATTATATTTGTTTTTCAAATCATTCGGATGTTTTATGGCTGTTATGTGGTTATTTTGATTATTTTGTGGTTTATGTGTTGATTTTTCAAAAAATGGCTTCATCGTCTTATAGTTTGGAACCCGTTAATGGTAAAAGTGACTTTTCTATTTGACAACAAAAAATGAAAAGTATTTTAATTAAATAAAAAGTATTCAAAGTCATAACTCATAAATTTGCTAAAGACACTTCAGAAGAAGCTATCCATGAAATGGATGAAAGTGCATACTTATCAATTATATGAAACTTGTCTACTTCAGTTATGCAGAAATGTGGTAAACATAATCATGCGAAAAGCCTTTGGGATAAATTAGAAGAAATTTACTTTGAAAAAACCTTGCCAAGTAAAATTTATCTTTTTGAAAAAAAATTCAGCTTCAAACTGGATCTTAACAAAGACATGTAAGACAATATCGATATTTTTACCAAATTAGTTGAAGATATAAAACAAACTGGTGATGAACACATTGATGATTATACATCGATTGTGCTTTTAAATGTTATATTTGATTCTTATGTCGATATAAAATATGCTATTAAGTATGGTAGGGATAAGGTCACACTTGATACGGTGATAAATAGTTTAAAAGACAAAGAATTAGATTTAAAGGCTTCTAGAAAAGGTAAATCTAATTTCGGTGAGGTGAATATGGTGAGAGGTAGGACTTTCGAAAGAAACAATGGACAGAAAAAAACAATCAAAAGCAAAACGAAGGAAAAAATTAGAATTCTGAAAATGGTAGAAATAAGAGCAAGAGTAGGTCTAAATCGAGAACTAAAGGCCGAAATTGTTACAACTGTGGAGAAGTAGGACACTTTAGGAAAGACTGCCCAAATCCTAAGAAGAAAAACATGAATCAAAATCAATATTAGCAAAATGACTGTAATATGGTTTCTAATGGTGAGAACAGTGCTGATGTTTTTATGGTAATTGAATTATGTGATGATGTTGTGAATTCTGTGCATTCCATGTTTTCTTGCAAAAATGAATGGTTAGTTGATTATGGCTGCACCTATTACATGTCACCTTTCAAAAACATTTTTAGTTCTTACAAAGAATTGAAAACTGATTTTGTTTCTATGGCCAATGAGAAAAAATGTCAAATTGCTGGAATTAGTGATGTTTGTCTAAAATTTGATTCTGGAAATTGTTTAACTTTGAAAAATGTTTGACATGTGCCTGATTTATGCAATAATTTGATTTCTTGTGCTACTTTGGAAGATGTTGGTTTAGAGGGTAAATGAGGTAGGGGTGTGATGAAAATACTAAATGGTTCTTTAGTTGTTGCTAAGGCTGAAAAACGCTGAAACTTATATGTTTGTTCTGCCATGCCTATGCCTTTTGATAATTGTGTAAATATTGTTAAATAAGATAAAACCAACTTGTGGCATAAAAGACTAGGTCACATGAGTAGTAAAGGTCTTGAAATTTTAAACAAAAATTAAGTTTTTGGAAATGATAAAATTTTTGCATTTCCCATTTGTGAAACTTGTGTGATGAGCAAACAAAAACGAGTTTTTCACCTCTCCCTAACCCCAAATTTTTTTCTTCAAAACGCACTTTATGGGGTCCTGCTAGTGTATCCACTTATGGTGGAAATCGTTATTTTTTGTCGATCATTGATGATTTTTGTTATTAAAATCAAAATAATTTACAAAACAAAAATAATAGTTAACGGTAAAAATAATTTCGTTATTTTGATTTTAGCTTATTTTCTTCTTAGAAATTTCTTTATTCATAAAATACAAATATAATTAATAAAAGTAATCATTCAAAAGGAATAACTTATTTGAGTTTAGATTCTATTTGCAGGGCGAAAAAAATTCAAGTTTGTTCGAAAATATTCATTATACAGAGTTTTTGAATAGTATAAAGTGTTCGTGGTTGTCAGACCATGAGTTGACACTTAAAATTAGTGTTTCAGTAATGCTATTGAGAAACATTGACCATGCTGCAAAGTTGTGTAATGGAACAAGACTAATCATCATAAATCTTGGGGATCACATTGTTGAAACAAAAAATTTCAAAGGAAGCAATGTTGGAGAAAATGTTTTTATCCCAAGATTGTCATTAACTCTATCCGATATAAGATTGTCTTTCAAGTTCCAGAGAAGACAATTTACATTGCTGGAATCATATGCAATAACAATTAACAAGTGTCAAAATCAATAATTACACGTATGTCTCTTTTTGGAAAAAAAAATAAGTATTTAACCATAACAGTTATATGTCGTAGTTTTTAGAGTAACAAATTATTTTGGTTTGAAGATATTGATATGCAATGAAGATGAAAAACCAACTAATAAGACAACAAATGTTGCGTATAAGGAAATTTTTTAGAATCTATAATGATTAGTGATATACTTATGTGTAATTGTTAATAAACTGATCCTCCTTATTTTGTTTATGTACGTTTAGTTGACGTGCATTTAACGCACGAGTTAAAAAAAACTAGTTGATATATAACGGTAATGATATTATATATTGGTAATGGTATTATATAATCAACTATGTCATACACATTGTTGTTTTGTGTGGCATCAAAGTAAGATGACCCTAAGGAATGACCCAGTATAGAGTTGGAGCTTTAAAGCATCCATAATGGTGCGCATTCTCCCACAAATTCTTAGTTGAGTCCCACTGCCAACTACACATTTTAAGAATTTCTCTTTCTTAAAAATTCTTCCCAACAATGGTTTTAATTCTTCATCCATTCTTAGATGGGTCCCACTACAACATCATCCACTTTATTTATACAACTTTTTATTTTTATACTTTACAAATAAATTAATTAATACGTATATTTTTTTTAAAATAAATTAATCTGCTTAAAATTGTTATTACTATACTGCATATTCAAATATTCAATAGAAATAAATTAATCCGTTTATAATTATTCAAATTACATAAAAACGTGAATAATTAAAATTATATAAAAACGTGAATAATTAAAATTACATAAAAAACGTTACATAATTAAAATTACATAAAAACGCTACATAATTAAAATTACATAAAAACATGAATAATTAAAATTACATAAAAACATTACATAATTTAACTTACATTAAACTTTTACATAATTCAAAAAAAAGGAAAAAGCCATTTTCAAAAATCACAAACGGTTACAATTCAAAATTTCAAAAAATCAAAAAACAAGCAAATTTTCCCTAATGGCTGACAACTAGACCCACCGCGCCAGAGCTCTTCACGCCCCTCAGCCACACGTGTGTCGCACGTGCTCCTCCTAGCCGTGCAGTGGGTGTCACTCTCTCACTGGCGTCTCTTTCTCTAAAAGATCAATAGTAGCTAGGATTCACGGAATCCGTCAATGCGTTTTGTGATGTAGCTTGTACTGTAGCTACACCCGGTGGTAGAGCTGTTAAAACCGGCCTGCGGGGCGGGTTTGCCCGCGGGCCTAAAAAGCCTGCTACAAAACGGGCCGGGAACGGTCCTAAAAACTGCTAGCCCAACCTGCCTCGCATAGGGCCACGGGCAAATCGGGCAAAGCCCACAAAAAATGAAACTTAAAGATAAGTTAGTTTTAATATTGTACAATTATATACCAATATACCAACAAATGAAACTGAAAGATAAATTCGCAGTCAAATGATGATTTTCTTCCATCACATATTCACATACTCAATTACATAGCTCTAATTTGTATCAAATTGAATACAGAAGCAGCCAAGAAGGTGAAGAAACCATGTGAGGGGCAAGCAGGATGGGAGAGAGAGAGAGGCGCTAAGCGGGAGGAAGAGAGGATCGAATTGACTGCGTGATGCCGTCGTGAATCATGAATTGATCTCTACCGTCGTGAATCGTGCTCTACCGTCGTGAATATCTCTGCGCAATCGACAATCGGCAATCGCAAATCGCAATCCCTAGACAAAGTCGCTATGTTCCCTAGACCGGTGAATAGTGACTGTGAGACGGAGTCGGAGGCCATGGCCCAGGACGAGGCGGCGGAATCGTCGGAGGAAGAAAGGTGGAAGCCGTGCGGTGTGTTGTGCCTGTGTCGTTGTGCGTGAGAGATTCAGAGAAAGAGTGTCAGAGTTTTTTACTTTTTTCAATTTTTGATTTTTGAGTGAGTAATGCTAATTACTAACCCTAAGGTCCATAACTCTAATACTAATAGTCTAATTGGACGGAAAATGGAATGGGCTTGGCGGTTGGGCTGTGCAATGTAATGAGTTGGGCTGTTCAATGTAATGTTTGTAAATATTTTTAAAAATTAAGAATTGTAAGAAAGTGCAGGCAGCCCTCAGCCCGCCCCAACCTGCAAACGGCCGCAACCCGTGTGGGCAAAGCCCGAAAAGCCCGCATCCAAACGGGTATCTAATAAATCAGCCCAACCTGCCTCTAATAGGTGGCGGGGCGGGCATGCCCGCAGGCTTTTGCCCTATGCTCTACCCGGAAAGTCAAATATGTAAACAGCAGAAGACTTTAAACAATTAAACCAACAATAAACACATAAGTTTATAGCTTGTAGATCCAGCCTTATGGCAAAAAAGATTTCACTAAAAATAATTATGTATTTAACAAAACAAATTGTGAAATCACCAAAATACCAAAGCTCTCACAAGACAACAAGTCTTAGAGTGGAAAACCCACTAAAAACACGGTATAGAAAACGTGGAATTAAAAAACAAGCTTCCTAGAAACTAGAAAAGCAAACAGAAACAACAACAAAGTAGTTCATGATGAAACTACACCTGGAGCTTCATCCAGTTTTCCAGTAGCACGCATCAATGCTCTCTGTTTTTCTCACAATTTGAACGGTGTAATCTCTGTATGTATTCTGCTCTACTTGCTATCTTCTGTACGCCATAACCTATATATATATATATATATATATATATATATGTTGGTGGAGACCTACAATATAATTAGGAAACAAAAGACTCTAAGAATCTAAAGGATTAGGAAATAAAGGAGTTAGATTCCATAATCAATTAAACCACCTTTATTACATAGATTTTATTTCCAAATATATGAACTCTTTGAGAGTTTGTAGGAAAAGATTAAATATGGTAATTTCTTACCAAAACTTTGGGACCAAGAAATGTTAAAACAAGACCAAAAATAGGACGCGCCTATTTTGCCCTTACACACACACACTCTCTCTCTCTCTCTCTCTCTCTCTCTTCCTTCCTTGAATTATTAATTAGGAATTTTGGGGAGTAATTCTTATTTGGAAATTGTCCACAATGGTGAACAATTCTTAAACAATTTGGGAATTGTCTAAGAATTGCCCATTGTATATGCTCTTACAAAATGCGAGGTTTCAGGTTCGATCAATTCTCTTGCCCCCTTAGGGAAAAGGTCTATAAGGAAAAAAAAATTAAAACCAAATTTTATTTTTTAAAAAAAAGAAAAAGAAAAAAGTGTGGCATCAAAGTAAGATACAAAATTATCATTAAACATTCATTTCAGACCAAATTATCATTTCCACCAAAACATAACAAAACAAAACAAAATTACAATATAGCTTAGTCTTGAACATAACAACCATTACATTCATTTCTACTTGAACATAAAAAGCATACAAAATACATTCCTTTCATATCATTCATTCATTACAACATAGCTTAGTCTTGCCCAATTATGATTAAGATGAAGATTAGGTTGAACAAACATGATAACACCAAGTAAATCCAAAGGCATTTGTTACTTTGCACTGGTTTTTGAGGTGGATCATACCAAAGAAAAAACCCACATGCCTCTTTATTTCTATAAGAAAAAAGAAAAGTGAGACAAAATGAATAAAATAAAAATCCTGATTTTTTTACCAAAAAATAAATAAAATAAACTTACCCCATATCTTTCACAACCTAAAAACCTTCTTTCTAGACTTGATTAGTCCAAGATGTCCGTATGACATTGATCATTCCACAATGACATAAAACTTCTCTATTCATCATTGTGCAAATGTGTCTGTTTTTTATATAGAAACAAAAGTGGGTGTGTGTTTATAAATGATGTAGGATGTGAGTTTATATATTGAATTTTTTCCCTGTAACAGTTAGGGTCCATTATGCAATCCGAAAAATTGTACAAGGTTTAGTCTAGGATTAAATTTGGCGGGAAATGAACTTTTGGAATAGCTAGGACTCATTTGTCACCGCCAAGTGCACGTAGGATGCCACGTTGGCATCCTACTCAGACTCACGTTAGAATTTAAAGTGTGAAATAGATGGAGTGTTCTAATTGCACTGGAAATAATAGGTTGGTTTTCAATAAGCCTATAAACAATTGTCAGAGGGTTCAATTTACAATACCTAAAATAAGTCGAGGTTTTTTTTATGTAGTTCTCCTTTTCAAAACACATTTTTTAGAAGCTAATATTTGCGGCGGTGAAAAGGAGGGGTCTGTTTTAATAATACAGTTTATTCAAACATTGCATTGAAACAAACTATAACAACTAAAAAGTTATTTTTTTAGTATGCATTTGTAGGAAATGCATGATTTAAATCTACGTTTTAAACCAAACAGACCCTAAAAGACTAATGGATTCATTGCAATGACACGATGTAATTGTTTTAAATGAAGATCAACATTCCCTCGACAATCAAGTATACTTCAATCTAGGGCTGGCGATTGGGTGACTTGGGTTGAAACGTGTACCATGTCTAGAGATGTTAAATTGGGTCGGCCCTAAACATATAGGGTCAGCCCTATAGGGTTGTGACCATATAGAGTCACGGGTAGAGCTGTCAAAACGGGAAAAACCCGCGGGCAAGCTCACCCCGCCCCCTATTAGGGGTGGGTTGGGCTGGTGTTTTCTATACCCGTTAGGATGCGGGCTTTTCGGGCTTTGCCCATGCGGGCCGCGGGGCTTTTGCGGGTTGGGGCGAGGCGGGCCGCAGACATACCGCATTTTATGGACCCTAGAATTTGGACTTTGTATTGTTAGGCTATTAAGTAATTGGCCCAGCCCAAGTGTAAGTTTATGGACCTAACTACCTAAGTCGTAAGTCACTAAGGAGTAAGGAGTAAGGACTCTTAAGGTTACTGGGTTAGGCTTAGGTAAGCTGTAACTAGATTGGTAAAACATATAAACACGTCATTGGACGGTTGTTTTCTCCATGATATTGGATTAGTTTACACGCCAGCTTGGAGTTTATTTCGATGATTTCACTAGATGCAATTAATGTAAATAAAAATTACAAAAACTTATAAAATATGATCTTACCAAAATTTTATACTTTTTTTATTTTGGATATATAGCTCCTGTTTAAAAGTTATATATTTTTTTAAAAAAATAATATTTTTAGTAGTTCATAAATAATAAAATAACAATTATAAACCTTAATTTTTTGAAAGTATATTCTTTAAGCGAAATATCTTAAAATAAAATAATGGACTTTTTACCCAAAATAAAAAAAGTATAAAACATATCTACTTTACCCAAGTTATATTTTGTCTAATTGGTGTATATTGGTAAATAAACCCAAAAGCCCGCAGCTTGCAGTTTGCCCTACCTGGCGGCGGTTTGGGCTAGGGGTTTTCAGGCCCGTTATGTTCGCGGGCTTTCCCGCCCCGCAAACCCGTTTTGACACCTCTAGTCACGGGTTAAACAAGTCATTTAAACGAGCCACTCAAATCGCAACCCCAACCCTAACCTTGCAGGGTACAGTTTAACAGGATCAGCCCTATTAATACATGATGCCTTATTTAAATCAAAAAATCGAAATTAAGTAACAAACATATTGACGGACAAGTGACAATGATTAACAATACGAATTAAAAACATGAAATCGAGTTTTCTTTTGAGAAAGTATCTTCTTCAACATCATTATCCTCTTCACTTATAATAATAAAATAACATAAAATAAATGTTGGTAAAAAGTTAATACAATCAAATATTTTAATCAAAATAGTAAAATATAATACTAAGGTCACCCGTTTAACACATAATTTAAACGGGTTGCATTTTCCCAACCCTAACCCTTTCCGATTCTCGATTAGCAAGGTCAACCATGCGGTTCTCGACCCTTTTAACATATCTAATTATGTATCCAAAAATATCATTTTGACCAATTTTGGAAACTTATATGTCTTAGAAGTTACGACCATGTTTGAGTTTGACTTTCATCAAATTTTCAAATACACATGCATCATCACAAAGCTAACAGGGGATAGACATTGGTTTACCAAAAGAAATGATAATATATATTAAGCATTTGAATTTCGAACAAATAAGTTTGGATGGTTGAGTGGTGTAAGAGGTCATCCTTAAGTTCCTTTCCTTCTGAGAGGTTGTGGGTTTGAATCTCAATTCTAACATTTTGAACTCTCATTTTAGCCAAAAGCTTCCAGCCTGCGGGCCAGCCCTAGAACCTGTCACCCAAACCAGTTTGCCCGTGACCCTATAGGGTCAACCTGTTTAGCTAGTTTATTAAACGGATTTGATTTTTCCAACCCTAACCCTTTCATGTTTTCGATTAATAGGGTCGACCCAACAGTTTTCGGTCTTTTTAACATTTCTAACCATGTCATGGCCCGTTATAACCCAAAATTAATTGGGTTGAAATGGGTTGGGTCGCAACGGGTTAGAACGGGTCGACCTTTTTCTACCCACATTTTCCAGCAAAAACCCTACATTTATATAGCAAAAAAATAACGGGTCGAAACGGGTGACAGGTATGACCCGTGTTAACCCGAACCAAATCAACCTTTTTTTTTTTTTGTTGAAATGAGTAACTCGTTTCGACCCAAAAAATTTAACAGACTAGGTTGGTTTGTGTAATTTTCAAATCGGGTTGGATGAGTTAACGGGTTTTCAGTTGTAATTGACATACCTACTTCAATCCTATCATACACTACACAATTCCAATACTTGGAACCGCAAAAATACATGAATATACACACTTGTGGCCATTGGCTGTTCATTTGACCCGTGGGCGCACTACCAATCTTGACCCATCTACCCAATCGAACTCCTACATGCCTATTGTGTATTACTCCAATAATGAATTTCATTAATAAGCTTTATAACCTTGCCTTCCTAAGTATCTTGATAGAACGAACTAATAACATAAATTCTAGGAGAAAAAAAAGTAATATTCTATTTCTGGCAACCCTTCAGAATTAGAACATCTCTAATGCTAATGTGGATGCAAAAAAATATTAAATGCCACCTAAGATTTATATCCTTTCTGAAAGAAAAAAAAAACCTTTCAATTGTAAATGTGGATGATGAGTGTGGATATGATGTGTCAACCAAATTTGTTCATATTGTGGATAACAATGTCAATAATTCTACTTGAGGATGCTGATACATTATAATCATCATTTTTCTTTTTTAAAACTATTTCTATTAGTTTTTTCCTTTTCTTTTTATTTTTGTTGTCAAATTTCATTTTGGTGGTGGGATGTATGTCACGTAAGATTAAATCCACATTTGCATTAGAGATGTCCATTTTGATTGAATGTAAATGAAGAGAAAAAAATGACACATATGATTGAAGGTATTAATTACCCACGGCCACGTAAGATCAAATCCACAATTACATTGATGATGCTCTTAGAATAAAAGGATTATTTGTGATTTCTTTTTACACTACTAGCCCTGAGACTATCTAAAATAGTACATTTTTTGCACGAAATATCTTTCACCATCTTCATCCATCCTTTTCATTTTTTTCTTGGCACATGCCATTGAAGCATCCTTGGAGATGGTTCGTTTGTGAGTGAAATGACAAATTTACTAAAATCATTACTTGAAGGATTGGAAAATTAGATTGGAGTATGGGTTGGGGGGGTGTCGGTGGGCAATTTGTAACCTTTCTTCGGCGTTATCTCTTCATTTAGAACAATATATATATATATATATATATATATATATATATATATATATATATATATATATATATATATATATATATATATATATATATATATATATATATATATATATATATATATATATAACAGATCAAAGGTTGGAAAAAACTAACTATTGTCCAGGATTGATTTTTACCAAACACAATTATTGGCCAGGATTTAATCTCACATATCTCAACTGTGTGTAACGATTGGTCTCCAAGGAAACCATCCCTATTTTCTCTCCTCAAATATGTTTCTCTTTCTCAAGTCCGGTCCTCTCTCTTCCTCCTCCTAGCGTCTTCCTCCTCACCATCTCTCTCTCTCTCTCATCTTTATCTCGGTTTCTTCCTCCTTACCATCTCATCCATCGCCGGAGTTTGTAGCGTTAAAACCCAATTGTAAGTTTTGTAGCGTTGTCGTTTTTTTTTTTGGTTTGTGTTCTGGATTTTTCTTTTTGGTTTTTGAAGTGTGGTTCTTTTTGTGTTCCTTTTCTTCTCAATTTTTGTTTTTGGTTTTTGAAGTAGCCACAAATTGATGAGGGTCACATAAATTTAAGTGGAGGGTTTGGGGAAATTTTCTATATGATTTCTTCTCGATTTTTGTTTTGGGTTTTTGATTTACATAAATTTAGCCATAAATTGCAGAGGTATGGGGAATCTTGATTTATATTTTAAGAATAGGGTCAGAAATTATTAGGTTAAAGATTCAAGAGCTTGATTGGCATCATAAATCTGAGACAAATTAGGGCATAAATAAAGCAGAAAAGACTCACCAATTTGAGCATAGAAAACAACAAATCAGAAACCAAAAGCGCATAATCTGAGAGAGGGAACAAGTTGATTGTGCAACCCCCCCCAAAAAATTGGCTCGCCCGAACCCCGACAGAGCGCTACCCCCGAGACCCCCAATCAAAAACCTTGCTCGGATACCATGTTGGATTTGATAATCCCATAAGCCAGGGAAGGTGAAGAGAGGAGTACACTATGGAGTAATCATTTTCCATGATACCATAGGAAGCAGGGGTGTCTAAACGTGTAGGAGAAAAGGAATTAAACCAACAAAACACATCACCTCCATATCTGGTGGAAGCTATGAATGCCCAATGCGTGCACTTAATTAGAAAAACCTCAAGTCATTTTCTCAGATCACTATACTCTACGTCTCTACCCACATGAATCTCACTTCTAATTTTCATTTTCGTTTCCTGTTTTTATACTTCTAGAAACAGTAGTTCATTTATGCAGAAAAACTATTTTCCTGATATTTTTTTGGTAATTTTTGAGTGTTAATTTTTAACAAAGTTAGGTGGTTTGGGTATTAAAATGGGTATCAGTTTTTTTTGGAAATTTTTGGGTTTAGATTTGAGTTTTTTTTTTTTTTTTTGTGTTTGATTACCATGATTTTTTCTGGGTTTTAATTCAAGATCATGTATTCAAGCGTTGTATGTTATTCAACTGATGCATTGATGGTTATACCACACAGCCCTTTGATGTGTACTACAAAGTGTAGTGTTGCTTTGTTTCATATTCTCTTGCAAGCACCTTTTGGTTTCTATGAAATTTATTTGGATTGATTCCATCAGTGTTTGGGGATCTAAGTGGTGCAAAAATCGTAATGCCTTGGACAAATTTATAGAAAATGAACCAAAGGTTTTTCTAAAAAAAAAAACCTAGAATACATGATCTCGATCCAGAAAAATCCTTGGTTCATTTTCGATAAATACAGTCTAGGTAATTTTTGCGACAACTGTTGTTAGCTAGGATGGTCAAAATTAGATGATAACCAAAAGGCATTAGTCTTATGTCAAAATAAAACCACTGAATTTGTTCTTCCAAGTTTAATTTTTGTTTTGTATGGATGGTGACTAATTGATCCAAAATCAGTCGAGTTCGTGATCAAAACAATGTTTAAACTGGATGGAGTATCAAATCAAAATATTTAATGGTAGAAAATATATAATTAAAATTTTCTTAATATCAGAGACGGAGAGTGATTTTAGAGAGAGAGAGAGAGAGAGAGATGGCATGGGATTGCAAAAAATAATATTGTAATTATTTCATTTAATAATAATCAATGTCATTTTGAGTTGACTAAATTTTTAGTTTTTTTTCATTTATTAATTTTTTGATAAAAAAGTGTCATTTTATTTTTTAAAATTTTTAATGTGTAATTTTCTTAATTTACCCTTTTGGTTTCAACAATTAATCCTTCTATCAAGAATGTCATTGTCGTTCATGAACATGAAATAATAAAAAATTTATTAACCTTTGCTAATAATTAATGGAGATATAATACATTATTTTTTAGTAATTATTTTATGTAATTAGCATTTTTTGCATTTCAATTTCTACTTAAATTATTTACAAAATATATGAAGCAACTTCCACTCACATATTTTAAATTGTGTTTTAGACCGTTTTCATTAAATAATAAAAAATGTATTAACCTTTGCTAATAATTAATAAAAATATAATACATTATTTTTTTTGTAATTATTTTATGTAATTAGCATTTTTTGCATTTCAATTTCTACTTAAATTAATTACAAAATCTATGCAGCAACTTCCACTAGCAGATTTTAAATTTAAATTGTGTTTTTGACAGTTTTCATTAAATAATCAAAAATGTATTAACCTTTCCTAATAGTTGATGAAAATATAATACATTATTTTTTTTGTAATTATTTTATTTAATTAACATTTTTTGCATTTCAATTTCTACTTAAATTATTTACAAAATCTATGCATCAACTTCCACTAACAGATTTTAAATTGTGTTTTAGACGGTTTTCATTAAATAATAAAAATGTATTAACATTTGCTAATAATTAATGAAAATATAATACATTTAGATTACTAATACTCCTTTTTCTATTAATAAAATCTAGAATGGTACCGCCCTTGTTTCCTTAAAAAAAAATTCCAAAAGTAATTTTTAATTTTTTTTCCGCTGTTGAACAATCATATTGCTTTAATTGATTACCGATAGGTGTTCATTTTTAATTTGTTATTTTGTAAGTTTGAGTTTCCTTTGTTCAACATATTCATAAACACTTAGGGTTAGAGTACCTGTATGTCATCATACCCAGAAAATTTTTAGACTCTTTTTGAAACATTATTAAAATATATATTTATTTCTTTAAATATTAACACCCTCTAATACTGACATCCTCCCCTCCTCGCGTCGTGCCATAGGCACGGGCACAAATACTAGCATATATATAATATAAAATACATCAGTCGGTTACAAAAAGCTAATTACTGGTCAGGATTTGTTTTTTACCAAACACAATTACTGGCTATGATTTAATCTCACAATCTCAACCGTTTTTATCACGTTTTTTTCCATCCCTATTTTATATATATATATATCTCTCTCTCTTTTTATGTATCGCTTTCTCTCTCCTTTCTGCCTATTCATCAGTTTCTCTCTTTGATCTCTCTTCTTCTCACGTTTTCTCTCAACCTCTTCTTCCTCTCTCTTATTCTCTCTTCCCAACCTATTCCTCTCTCTTCTTCGATTCCTCATCCGATTCCTGAACCTATTCCTATTATTGGGTTTATATATCTCGATCTCCCTTGTTTCTGCCTCGCTATCTCTCTCTCTGAAAAACTTGATAATCGACCTCGAAGTTTGTCTGAGAATAGCTTTCTTAAAAGCCTTTCGACAAATAAACAGAGGGCCAGTACTGTTGCTAAGATCAAAGTTGTGGTACAAATTTTTCTCATTGTAATTAAAAAGTGTTATTCTTTAAACTTCTAGCTAAGGTTCTAGTCCTTTTTACCCTGTAATCAATTGCAAAAGGATATTGTTGGGATTGACAATGTTTAACTCAAAAAAAGGTGTGGGGTTTGCAATTAGTATATGTCTACTTGATAAGCCAAGTTTCATTTTGTTGATACACATCAAAATTTCGGTTGATCTCTCTCTGTGTACTTTCGTTTGGGTTTGTGATTTTTATTTTTGTTTTTTCTTATTGCTTTTTGAATGATTGGTTGTTGAAGATGATTTGACGTTTATAATCGAGAAATTGGATAACAGCGCCATGGCTACAACCCACCACGGTTTCAATCTCCCTCCCTCCCTTGGTTGCCCAATTTGACTTACCGAGTCCAATTAAGTGGGCCAACTCTGATTCAGCAGAAAGAGGGTTAATCGACAATGACGCTCAATGAGAGAATTAGTGCAACTTTGTTTGAGTTGTTGTACCTGGATCGTCCACCGTTGACCCGTTAACACGGCAGAAATCGAAGGGGTCTATGAATGGGCCAAGATTGTTGATGTGGTTCACCCAAATGACTTTCGTTTTGTGTGTGCCATTTTAGTTGGTGGGGTTGGGTTGGTTTGGGGTTTTTGAAATCAGACTTTAGCTTTGGGTTGAGTTTTAATCTTTCTCTCTCCATCAACGCCGAGTTTATGCCTGAATTTGATCAGTTAGTGCATCAGTGTTATGGTTTATTTTCAATAAATGCAAGCGAATGACAATCCTGTAGAAACTGATAAAAGTTTTGGAATAATGGCATAGCCTCTCCATTGATTTAATCACCTATTTATAGGGAGATTTACAATTAGGGTTACACTTGGAGTAGGGAACAAGAAACATATACAAGAAAGGAAACAAAATAAGGAAAGAACTCTACAAGGAAATTGCCACTAATTACTAATTACAAATCAACAGGAATAAGGAAAAGATATTATTCTCTAACATGCCCCCGCAAGATGGACGTCCGAGAGGAGAGACCAATCTTGTGCAGTAATAGATGAAACCGTTGACGAGCAAGAGGCTTGGTCAAGGCATCGGCCAGTTGATCGGCCGAGGAGATATGACAAACGCGCAGAAGCCCATCCTGAACTTGTTGTCGAATAAAATGAAAGTCCAAAACCACATGCTTCATGCGAGTATGAAAGACCGGGTTGGAGCAGTGACTCGTGGCGCCCACATTGTCACAGTAGATGACTGGTTGGGTTGAGGAGGTGAGACCGAGTTCGCCAAGAAGAAAGACAATCCACGACCTCGGCCAGGCCAGCGCCCGTATTCGATCGAGGAGCGAGCTCTGATCCTCTGTTTCTTGGAGCTCCAAGAGATCGGGTTGCGTCCAAGATAGACAATGTAGGCACTCGTGGATGTGTAGTCATCCTTGTTGCCAGCCCAGTCGACATCAGTAAAGGCATGGAGGGCAAGAGGAGACTGGCGATGAAGAAGGATGCCTGTATTGATAGAGCCACAGAGATACCGAAGAACTCTTTTGACCGCAATCCAATGCTCAGTGGTCGGCCTGTGCATGAACTGAGAGAGTTTGTTGACAACGAAGGCAACATCAGGCTGAGTGAGAGACATATATTGAAGACTCCCGACCATGGCTCGAAATTCTGTCGGATCTGAGAGAGCAGTGCCCGTGTGAAGAGTTAAGGCAGGCGAGGTAGCAAGGGGCGTAGCTACCGGGCGAGCATCGGTCATGCCGGTGCGAGCAAGGAGATCAGCTATGTACCCACGCTGGGAAAGCAGAAGACCACTTGGGCGCTTAACAACTTCAACCCCAAGAAAGTAATGAAGATCACCAAGGTCCTTGAGAGAGAAGCGATTGGCGAGCAGAGAGATGAAAGTCTGAACTGCAGCGGGTTGGTTCCCAGTGACAATGATGTCATCCACATACACAAGGAGATAAATGATAGTGCCCGCAGTACGAAGGATGAACAGTGAAGTGTCTGCCACTGAGTTGGTGAAACCGGAGTCTAGAAGAAACTGACGAAGCTCATTATACCATGCTCGGGGAGCCTGCTTGAGACCATAGATAGCCTTGTGAAGCCGACACACATGATCATGTTTGTCTTTGTCCGTGAACCCAGGTGGTTGAGCCATGAAGACCTCCTCAGACAGATTGCCTTGAAGAAAGGCATTGTTCACATCCAGTTGTCGAATATCCCATCCTTGACAAACAGCCAGTGAGAGAACAAGACGAACAGTGGTCGGTTTAACTACCGGGCTGAAGGTCTCGTGATAGTCAACCCCTGGTCGCTGGTGAAATCCCTTGGCCACTAAGCGGGCTTTATAGCGATCAATGGAGCCATCAGCATGGCGTTTGATGCGGTAGATCCACTTACAGCCAACAATATTGCGAGCATCTGCCGAAGGAACAAGTTCCCAAGTACCATTGCGAGCGAGTGCATCAAACTCCTCAGACATGGCCTGACGCCACTTCTCATCTTTCAGAGCCTGAGTGACACATGTTGGTTCACTGTCCGCTGCCAGTTGAGCCGAAAGACTCAGTTTGTTGATGGGTTTGAAGATATTATTCTTAGAGCGAGTAACAATGGTTGAAGTGCCAGAAGCAGCGGTCACAGGAACAGGGCGAGAGACACGTGCAGTGCAGACCAGTGGTCGTACAGAGAACAGTCAGCGGGCACATGAACAGGCTCAGCAGGCATGGTGCAAGTAGAAGCAGGGTTATCCTCGGGTATGGATCTGGTAGCCGAGGAAGGTTGAGCAGGCAATACAGGACTAGTAGCGGGCACAGGTGAGGCCGGGGGAGGCTGGGGTATGGGCGAGCTGAGATCAACCACATTCTGATTAGTGCGAGGAGAAACTGGCGGGGAGGCACTGGAGCGAGCAGCCGATGGTGTGTATGAGTGACCGAGCAGTTCATGAGGGGGGAGCCAAGAGACACTATCATAGGTACCTGGGCGAGCAGGGCTGGTGGCCGGGGTGGACATTGGAAAGGTAGACTCGACAAAACGAACATGACGCGAGATGTACAGCTTGGTGGTGCTCGGATCATAGCAGAGATAGGCACTCTGAGTGAGCGAGTATCCAAGAAAGACACACGGAGTGGAGCGAGCAGCAAGCTTGTGAGCGGAGTAAGGGCGGAGCCAAGGGTAACAGAGACAACCAAAGGCACGAAGTTTGGAGTAGTTAGGCAGAGAACCAAAAAGTTTATAGTAGGGAGACTGGTGAGCGAGGGTGGGTGTTGGTAGCCGATTTATGAGATAGGTCGCGGTTTGGAAAGCAAACGACCAGAAAGGCAGCGGAAGAGAAGCACGAGAGAGAAGGGAGAGACCAGTCTCAACAATGTGGCGATGTCGACGTTCGGAGAACCCATTGTGTTCCGGGGTGTGAGGGGGCGAGGTAAGGTGAGAGATGCCATGGGCGGACAGGTAGGCGGCCAAGCCAGAGTCCCGGGCAAGCCCCAAATACATACCACCATTGTCCGAGTAAAGGGTGACAATGGTGGTTTTAAAATAATTCTCCACTAAGGCTTTAAACTTAGGAAAGATGGAAGCGACCTCAGATTTGAGTCTGAGCGGGTAAAGCCAAATGTAATGGGTATAGTGATCAACAAAGATCACATAGTATTTGAACCCATCAATAGAGGGAAGGGGGAGGTCCAAACATCAGTATAAATAGTTTGAAGAGGGAAAGTAGACACAATAGTATTTTGATGAAAATGAATTTTATGACTTTTATTAGAAAGGCAATCATTACAATGAACAGGAGAGCGAGTAGTGTCTAATGCTAAACCTAGGCTAGATAGTATCTGACTTTGGATGGGGCTAGACGGATGGCCAAGACGATGATGCCAGTCCTGATGAGAGACTTTGGAGCTGACACAAGCAGAGGGGTGGGGCTGGGTGACTATGGTCGGCCATTCATACACACCTGACACCGTCCTTAGACTGTCCGGTCAACAGTATTCTCCTTGTCAGCAGATCCTTCACATGAAAAGAAGTTGGTAAGAACTCAATAGAGGTATTATTAGAGAGGCAAAATTGAGATATAGATATAAGATTCTTTTTCATGTCAAGAACAAATATAACATTATGAAGGGAAAAAGTGTGTGAGGGTGTATAAAGGGAGGAGAAACCAGTTTTGGAGATAGTTAATCCAGTACCATCACCAATGACCATGTCATCCATGCCCGTGTAGTTGGAGTGTAGCGAGAGATTGCCCAGGTCGCTAGTGACATGATGAGAGGCACCACTGTCGAGTAGCCAGTTCGGTGTCCCCGTGTCTGCCGTGGTTGCAAGGTGAGCCCGTGGTTGCAACTTGGAGCCACTTGCTGAGTTGGGAGTAGCGGGTAGAGATGTGGTGGCGATCAGTTGAAAGCTGGGGCAGCGAGTAACCGAGTGGCCCTGTTGGCAGCATGCTTGACACTTGCCCAAATACCGGCCGCCGCGTGGTGAGCGGATGCCGGGGTTGGGAAGGTGGCCGAGGTTGCGAGGGCGGCTGATACCGAGCTTGCGAGGAGCATTGCCGAGCTGTCGAGATATTGCTCCTTGGTGCAGCAGGGTTGGCCGAAGTAGGGTGCAAGAAGGACGAAGGCTGAGACTGCTTCAAAAGTAGCTCGCTATTGATGAGTTTTTCATGAAGCTCATCAAACGATATGGGAGTATCCCGTCCTTCAACCACATCCACGATGTGGCGGTAGTCATCATCCAAACCACCGAGGATGGTCTCAATGAGATCCTCGTGGTCAAGAGGTGTGCCCAGAGCAGCGAGTTCATCAGCCCGACTTTTGACAGACTGCATGTAGTCGGTGATCAACTGAGATCCCTTGGTTGCTCGCTTGAGGTAATCTTTGATCTGTTTAATGTGACCGCGAGTTGGGCGAGCATAGGTATGAGCCAGATGAGCTTCCCGACTGTTGGATCGAGGAACTGGGGGCGCATGAAGCCAACAAGAGCCCCAAAAGGAGTTTGTCTTGGTGAATCCAAGGCCGGTAGTGAGGGTTTGGGGTGGGGACGCCCTTGGATGTTTGGGCATCCTTGGTGAGGACAAGTGGGAGGCGGGCATGGGTGTGAACCGTCTACAAACTTGTCAGTCATAGCCAATGAGGGTGGCCTCAACTTGGAGTTTCCAAGCTATATAATTGGTAGAGGTGAGTTTGGTGATGTTGCGGTGGGAGATATTGATGAGGTCGAAGGTTTGAGTGGGATCAAGAGGGTTTTTGACGGTGAGAGAGTGATTTCCGTTAGCCATTGTAGAGGGTGTGTAGGGCGGCGGCTAGAGGAAGAGGAAGAAGGTTTTAGGAGCAGAGCTCTGATACCATGTAGAAACTGATAAAAGTTTTGGAATAATGACATAGCCTCTCCATTGATTTAATTACCTATTTATAGGGAGATTTACAATTAGGGTTACACTTGGAGTAGGGAACAAGAAACCTATACAAGAAAGGAAACAAAATAAGGAAAGAACTCTACAAGGAAATTGACACTAATTACTAATTACAAATCAACAAGAATAAAGGAAAAGATATTATTCTCTAACAAATCCATACCAGCATTGAGTTAATATGATGATTTAGGGGTATAAACAGTTCCCCATATTATCATCATAGGGAGTGAAGTTGATTTATATCAATCCATTACTCACATGCATGATCTACTGCTATAAAGTCTTCTGTTGGCATCAAACTTGATCTAATAATGAATAGATGGATTCCTAAGTATTGTCTGATGATGTACATAGAGTCGCATGTCCAGCCCGGAAGTGTACAAAGTACGTAGAAGATATACCTTTTATATTCGTTTAGTGAGTCGCCCTTTTTCTCTTTTGGCAAAAGAAAATTTGTATTTATTTTAATTTTTTAGAAATGACATAAGTAATAATATGTATGACGACTAATTCAGAATTCTTCCGATTTTTTATATAGTTATTATTTGTTGTTAGTATTTCCTTTTCGAGGTCAGGCTCCTCCGTCATCCCTGTTATAAGGGCAAGGTTGGTTGTCCCCCTCAAATTTGTAATTTTATTTCTACTAATAAAATCTACCAAGGTACCGCCACTGTTTCCCTAAAACAAAAATTACAAAAGAAAGTTTTAATTTTTTATCCACTGTTGAGTGATCATATTTTTTTAGTTGATTACCAAGAGGTCTTCATTTTCAATTTATTATTTTAGACTCTTTTTGAAACATGATTAAAACATATATTGATTTATTTAATTATTGACGCCCTCCAATACTTACATCCTCCCCTACACGCGCTGTGCCATGAGCACATGCACAAAGACTAGTATATATAATGTCAGAAGCGTATAGCCCTCCTATTTATGGTAGTTTCTCGTATAAACTAATTTTCTAAAAATGGATCTTCATAAAATTATTATAATCAACAATTTTTAATAACAACTAGTTTTAGACCCGTGCGTTTAACACACAGATATCTATCATTTTCAATTAAATAATACATAAACAAGACGAAGAGACAAAATAAAATAAAAATAATAAATTAAAGATACGTAATGTTGGAGGTATATTCAATCGTGTTCACAATGGCTTTAAGAAAATAATTTGAACCATCATCACGATATGTTAAATTAATAATTGACATAATACTTGGGCCTGCGATGAAAATCGATAAAAAATATTATATTTCTTGTGTTCATTACCAGTATAATACCTGAAAAAAAGATTATTATTGTAAATAATAATAAATAAATAAATTTATTAATATTCACTTTAATTTTTTTTACTGTTAATAAAATAAACAAATAGTTGTAGACAGCCCAATTTCGTACCTCTGATATGTAACATGACATAAAATATCAAGACATGTTAAAAGGACTAACAAATGTCAAGTTATAGGGTTAAAAATGCAAAAGAAAAGGCAGGATGCATAAACAGTTAAATACAGGGGGTCTAAGTGTCAAAAAGAGGAGAAAAAAGGCCGTGGGCACTGCACATAGCCATCCCAGGCGTCGCGCCTAGCCTCACTATGGGTAGCGCCCAATAGTGCCCCCAGCACTGTAGCAGCTAGCCTTTGGTGCAATCTTCTCAGCGCACGGTACAAGCTGGTGAAGTACATAAAGTAAAACTTAACAGCGAAGGAAGCCTCATTCTCAGCCTATAAATAAGAGGACCCGGTTTGTGAGAAACAGAAGAGGGAACACACAGTGAGCACACAGTTCACAAACTTTCACCGCGTAGTGAGTGATCGTCCTCCCGAGAGAACGCCGAATGAATTTCTTCCTCTAGCCCCGAAGCCCTGCCAAATCTCCCCAAAACACTAAAACTCTCCGGTCAAAGTGAAACCTAGTTACCCTGCTAGGATTCCGCGCTATTCCACCGGTCCAAAAATCCCAAAAAGAGCAGTTGCTCTGCCCGAATCCAGACGTTAAATCAGCAAAAAACAAACAGTTGCTCTACCTGATTTCCGAAGCCAGCAAGCAAACAACACCAGTAAAACAAACAGTTGTGTCGCCCAGATTCCGAGGCGAAAAGTAACTAATCGGAGTAGTCACTCTGCCCGAATCCCTGCAACAGCAAAGCAGCAGCAAAAAGACTCCCTCTCCTTGAAGGACAGAGCGAGCGCACCCTAGAACCTACCAGAAGCTAGTTGGTACGGGATAAAACACCCACGCTTCAAGAGGTAGGCTATTTAATGTTTATTTTATAAAAAAAAGTGCTATTTAGATCAGCCCAATGTAAGAAAAATAAGCAGTTGTGCTGCCCGAAATTCTATAGAAAATAGCACTAAAAACAGTCATTATTATGACCAAATTTTTATAAATGTATTTGTAACTCCAGGCAGGAGGCTGGTGTAAGTTTGTAATAATTTACTTATATGTATGCAAATATATATTTAACGCTTTATTTCAACTATTAAATAGATATAAAAAAGCATATTTTAGTCAAAAAACTATTTTGAGACCGAAATGGCGAGTTAGGTGCCTAACCTATTCCCACCTCGTAAATTAGCCTCCGAACCCTTTACAAATATGTTTTTTTTTCCTTAAAATAAAGATGACGACTCCGTTGACCACATTTTGAGTCCACAATTGAGGTCAATCGTATTCCACCCACTTTAAAAGATTTTAAAACCACCCGCTTCTCGGTAGCGGAGGAATCGGTCGAAAATCAGGGCACTTACAGTGGTGACTCCGTTTGGGACGTTGTTTTTATTTTAAATAAAATAAAAACGGAGGGCTAGGCTCATTTTTCATAAAAAAAGAAAAAAAACAAGTTTTCTTTTGTTTTTGGCTAAATATCCTTATATTTATTTAACAGTTTAAATACTGCATTTATATGTGTGCGTGTGTATATATATATATATATTTGTGCATATAACCGTGGAAACTTGCAGCAGTTTCGTTTCGGGTACCATTGCGAATAAAAAAAAAGGAAACAAAAATAGAATTTTGGGCAGGATAACAAAAAAAAAAGTAGGGGCTTATTATCGCTTTATTTTATTTTATTTTACTTTATTTATTATTCCTCGCAAAATATGTAAATATTCTTTTATTCTGTCATTTTATTTTGGGGATTAGGACCAAATGTAATTACTAGGAACTGATAGATTCCCCACTTTTCTTTCTATTTATTGATTTGAATGGCCGTCACGCTCGCTCGCACCGTCCTTTTGAGGATTCAAACTAATTAGCCGAGAAAATTCACAAAGAACAGAAAGACGGGTCATTTACTGCTTTATATATGAAAAAAAAATTACTGCTTTTTAGATGCCTCACACACGTGCACGCACGTATAAATATTCTGAATTGCTACCCTACACCATGGCCAGCCTACCCCCTGCATCAGCCAAAGTTAAATACATATAGATTCTCAAGACACTTCATGGACCGATCGGTTTTTATATATTTAAATTATTGACCAATCCCTATTGCAAAAAGAACAAAAATAAATAAATAAATAAAGATATATGTACAGGGAATAATTTTTATGATATTCAACCTAGACCATTCGAATAGTGGATCCTGGAAAAAGTTTTGGCCCTTCGCCTGAGATCAGTCAAATCTTGGGGAGTCGAAAGACAGGTGGAATGCGAAGGTTTTATACTCTGGAGAAAGAATCCATTGTTCCAGGAAAAGTCCTGAGACTGTCAAAACAAAACAGGTGCTTGTCCGATCAATCTTAGGGAAAATGAACAATAGTAATAATAATAATAATAATAATAATAATAATAATAATAATAATAATAAATACACACTGTACTCAAAACAAAAAGCGTGAAGCCTTCCCTTCTAATACCTTCAACCCGTTTTCCTCAGAAACCTGGCCCGAGTTTGGAAAGGAAGAGATAGCATCGGTCGATTGATATGGGGTATAGGCACGGAGGTCATATCCGAAAATATTAGAATCAGTTCAGAAAGTATAGATTTGGGCAAAATGGCCGCCGAAAATGAACAGTCTACCGTGGGTATTGATATAGGGGCTTCCGGGTACGCTTCGACTCCGGATATGCAGCAATGGTTAGATCAAAATTTGGGTGCACATGTTGATCGCTTATTGAGCCAGATAGCAAACCTCGTACAAGGTCCAAAACTCAATATTGAGGGAATTACTTTCCCTGGAACCCCTCAAGAAGCCTCTACTTCTCATACTCTTTTAAACCCAAACCCTAAGCCAAACACTAACCTTCCACCAACCGCTAGCACCTCAATCACCAATTTCTCACCGAATACTTATTACCAAAATTTCAACCCTTTCCTACCAAACCCATCATATCCTTTCCCAAATACCAACATTCCCCAAAATCCAAGTGGTCTCTCATTTCCCATCACCAATCCACTCCAAAATAGCCCACATATGGATCCCAGAAGCTATGCCCAGCCAAGACAAGTGACGACTTATCTACCAATCAATGGTTTTGGTTGTCAGCCCGAAGCCGCAAATATCCTACCTCCTCAAAATCCTTACCAAATACCTTAGCCAATCCCAGGAATAAATCCAGTTCTCCCCAATCCTTCAAATATATACCAAAACCCAGCACCACCTCCCACAAAAATAGAGGCAGATATGTAGAACCTTAAGAGAATGATGCTCAAGGTCTTGAACAAAGGGGAATTTTCTACGCAGGCATTAACGCTACAACCCTCAGGTATATTGCCCTCAAAATTTAAAATGCGTGACATAGAGAAATTTGATGAGACTGGATGCCCTATATCCCACTTAAAATCTTATTCTACCGCTATGCAGTCAAGGGGAGCAAGCTTCGAGGCTATAGCTTCCAATTTTCATCTGACCTTGGTAGGGGCTACTAAGAAATGGTTTATGATAGCAGATAACAGTACGGTTGCTACTTGGGATCAAATGGCTGAGGAATTCCAAAAGAGATACAAAGACAACAGTAACTCTGAGAATAGAAGGGAACTTGAGGCATGCACCCAAAAGGAAAAAAAAAACCTTTGCAGACTTTGCAACCAGGTGGAAGAAGAAATTTGCCTAGACTTTAGATCGATCTGATCCATCTGAATCAGCCCGATTGTTTATAAAAAACCTCCAGTCAATTTTATCTTGAACGCATGAGGTATCTTCCGTACAGTGATTTCAATGCCATTGTTGAAATAGGAAATCGTATCGATAAAGAAATATGTACATGGTTCCTAGAAATTGATGCACCTCCAAGTTCATTTTGCTACTCTAAATCAGAGCAAGCATCTACGGAAGAAGTCAACGTTGTTGAAAGAATCCCGAGTGAAAAGTACAGTAATATGTCATAGTCATATAGGATAGATAAGTCTGCCAATGTATGCTCCAATGTCACTGATATTACAAGGGTTAATAGCACAAGAAGTCCTTAAGCCCCTTGAAAACTACAAACCTACAAACCCATTACCCGCCAAATGGAGCCACAACAAATATTGTGAATACCACCAATTCAGTGGTCATATCACCGACAAATGATTCTTACTCAGGAATGATATCTAAGACCTTATCAATGATAAAATCATTGAGAAGCCGCACCCATGATTGATTCTGATAAAAAGCGATCAAGCATCGCCTAAGGAACAACATTGAGAAAGAATTTGGATAAGGCAAAACGTTAGTACAAAAAGTTGTTGGTCACTCAGGGAAGGACAAGAGAAGACTTTGAGACTCATAGAACCCTAGAATCCCCTTTTGTATACACCTCCAAAAACCTTTTCTCCTTTGAACCTCCTTTAGCCAAATAAAAAATTCATGGGGTAACTTTTTTTCAACTCAGCGTCAGTTTTCGTAGATTTTCCATATATATCTTTTTCTTTTTTTAGGTCACCTATTTTCGAGTATCCCTGGACAGTTTTTTTTTCTAAAGATTGATAAATTGACTAACTTAAAAACACATAAATCTACACGAGTTGATAATGAGTCATCCAGAAGATTTGGACCTGCAAACTATTAAGAACACATGAAATCCAAAGCATGCTAGTCGTCTTGATCGGAATCACCTTCAACCAATTGCGGCCAAGCTGTTAGTAGCATACTGGCGCTTCCTACCATAAACACCAAAACCCCTCTGAAAACCTGAAACCCTTTTTTCCACCATGTGTCGAAACCCCCTACTAAAACTAAGACTTTCCAAAATCCCCAGCCAAACAACTATCCCCATGATCCAGCTTTTCAAAACCGAGGTTGTATTTCCTTTTTATATCCACCAAGAATGATTATTCGTTTATCCCAAAAGGAGAGATAACATTCCCCAACTGCTATGATGATGCTCCGAAAAAAAAGAGAAAAATAAAAAAAAATGAGAAAAATAAAAAAAATAAAAAAAATGAGAAAAAGAAGGAAAAAAGAAGGAAAAAAAAGATAGAGGGAAAAGGAGAGAAAAAGAAAAAATCTCTCTTTGGAGCAAGTCCATCATTTGTCCATCTTTCCCTTACACAAATTAATTTGGGGCTTTTCGGGGAAAATCAACACATACACTTTTTAGTTGTGGATCAAAGAAAAAAAAAGAGGCCTACCATACCCAAAGTCCAAGCTATGCCCAAAGGCAAAGCCAAAAAGCCTACCATACCGAAAACCAAAACCAAATTGTTCATTTAGAACCCACAACCTAAAAACCCAACCAACGATTAAATTATTGATCGTTTTTTTACAAAAACCAATTCCATAAAAAGACCTTCTAACTTGAAACCTCAAAACCAATTCATCCTCAAAACAAGTACACCTTGAACCGGTCCCAATCAATAGCTCTGCTTCAATCGGTCATAACGTGATCTGAGTCAAAGATGAAATTCCTTGCTAAAACACATAAAAATATCAAAAGATAATTACCAAGTAGGGTTCATAACCCACCAACCTGGTGATACTCGACAATAAAGTGAACTCTGAATTCTGGCTCTTTCTTGTTCAGTAGAGTCGTGCTCATATCCTATGCCTTTGATTCTCACCAAAATGAAAAAAAAGAGAAGAGAAGAGAAAACTTCACCTAGGGGCTTTCCCTCCATCCACTTATGGGGTTGTTCTCCATTCATATCCATAAAGACGTATCAAATGGGTATATTAGGGGCTTTCATATCCCATTTTGAAAAAAAATTATTGATTAGGTCACCTTGGGGCTTTTCCCACCGAACTCATAAGTCTTATCCATGCAATCTCCTATCCCATGTTCCTTGAGCCATGAATTGTTGATCATAACGGAATATGCTCCGGTTAGGAAATCTTTGAAAAATCTGAGTCCCGTTACGAGCAAGATAAGAAAAGTTATTTTTGGACTTAGTAAAAAGAGAAGACATTTTGGAAACACATATCAACCGAGAAAGTTTTGCCTCGGCCTTATTGGGCAATGACTTCTTAGGATTGGATGACAAGATCACTTATTATGCCTAATCCTCATCTAAATCCAAGGTTATCACACATAACATGTTACAGAGTTGGTACACTACTATAGGGTCCCTCATGATTTCTGCGAGCCGGGTGGTTTTATTTCAGATACATTTCGCCCCTACCTTCCTGTTGATGCAGTCTGGTTATCTATCAGTTTTTGTCCAAGAATACCAAAGGTTGGGAACCTCACTTACAAGGTTAGACTATTTGTTTCACTTTGGCGTCACGCCGGTTTCTCTAAGTTCTATCAGATCTTGCTGCTTGACCGCCATGTTATCTCGTCCTATAGGCCCAGTTGTTGAAACCCCTCCTTACTTTCTTTGCCAAAAAGCATGATATTTTGTTATCAAGTCAAAAGAAAGAAACGGAAGCCCTCCATTAAATTTCTTCACTGAGAAACCCCGCCAAATACCAAAAACCAAAAAAAAAACATATGTACGTCTCATCTCCTACGATTATGGCCAAAGCTTCGAATAAACCCCAGCAAAGCTACAGCCTAAGCCTTTTTTGCTCACTAGCCAAGAAGTACAGTGTTTATTATTTTTTTTTTTGCTTAAATAGTCAATCGTGTACAGGTAATATTAACTAGTATTTGCATATAGACTAAATTCCAAAGTAGTGGAGTAAGTAGTTCAACGACTTTGTTTCGCGCCACTATATCTGATCCTGAAACTTTCCACACATATTACTGACCTTATCGTCGTCCCTGCATTTTAGAAACATTGGCAGCATCACTTTTCCTATTCTGGGAGAAGTGCGCTTTAAAATTGCACCATCGTTTTCCCTATGCAGAGGGAAACACATTTTAAAAAAAATTGCATCGTTTTCCTTATGCTGGGGGAATCACACTTTTTTAATCCTATTACTTTTCCTATTATGGGAGAAGTGCGTTTTAAATTGCACCATCGTTTTCCCTATGCTGGGGGAGACACGTTTTAAAAGTGGCATCGTTTTCCCTATGCTGGGGGAAATGTGTTTTTTAAAAAAATTGCATCGCTTTCCCTATGCTGGGGGAAGCGCGGTTTTTTAATCCCATCACTTTTCCTATTCTGGGAGAAGTGCGTTTTAAAATTGCACCATCGCTTTCCCTATGCTGGGGAAGATACGTTTTAAAAGTGGCATCGTTTTCCCTATGCTGGGGGAAACGCGTTTTTAAAAAAATTGCATCGCTTTCCTATCGCCGGGAAAGCGCTTTTTAATCCCATCACTTTTCTATTCCGGGAGAAGTGCGCTTTAAAATTGCACCATCGTTTTCCTATCTGGGAAACGGCGTTTTAAAAAAATGGCATCGTTTTCCTTATGTTGGGGGAAACACGCTTTTAAAAAAGCGTGCGTTTTAAAAAAACACGCTTTTTCTATTCTGGGAGAAGTGCGTTTTAAAATTGTACCATCGTTTTCCCTATGCTGGGGGAAACGCGTTTTAAAAAAAATGGCATCGTTTTCCTTATGTTGGGGGAAACACGCTTTTAAAAAAAAAATTACATCGTTTTCCCTATGTTGGGGGAAACACGTTTTAAAAAATTGCATCGCTTTCCCTATGCTGGGGGAAGCGCGCTTTTTTAATCCCATCACTTTTCCTATTATGGGAGAAGTGCGTTTTAAAATTGCACCATCGTTTTCCCTATGTTGGGGGAAACGCGTTTTAAAAAATTGCATTGTTTTCCATATGTTAGGGGAAACGCGTTTTAAAAAATTGCATCGCTTTTCTCATGCTGGGGGAAGCGTGCTTTTTTTTTTAATCCCACCACTTTTCCTATTATGGGAGAAGTTCGTTTTAAAATTGCACCATCGTTTTCCCTATGATGTGGGGGACGCATTTTAAAAGTGGCATCGTTTTCCTTATGCTGGGGGAAACACGTTTTAAAACAAATTGCATCGCTTTCCCTATGCTGGGGGGAAACGTGTTTTTTTAATCACATCACTTTTCCTATGTAGGGGACCTAAGTACCAAAAAGAGGAGAAAAAAGGCCATGTGCACCGCTCATAGCCATCCAGGCACCGCGCCCAGCCTTAATATGGGTAGCGCCCAATAGTGCCCCTAGCACTATAGCAGTTAGCCTTTGGTGCAATCTTCTCACCGCGCAGTACAAGCCGGTGAAGCACAAAAAGTAAAACTTAACAACGAAGGAAGCCTCATTCCCAGCCTATAAATAAGAAGCCCGGTTTGTGAGAAACGGAAGAGGGAACACACAGTGAGCACACAGTTCACAAACTTTCAATGCGCAGTGAGTGATCGTCCTCCCGAGTGAACGCCGAAGTAATTTCTTCCTCTAACCCCGAAGCCCTACCAAATCTCCCCCAAACACTAAAACTCTCCGGCCAAAGTGAAACCTAGTTACCCTACTAGGATTCCGCTCTATTCCACCGGTTCAAAAATCCCAAAAAGAACAGTTGCCCTGCCCGAATCTAGATGTCAAATCAGCAAAAAACAAGCAGTTGCTCTACCCGATTTCGACACCAGCAAGCAAACAATACCAGCAAAGCAAGCAGTTGTGCCACCGGATCCCGAGGCGAAAAGCAACTAATCGGAGCAATCACTATGCCCGAATCCCCGCAACAGCAATGCAATAGCAAAAAGACTCCCTCTCCCTGAAGGACAGAGCGAGTGCACCCTAAAACCTGCCAGAAGCTAGTTGGTACGGGATAAAAGTCTCACGTTTCAAGAGGTAGGCTATTTAAAGTATATTTTATAAAAAAAGTGCTATTTAGATAAGCTCAATGTAAGAAAAATAAGCAGTTGTGTTTCCCGAAATTCTATAGAAAATAGCACTAAAAATAGTCATTATTATGACAAAATTTTTATAAATGTATTTGTAACTCAAGGCAGGAGGCTGGTGTAAGTTTGTAATAATTTACTTATATGTATGCAAATATATATTTAACACTTTATTTCAACTATTAAATAAATATAAAAAATTATATTTTAGTCAAAAAACTATTTTGAGACCGAAAGGGCGAGTTGAGTGTCTAACTCCTTCCTACCTCGTAACTTAGCCACCGAACCCTTTACAAATCTGGTTTTTTTTTGTTTTTCTTAAAATAAATATGACGACTATGTTGATCACATTTTGAGTCCACAATTGAGGTCAAGCGTATTCCACGCGCTTTAAAAAGATTTTTAAAACCACCCGCTTCTCGGTAGTGGGGGAATCGGTCGAAAATTAGGGCACTCACAATAGTCGTAATATACATTTTATTAGTTCGATATATATAAATTAAACAAATAAATATACTAAATAAAATGTATGCATAGTGAAAGAAGAAGTAACCTACATTATACAAAACATTCATTTTTTAGATAATGAAACTTATGACGATTATAGAAATAATTAAAAAATAATTTTTTATCAACCGACGATGTAGAAACATTTTTACATAAGCGACATTTAGAAAACAACACCAAGCAAGTCAAAATATAACGTATATATTGGAATAATAATAAAAATCACAAATATATTACTACAAATACAAAGTAAATATTTTAAGATGTCAACATATACATACCGAGTAAATAAATCCAACAAAATCATTTCATTTACGTACTATATATATATATATAAACAAAATTAGCAAATAGTTGTTCTATAAATATTATTAGTTTGATGTATAGAATTAAATAAATTAATATACCTAAATAATTTTTGCACGAGGAAAGAATAAGTAATATGAATTTAGAATCTAGTTTAATCTACATTATACTAAACATTAAATTTTTTAGATACGAAACTTATGATAATTAAAGAATTACTTAAAAAAATATTTTTTTATCCATTGGCGGTGTATAAACGTTTTTGCATAAGCGACCTTTAGAATATAACACGTGGACAACCAAAATCTAAAAAAATAAGTGTAAATGACACTTTTTGGTGTCTAATGCAATGTATAATATGTTCAACAATAAAGTTTTATGCCATTTCATATTCCAATACAAGCTCATACTCCAATGCATTTACAAATAAATTAATCTAGGGCTAAATGAGAGTAATAATTAGATTTGTGTTTCCAATAAATTCATTTACTCATATTAGATAAATGTTACTTTCTATTTTTAGTAAGTAGATTTATGAAGGAAACTACCTTATTTGGCAGCGTTATGTGCACTTCCTTTATATATATATATATATATATATATATATATATATATATATATATATATATATATATATATATATATATATATGTATGTATGTATGTATGTATGTATGTATCTATTACTCATTAGTGAACATTCAAAAGTAGTCTCTAAAATTTTGAAAGATAAATCTAATTTAATCATTTGGATATTTTCACGTTACTTTTTACTGAAAATACTATGACATTGATCATTGTTGATATCAATGTAAGTATAAAACCTATACTCCTATATATTCTGATTTTCTCTTTTATTAATTATTTAATTTAAAAATATATCTTCTATTGTTGTTGAATTGCCAAGCCCAAAAGGCCCAAGCTCTAGTTACGTGCCCAGCACGCCGTCCCCATGGTCACTAGCAAATCACGTGCATTACTCATGATCCAAGCTTAACTCATAAGCGAACATAGATAGATCCCTGGTTGCCCAGGCATAACAAGCGAGCAGCCATCTACCTGAAGTCTGGGTGCCAAGGGCAGAGCGAACAGACAGAAAGGTCTTATCGAGCACGCTCGTCTTGTTCAGTTACGCAGTAACGGCTGTTTTGAACGTGTGGAGTTATTGCCGGATGATTCGCCCCTATGTTCCAGATGCGGTCATAAATGTGCCCGCGTTTCATGCTCCTGCACTAAATGTTCAGTTTCTAGCCTTCAAGGCTATATAAACCCCTCGAAAAAGAGAGGAAAGGTACGTTCATAAGTATATATGCTAAAACTCTGTCAAATTCTTATCTCACCTGTGTGTTTACTAATTTTCACGCCGGAGAGCATTCGCAGGGAAAACTTCTGTCTAGTTCACGTTTTTGGTTGGATTCTTGACAGATTTGGGCCTTGAAGATACGAGATAGAATTGAAAGCCAGATATCCAGATTGTAAAGCCCAGTGTATTTGCTTACTTTGGATACATGTACATTCACAAGTATATAGGTTAAAACTTTGTCAAATTTTTATCTCACATGTGTGTTTGCTAATTTTTACATCGGAGAGCATTTGCACGGAAAACCTCTGCCTAGTTCATGTTATTGGTTGGATTCTTGACAGATTTGAGCTTTGAAGATACGGATAGAATTGAAAACCAGATATCCAGATTGTAAAACTCAGTGTATCTGATTAATTTGGATACATCAGTTGTATTTGCAAAGTGATAAATAAACAAATTATTTGATTATACTACATATCAATTGTTTTAGTGTTTGATAGCCATGACATATACATATATCACAATAAGCAACTACAAATTCTAATTTATGTCTACAATTGATGTGATCTAAATTAGTGACAAAAACTTCAACAAAACAAATTTACAAATATTTTATGGTGGTAAAATTAATTCACCATATTTTTTTATCAATTTTTATTTTTTGGTTGAAGTACTTAAAACACAAATGGTGTAAATTTTAGTATCATTTTCGGTAAAAAAAAATCAAAATAGTTTATAGTGGTAAGGTTAATTAATCATATTTGTTTATCAAATTTCCATTTTTTTGTTCAAGTACGTACATCCAAAACAAATGGTGCAAATTTAGTTCATGTTTTTGGTTAACAACTTACTTCATATTCGTGTGTGTATATAGGGACATATAAATGACAAATAATTCTTGAAATTGTTACATAATACTATAATATAAAAATCATGTTTATTAATAAATTGAACATGCAAAATAAGAGATAATTATCCTATTATGATTTCAAATGTTGAAATATTGATGTATATTAGTGCATTGTAATAATTAATAACATTTTTTATCGTCTATTTAGTAGATGTATACGTCAAATGATTCATATACAAGACACAATGATTCACAAGTATCAAAGTACATGATATCATTTTAATTATATTTTATTATATCTAGAACATTTATACACAAGGTGCAACAAGATAGGACAAACATTAAAACAAACTTGCAAAATCACGAAAGGATTGAAGCAATTTTAATCTGTAAAAATTCAAAATAATTCGATTTTCATTTTATAATACGTGTTGATCGATTTTCATTTCAAGATATGTGTTCATCTTCTAAATTTGTTTTTTGTATTCATTTTATTTATATATAATTTAATTTAAAAATATATATGTCGTACGTTTAATGTACGGATGCAAAAGCTACTTGTAAATAATACAAGATGGTATAATGGTGTAATGGTATATAGGTATTAAATCCTCAAATCACAAATAAAATGAAACTCGACTATTATCACCAAGTAAACAACATCGAGGTAACTTAATCTTTCTATGCAATAATATTATGAATAATGTTAGGTTTAACACTACTTCTAGCATTTTTGTTATCATTAAGTTTTAATGAATGTCAAATATGTTTTAATGAAAGATAATTTTGTCATTTATTAAGACTTAGTGGTAACAATAGTAGTAGAAGTAATGATAAACCTAACATTATTCGAATATTATACTCTTTCTTTGCCAAAAAATAAAATAAAAATTCTAACAAATCAAACTTTTTAAAATTAATACTATCGTATGACATCCTAAAACCATTTTCAACTTGCATTAAAATTATTACTATCTTTAGATATGAGAGCTATTTTATACATATCAAATAGAAAAGAGAAACTTTTTATTTTGTTTTGTTTTTTTGTTTTCGAATTGAAGGAGCACTACACAACACCGCTTTCCAATAAGAGCTATGATATTACGAGCTAGTGCTTGTGATATTATTACAAGCTTGAGTGTTAGTGTTGTTAGATCAAATCTACTAAAATTTTTACACTGTTAGATCAAATAGGGTATTTTCTAAATAAGGATGTAGATATTCCAAATTACTATCAACTTAATCATCCAACGACTCTAACACTAAACCTTGTATTAATATCACAAGCTCTAGCTCGTAATATCATTTGTCTTCCAATAAACAAAATCAAATTCTTGACAAGGCTCGAAGTTGTATTCATTTACTAAGCTAGAAATTAATCTCCCAAATTTACGCTTATTAAGATTACATCAAGTACTTTGACAAATAAAAGGAGCAATTTTCGTAGCCTAAAATTTGTAAACCGATAAAGGCAAGTTTAATGGTGGTACTTGTATATAGGTATCATATTTTGATACCTATTATTTATTATTTATGAGTATCAAATAATCATCTTCAATCATATGAATCAAAATTTAATATAATAATAATTTTGAAAAATCATATCCAACACATGTCATAATATAAAAACAAAATTAAAATATTAATATACAACAATTTACCACCAGGTTCACCACATATTATGATATAAATATATCAAATTAGGTGTGGTATGAAGGGAAATATCAAATTTGGTACATTCTCTAGTACCACATTTAATTTTGATATCTTTTATTTTAACAATTAAAAAACTTAATACTCTTAACCAAATTTGATACATCTAACATCCCCTACCATCGGAGAACCTAAAACTAGGCCTGTCAATGGATCAGATATGTATCGGATATAGGTAAATCTGAATCCGATCCGAAATCATATATCACCGATCCGATAATCCGATGGATCAAGTATATGTCAATCCATATCCGAATCCGTTACCCGTTAACATATCCGATTAAATATCCAATCCGATCCGAAATATAAATATATGAATAAAAAACAATTAGAATATGAAAGAGAGGAAGATCAAAAGATAGCATGCATATATAATTGTGTATATTATGTATATATATAATAAGAAATATGTTATTTTCGGATCGAATCGGATCCTTAACGGATCGGATATAGCTAAATTTATATCCGATCCGTTAATAAATAAATTATCGGATTCGGATTTAGATTCGGATTATTGAACCATTATATAAATCCATATCCGAAATTTTGGATCGGATTCGAATCAGATTCAGACCAAAATCTGATCCATTGACAGGCCTACCTAAAACTACAAAGAATAAATTTATTGGGAAGTGAATTCCTTGATAACCATAAACCAAACAGATTAAGCACTTTGAACGAATTCCTTAATGTACCCATTTAGGCAACAAATTGAGGGAGTGAGAGAAGGGTAGAAAAGAAGATGTGACATGCAGCCGCTTTTACACTCGCATACCCCCGGCCAAACCCCAACCCCAACCCCAACCCCAACCCCAATCCCAATCCCAATCCCAACCGCAACCCCAACCCACCTGGACCTGGCGCTGCTCGCTGTGCTACTATATTTTGGTATTACTACTTACTAGGCATCCGTTTGTTTTCTCTCTGTCTCTATCTCTCTCTTCAATCAATCTATCTTTCTATCTACTACTACTATAGAATTAGCGAGAGAGAGAGAGTGGGGGGAGAGAGAGAGAAAGGGTCCTCGAATCTCGACTTTTCTGCATCGGGTTCTGAAAAGCCCACGTTAAAAGAACCCATCTATTCATGGATTTCACGCTATTAGTTTCAGAATTTCCCCTCCTTGGTATTTGTATTTCTTGACCTCTCCTCACAATCACATGCTCCCTTTGTCAATATATACATCAGAATATATCCGCTTCTGCTGCACGATACCTTGATTTTTCCATTGTAATAATAATAATGTGGCCGGGGAAAACTTTACTTTTTGAATGAAAAGTCGCCATGGATTCTACTTCAAACTTTGAAGGTAATCCTTGTGTTATATTCTTCTCTGTTATTTTTTCTTATTTGGCGGGATTTCATGTTTTAATTGTTCTTTTTTCTGGGTTATATTGTTCTGGTATTTATCAATTTTGAGTGAAGACATTTAATCGTTTTGTTGGGTGTTACATAAGATGTGCATAAGGTTGAATTTCTTGAAAAAATTTGGTTACGAAGACCTTCAAAATTTAGCTGGATCTAGCTGTTATTCATTCCTATCGATAATTTTGTTTTGTGTGACGCGTCGCATTGTGCGAACGGAAAGATTGATAAACGATCCATACAACCGATCGACTCCAAGTAATTTGGAGAAAGGGTGAGTTGAGTTAGAGTTAATTTTTATCAATAATTTGTTATTCCTCTGTGGTTTCTGTGTTCTGGGTGTGAGCCAGATCATATGGTGTTCTTTCGTATAGAATTCTCTCTATATATCTATCTATAAGATTCATGGCTATGTTGATCTGATCATCGTTAAATCACCGTGCATAAATGTAAAAGGTTCTTGTGGGTGCGGAATAGTTGAGATTGTGTTGTTTTATGGATTGATTGTTGTTTGGTTTATGATTATTCTCAGAAGCACTATCATTGGTGGTTATGTATTTCATTTTAATTTAGCTCTACTCAATGATGCAAGTTGCAGCCTTTGATTATATGGTAATGCAAAGTCAAATATTGGCTTTGCTCCATGTGACTTTAGTATAGCAGGGGAAATAAATAAAGATTACATGCAACTCTTTTACTGAAGTGTCTATCTTCAATGTACACACTTTTAACAAACATGGTTGGAGTGTCTTTATCGGTTTAAGTCAACCTTTTAGTTTATTTCTGTTGGTGTAACTGCCAAGTGGAGTAGAATTGTTATTAAAATTGATCTTACAACTGCCAGTTTCATATAACATTGACAGTTTAATTTGTGACATCGCTCAACTATTTAGCAGGTTAAGATTTACCAATGATATGGTAGAATGGGCAGGATGATACAAAAGCTAGCTGGTCTGTGTGATGGAGGGATGCTTTGTCTGAGTTTAGTTTCTTATGTTGTTGGGTTGAGAAGCCATTCATGATATGGAGAGCAAATATCGTTTGATGGTAGTCATAACATCCAAAAAAATTAGGATTTTTCTCAGCAAGCATCCCATTAACTCTGCTTAGATTTCCCTTCCCATGTCATGCTCAGAGTTAGATCTTTACACAGCCTAGGTCCCCAGCCCTGATAAAGGAACCCTGGCATCCATCATGAAACTTTTTGCCAGATTCCTTTGGACATAAAGTTGCCCTATAGGATATAAAATGAGAGAATCACTTGAGATGGTTTGAGGATGTACACTATAGACCTCTAACTGCATCCGTTAAGAAGTATGATGGTCTTAATATCAAACAAAAATTCTAGAGTTAGTGGACTACCAAAATCCCCATGGACATCAATATATGAAAAGAATATAAATAAGTGGGGAGTGATGAATGTCTTGCTCCGGACTAGACAGAATGGTGAAAGATGATTCCAATCCCTAGTGACTGTGACAAATATTAAGTTGAGTTGAGTTGTGTTTCAATTTTCCAGTCCTTCATTCTCCTGTTCTTTTTCTTCTGCTCCGTGATTTTTCACAAGGTAAACTATAGGCTTATGTAGTTAGGACCCAGTAGATATTCAGTTGATAGTTGAGAAACTTTGGATGCTAATCTTGTTGATTCCTTAATACAAGTTACTACACAATTTTTTAACTTTATTCTCCCACTATTGTCTTCTGGTTCAGGGCTTGTGCTTGATCCATCAAAGTGCAGTAAGTTAAGCATGGAGGAAAAGAGAGAACTTGTTTATGAAGTATCAAAATGGTCACAAGGTGCCCCAGAATTGTTACAATCATGGAGCCGTCAGGAGATTCTAGAGATCCTGTGTGCTGAGATGGGAAAAGAAAGGAAATACACTGGCTTGACAAAGTTGAAAATCATCGAGAACCTTCTGAAGGTTGTGTCAGAAAAGCGATCACAGGAGGCGAAAGCTTCAACTGTTGTCAACCCAGAGCCTTCATCAATAAGTGATCAAAGGACTCCAAAAAGGCCGAGGAAAACTGATCACCCTAATCGACTGACTATTGCAACAGATACTACTTCAATTAGCATTGCTGATAATAATTTAGGTAATGTTGCGTACTGTAAAAATTCAGCTTGTAGAGCTAAACTAAGTCGAGAATATGCATTTTGCAAGAGGTGCTCATGCTGTGTCTGCCATCAGTATGATGACAACAAGGATCCTAGCTTGTGGCTAACCTGCAGCTCGGAACCCCCATTTCAAGGAAATTCATGTGGCATGTCATGCCACCTTGAATGTGCATTAAGGCATGAACGATCTGGCATCACAAAGGTTGGGCAGAATAGTGGGCTTGATGGGAGCTTTTGTTGTGTTACTTGTGGGAAAGTAAATGATTTGCTTGGGTGAGTTCCTGCTTGTTTTTCTTCTGCTTTTACTTATTTTCTTAATTATGGTTGAGTAGCTCTCATCTTGATTTTTCTAATTTTTCTTTAGGTTTCTCTCATGCTTTCCAACTTAACGTGAATTTCCAGTTATTGACATTGTACTGAATTTGGAAATAACTAAACATGAATTTATGCAGATGTTGGAAAAAACAAGTAATAACAGCAAGGGACACCAGGCGAGTTGACATTTTATGTTATCGTGTTTCCTTAAGCCAAAAGCTTTTGAATGGTACCAAACGTTATCAAAAGCTTGATAAAATTGTGCACGAAGCAATGACTAAGCTTGAAGCAGATGTGGGTCCCTTAACTGGTTTGCCGGTCAAGAAGGCCAGGGGTATTGTCAACAGGCTCTCTTCAGGCCAGGAGGTTCAAAGATTATGTGCCTTTGCAGTGGAGTCCCTAGATTCGCTTCTATCCACATCAAGCTTTGATGTGTCGTCCACTTCAGCATATCTCAGTTTGTTAACTCCAATGATTAGATTTGAACATGTCGGCCCCACGTCTCTTACAGTGATTTTGGGTTCTGAAACTTCGTTGCTGGAAAATGTTGTGGGTTATACCTTGTGGAATCGCAAAATTGATGATCTGGATTATCCAGCTGAGCCCATTTGTAAACTGTTGGCACCAACTACCAGATGGTCGATCTCCAGTTTAGCTCCAGCTACTCGGTATCTTTTCAAGGTTGTATCTTTTGACAGCAGCAGGGACTTGGGAATGTGTGAAGTTCAGGTCCAAACTGGGAGTGCTAGCGAAGTTCAGGACCCAATTAGCTTAGAAGTGGAGAGTAGTCACAGTCCAGCAACCAACTCGAGCAGTGTTTCAAATCCTTCGTCAGTGGAAGATGAAAACAATACTGGTAATGCCTACAAAAATGTGAATGATAAACAGAATAGGACAATGTTGGCAGAGCTGTCTAACAATGATGTTGACTGCAATGGCATGGGTCAGCATGGGACTCGGAGAGATTCGTTATGTAAGTTGGATGAGGTTGTTGCAGCAAAAGTCAACTCCTTACCAACCTCGGATGTGGTAATTCTTGACAACGTGCACTCGCCAGAAGCCCCAACCCTTGAGGATACTACTGCTGAAAATGACTCGAATACCCCCTGTAAGAAAGGCGAGGAATGTGGTGGCCTGCCTATGCATGGTTCAGAAGCTACTTTACCGACTACTCCGTTTAAAATAGAGAATTTCAAGAATACTGGACCTAAAATCAGTAACAAGGATCTGGTTAATGGGAGCGGAAGGGAAGGACCACAAGATGGCTGCTCATCAAAGAAGAGGACTCGAGAAAGGCAAGATGAAGAGTGTGCTGAAAATGGTGATCGAGATTTTGGGTATTATGTGAAGGTGATCAGATGGTTGGAGTGTGAAGGACATATTGAGACGAGTTTCAGGCAGAAATTTCTCACTTGGTACAGCTTGAGAGCGAGCCCACAGGAGGTGAGGGTTGTCAAGGTGTTTGTTGATACTTTAATAGAAGATGCGGCATGTCTTGCAGGCCAGCTTATCGATACCTTTTCTGAAGTCATTTCAAACAAGAGATGCTCAGCATTGCCAGGGCCGGGGGGGTTCTGCCTCAAGCTTTGGCATTGAAAATTATGCAAACCAGGTTAGGATTGTCTAGCCATAATTCTTTAGACCCCAGTTACATGTTTTACATTCTTGGTTTAGACTATCATTCATATTTAATCATATGACTAGTAGCTAGTATTTTTTGATTTCTGCATGATGTAAAAATATTATAGTTTAGATAGTTATTGCAATCTCCTTGTTAAATGTGTATATTTGGACATTTGATATAAGTGCTTATGTATGTAAATAGGGCAGAAGTTTAAACTGATAGTAGAGATTTCATTTCGTTTAAGGTGTAAACTGAACGTGTTCTTTTGACAATTTTACTGGAACAACAATACAAGTTATTTTGTATCTTTTACAAACTTTCATGGATTTCATTGCTGCAACTTGGCTGGAGATATATAATGTGAAATGGATGGTATGTTAATTTGCATGCTCTCTCTCTCTCTCTCTCTCTCTCTCTCTCTCTCACACACACACACACACACACACACCCCCACCCCCACCCACACACATGCACACGCTGGGTTTTATCTTGCCGGAAGTTGTAAAGGTTCCAATCTTTGTTGACAATTTTGGGAAGAAAAATACATTTGCCCACCCTTTCCTCGCACTAACAACAAGTAACAAGCTCTGCTCGAGTTTTGATGGCTTCCACTATAAATATGACCCAAAGAAATAAATACTATTAGTTGTTTAACTTTACCCCTTATATGTGAAAACGAAGAAGTCCTAATTAAAAATAAGATTATGCGTTTTAAATTTGATTTTCAGACGAGAACCATTTGAGTTTCCATGATGTATCAAAATCTTAAGCTTTCTCTTGTTTTTTCATGATCCATGGGAATTGTTTGTTGACTTGACCGGTTGATCCATTTTGGCCATTGTGTGGTAATCCTTAAATATGTTACTTGATCCATTCAATTTCTATCTTCCACGAGACTAAGAGTAGATGTAGGCCCACATGTTGTTATGGTCCCTTATCTTGTGTTTACGAGGAGATGAAGAGAAATATTATTGGTTGAAACTTGAAAGAAACTTGAAAATATTCATATTACGTTAGGATATATTGATTTTGAATTCAATAAATATTAACATTATATAAAATTTAATTAACTTGAAATTTTCTTTCAAAATCATAGTAATTCTATAGTTTGGATAATGTTTTGAATTCAATTGTAATTCTACATTATAATTAAAATAAAATTTTATTTGTATATCTAGTATCTAGTTTAATCTAATGCTAACGAGTGTTGGTTGTAATGAATGTCAAAGGCTTGAATCTTTCTAACAACAAAATTGTGATAATTTATTTTTTTATTAGTAAATAAAATATCGAGGTGGTTGGAAGATGGAGGTGGTGGAAGGTGGTTGTCGGAGGTGGCAGTGGCTCTGTTGAAGGTGGTAGAGGATGGTGGTGGTTGGAGGCAGAGTTGGTGGTGGTGGTCGGCGGCAATGGTTGGGAGTTGTGGCCGGTGGCAGTGGTCGAAAGTTGTGGTGGTGGTAAAAAGAAGATGAGTTGTTATTGTTTATAATAATTGACCAAAATTTAGAATTTAAATTCTTAGAATTTTATATAGAATTAGTTTTATGGAATTAAGGGCTCGTTTGTTGTGGCTGATGACTTATGACTTATGGTGATAAAATTTGGTATTGAATGACTTGTGGTGATGATGCAGATGATAAATTTGTTACAACTGTTTAAAAACTGCTTATGAGTTGTTATAATTATTTGTTAAAAAAACTTAAAAATTAGTATTCATAGTTTTATGTATATTTCATAAAATGATTAAATGAGGATAATCAAATATTTATTAATGAATAGTTGTCTTCAGTTTAAAAAAAACCAAAAAACTTAAAATTTTGACTTTTTGGTTTTGGCTTTTCAATGCATAAAGATGTTGTACCTTACTTATTGGCTTTTGGCTTATAAATTGAACTAAACACTTTAAATATGACTTTACAAAAGCCAAAAGACACTATAAATAAACTGCAACAAACGACCACAGAGGCATTTGGATTTTCAACTTAATTCCAATTTCAAATTTTAAAAATGTTGTCAAACGACGGAATTGGTTTTAGAGGAACCTAATTCAAATTCCAAGCTATAGAATTGGGGTTTCCAAACATATTCTCAAAATAAAAATAGGGACCATATAAAAGTTTCCTACTATGGGAATCCAACACCTGGACCGAGAGAGAGAGAGATAAGTCACTTTTATTTTTGACTTAATTCGTTGAATTATCAGACCAGCAAAAGTACAATGGAAGCTCATACTTGAATTATAGACACGAAAGGTTTACATACTCACCAATTCTCATGCCTAAGCAAGTCGGATACACATGCGAACGTCTCCATTATTCTCAACAATCATACACTATAACATAACTTGCAGTAAATGAATCATAATATATGCTTCATATATAGTAGACGTTGTCGACTCTGATTCTTCTTATGGGATAAACTTAGAGTCTTGAGGATAACATAGGGCATGCTAGGTTTGACCTTGCTGGTAATCGTAACGGTTCCCAATCTTCATCATCGACCATGGAGAAGCATTTCTCTACCATTTCCTCGCTAACTAGCTCAAGCTTTGACGCCCCCCACTGTTGACATTAAGAGTAAATGATAATTATACCAATGAACTTGTCTTTAAAGGTAAAAAATGTATTCAAAACTCAAAAGGAGTCCTCTAGTATTTACCTGAGGTTTCCTATCTTTGTCAAGCAACACAGCTCTGGAACCCTGTATGCATAAATTTCACCATGTAAATTACTACTGTAGTAAGAAATGTTAACAAAACCAGCCAAAGTTTAAGTAAATCCTTTAAGAAACCTCGTAGAAATCATCATTCATTGTCCTTCTCAGAATGTGACATGTGACATTGAATTCGCGAGCAAGACATAAGTCAAGTTTCTGTGACCGGCCTTCTCTAATCTATCAAAATATACAAAAATATGTCCTAGCCATTAACCATAATCTTATTTCATCAAATAACAAAGACTTTGGCTTATTAGTGAATGTAATTCTACCGATCTCAAAGAAAGTTTGAGGCTCAATGGAGAAGCTGATTTGATCGAGTGTATTGCATCATTGATCCACTTTTCTGCTATGTCCATAGCAAATGTCTCCTAAGAAAGGGAAATACTGTTTCAACATGAACCGAGAACATGTAATAAAAATGATTCTTTATATATGTAATAATATGACGTTGTTTTGGTATACCAAAGATGATAGTATTTCTTCCACGGTCTCTCTCGAGAAGCATTTGTTGATAATCTCCAATCTGTCACCCAGAGCGTATTCAAGTAATCCAACCAAATAAGTTTTAGTACACACTGAATTCAGCAACATGAGGCCATGAAACAAGATTTAGACTATATTTGGCTACCAAATTCCAGGCCAGGCATTGAGTTGAAAGAAAGTTCAAATTCCATGGAATTCAAATTGTTTTTCCAATCATAAGTCCAAGGCTTTGAATTGAGTTGCCGAACATAGCATTAGCTCATAATAGTGCATATTAATGAATCAGAAAGCAAGCGCTTTGCTCCCCAACAATAATTGATAACAGTTGGTTACCTGTTATATGCGCTTTCTTGTTTTATTTTTACTTTTTGCACGAATTTGTTCGTGATGGTCGAAATTTTTGGTATATTCAAGACTTCAGTTGAACACACCAGATTGAGATTGTTCTCCAGCAGAACCAAATCCTACAAGAAAACAAAAATCCACCTTACAGCCTTGCTTTCCGTTGTGATTGAGGTGACTCTAATTTTCTTTTAATAATTATTATCATTAAAGAAAAAAGAAAACATGTAATTTTCACAGGGAAGTACCTTGGAATGGATAAAATGAGTTGCAAGGCCACAGGCAAGCATCTCAGTCCCATCCAACCGGGCTCCTGTCAGCCCGAGATATTCTCCTGTAAGATTTGTTAGAAGCTAATTAAAAGATAGAGGAGGAAGATACGGAACTATTGAACAGGATGGTAGTTCTTGTTTTCACGTGAAATATTACACATTGTTCTGCTATTGACATTTGCCTAATTACCTGCAATGCAAGTTCACCGGCGATGGTGCAAGTCTATTTGAGAGTGAATCCTATTGTTGCTTACAAATGGTTTATATTTTATAATTGTCCCCTGTAGTAAGAAGGGGTTCTCTTTGTTTAAAGGGAGTGTAGATAAGCTAACTTCGTAGAACAGAGAGTAGAAAGTTGCAGGATGGGGGCTGGGGGGAGAAGGGGCGTGGTGAGGCGGGGTTTATGAAAGTTTGAAACAAATATAAGGCTTCTATTTTGTATGCATCAAGTATAAATTGAACAACACGAAGACATTTTGGCTCAAAAATGAAATATGTACGATTCATAAGAATTTACCAAAGAAGCCTGGAAGTCGAGATAAGAAATGAGATGCACCAACATCTGGAATAAGTCCGATTGCTGCTTCTGGCATTGCAAATATCTGAACAAGTTCATAGAACAAATAGATTCATTGTAGTCTTTGTATGTGTGTGCAGGCGTACAAAACTTAATCATGAACCAGGGGCAACAAGAAAGTGCGTAAATGACAACACCATGGTGTTGCCAACTCAATGGTTTCTTAGATTCATAGGGAACGGATAGAAGAATACGGTTTTCTCGGTAACAATCCTGAAGGTTGCATGCATTGATATTCCAGCGCCTCCTCCCATCACAATTCCATTTAGAAGTGCAACCTGTAGAGTTGAAGGGAAATCAGTTTGAAACAGAATGAAGAAAGTGATGTCGAAGATAATAAATATACTCGTAGGGACATACGTAAGAAAGTAATAGAAACTAACCAACGGCTTATTATATGTTGCAAGTATGTAGTCTAAAAGAAGCTGTTTTCTGTAAAAAGTTGCACAGAAGCTCCAATGTCCTGATCATACAGCATAGTGAAGTTATACGAATTATAAGATGAGATTTGAATTATAGACAAACAGTTGATAATCCATAAATGTTATCATGACTGTCTTTCTCACTAAGTTGTGTTTTGGCAGATACAAATAGTTACCGGCAGTGATTAAACTAAGTGCTGCTGTAATATCCCCACCAGCACAAAATGCTTTTCCATTCCCCTGTATTGAACCAATTAAAAGAATCAACTACAAGATTCAAAACTGATACTAAGAAACAACAATGCCTATGGTGAGGCTTCAACACTTAACATCTCAATTTAGAGAAGTGGTACTGAAGCAATTCTTTCCTACCTTCAATATCACAAGCTTGATCATCGGATCATTCTCATACGCTTGCAATTTCTTTAACATCTTGACAATCTGCAAGCAGGAATTAAGGTCAGAATCAAAATTTAAACATACATATTATTAAGACTATTTGTAAATTATTAACAACGAAGATGCTTTTTGAAAATTATGGTTGCACAATTAACTCTTTTTGAAATTCCTGTAGACGGATGGTGCAATAATATCTGGTTTATTATTGTTATGGATAAATAAAAATAACATTTTATAAATTTGTACACAGATAAATAAAACTTATAAACAAAACTGATATACCATTTAAGTACAATTATTGTTGACAAAATGTGGAATTTTTTTTTTTTTTGAAATCCTATAACGTCATTTATTATGGGACAAAGTTTGTTTTATAAAATGTCATTTATATTGGGACGAGGGAGTATTAGCCCTGTGTGCATACCGTTTCATAGTTGAGGCTGTTCAGTTTGTGAGGCCTGTTCAGTATCACTTCACTTAAACCCAAACTTTCTTCAAATAGTACCTGTAGGATTAGATATATGAATAATTAAAATTAAGTCAATTGAGGGCATAAATACTCTCTAAATGGATGTATGCATGATCTTAAATATCCCATCCAATTGTTCAACCAAAATCAGTTAATTAGTAGTACTTAATTTCTAACATTTTAACTTAATCATCTACATAAACATTTGATCGGCAACATAATGGGTGTAGGAGACGGTTTGAGCTTTCCCAAACCCCGAACTAAACCCATCCCAAGCCTCTTCTAGCCTTCCGCTTCATCATCAACCGAACCCTTTTTTCTCATATAAAAGAGAAAAGAAAGGAAAAAATTCCAACAATTTCATGACAAGAGAAAAGTAAATACCCCTTCCAAATAGTTTTAATTTAAAAAATCTAATTATTAAGATGATGTATTAATGTTAGAGTTAGTCATAATTACAAAAATAATTAAACACAAGCAATGTGCTTACAATACTAATAGATACTAAAAATTAAATATTATATATATTATAAATATAATTTTTGAAAAGTTGACTCTTAAAATAAAATATCTCAAAATAATATAGTGGACACTTTGTTTGAAACAAATGTAATACATTACTAATTTACTATAAATATATCATCACAAATAGTGAAAGGTAACTTATTATCACTTTGCTCCATTTAAAGAGGTCATGAAGAAGTAAATAGTGAACACATACGGCGGATAGTTTCTAGTTTAACAAAGGGCACTAAATAATGATAAATAGTGATAAAAGTAATTGATTGTATTATAAATATTAGTAAAATATTGTTACGTGTGCGTGTGGTTCCTGTTTGCTTTAAAAAACAGAAAAAGCATCGGTACCTACTAGGTGCATTTCCGTTAATGGCAAATCAGGTATAAGTATTGCAACAACACTCGAAATCACATGAAGTAGCTGCTAGAGTTAGCTACCGCACAATATGTCAATGTGAAATTATGAATACGCAAGATGTTATTCCCACAACCAAATAAAGATTTTGTGAATCAACCAAAAGTCCAGTAAGGGCATAAAATCCCTGTGTGTGCATCATCTCAGATTGTCTGGGCCCCAATTTGCTATTCAAAGCTCCTTTGATCGCAACGGAGATACTAATTAGGGGTAGTAAAATGAGTGTTATGGATCAATGGATAATAGGTCATTATTCATGGTTATCCATGGATAATGATCTATTATCCATTGATCCATAACACTTATTTTACCACCCCTAATACCAACTAATGCTCCCCACTTTTCGCTCAAAAATCAACACGTATACATATTACATTAATATATGCTATTTTTATAATCTCCGAGAGGATATAATTATTTTGAAAATGGCTAACTTTATTCTTTATTCCTAAAAAGGTCATGATTAACTTGATATATAAATTAATTAAATTTATCTTAAATATTAAGATAATGAGTGATTACCAAAGATACTAATGCGAGCGAGAACACATCCATTAAAATTAAATTAAATCAAGTGTAAAATAGTAAAATAACACTAAGAAAATAAAAGGGAAAAATAACAAAAGGTTCCACCAAAACATTATCATATCTAAAAAGTCTCAAAAATAATTCTTGAATCTAAATCCCAAAATCATTATTTCTATACCAAAAATTTCAAAACTTAATGTGTCTACAAACGCCGTTATGTTACAAACTTTCATTTGGACAACAAATTATTTTTTTTTTCATTTATGACAATGATGATAAAAATTGTATTACATTTTAAATTATTATTATAATAGTAATATTATTATCTGTATTAACATTATTAATATTAAATACCAAAAATCTATTTAAGAAATTTATTTCCCAAATATCTCATACCTACTATTCAAACCATATAATCTAAAAGGAATCTTTTCATACTAAAAATTCAAAAAATTAACTTGTACACTTTTATAAAACAGTGGTTGTAATATTAGTAGCAGTAGTAGCGATAATAATAATAATAATAATATTATTATTATTATTATTATTATTATTATTATTATTGTTATTATTATTGTTATTATTATTGTTATTATTAATAATAAAAATAATCTTAGTAATAATTTTTTTATGTTATTGTTATTATTAATAGCAAGTTATTTGTTGTTGTTATTTTTAAGTATTAATATTATTATTGTTTTATCTTAAATATTGAATTAAAATAATTGAAGTTAAAAATAAGTTTGTTTCAAGTAAAACCTCATACTCTAATGATGTTAGTAGAAGCATTATGTTTTAGACTTTTTGGTATTAAGAGTTTAACTTTGGAACTTTTTAGATAGAATAATTATATATTTTTAGAACTTTTTAGATAGAAGAATTGTTTTTTGACACTTTTTGTATATGAGAATTTTTGGTATTTTTCCTAAAAAATGCTAGAAAAACAAACATTTTTTTGAAAGAAGTAAAAAAATGAACTTTCCTTCTTAGAACAAACGAGTGCATATAAGATAGGGGTGTGAGTGGTTCGGTTTGGTTTGGTCTATGCTAAAACCACAGACCAACCCGCCTCCTATTGGTTCTAAAAATCTCAAACCAAACCGAACCGAGTAAAAATTAAAACCGAACCGAACCACTCAGTTTGATTTGGTTTGATTCGGTTTTGTGGGTTAGATAAATTATTTTTAATGAGATTAACCAACATAAAAAATAACAATAAAAATAAGATTTTAATTTGGAATTAACATCAAAATTAGGAAATAACCTAATAACAACAAATTCTCATAAAGAAAATAATACAAATTCTAAAATAAACACAAACAATTGAAGAAATAATAGCTCTCCAACAATCAATATTTTGTTTGGTTTAGTATGTGTCTGTGTGCATATATATAATTAATATGGATAAATCAAACATCGATTATGTATACAAGATGATCCAAAGATTCAAAATAGTTAATAAATGTAATATAATATATATTATATAATAAATAAATAAAAATATATAGGTTGGTTTGGTTTGATTTGATACAAAAAACTGTGAACCGAACAAAACCGAGTGGTTTTTCAATTTTTGAAATCGAAACTGAACCGTCTTCGATCAAAACCGACTGATTTGACTTGGTTCAGTTCGATTCCGTAGTTCAGTGATTCTGATTTACACCCCTAATATAAAATGTACAGTGTGTAGCTTGAAAAGTAGAATTAAAAATAGCATTCATCCAAAAGGAAACATATTTACCGCAAGCTAATGTTGCCGGGATGGGGATGGCCATGGCCCTAGTAAGGTTTTTGAAGTGCTCCTCACACATTTTTCGGCCCCTTTTTGATATAAAGAAGCAATAATTAATATGTAGGCGCAGCCCCCTTTCCGATCTCAAATCCCCATTGAAACAAAAATGATTAGTGTAAGCCGTAAGGTTTATAGTTATACTATATATATGCATATTGATATGATGTTTAAACAACAAAACCACCTAAAATGATTCATGTCAAACCAAAGTGATGTCACTTAAAACGATTTGTATAGGTTGTTTACACTTTTCGCCGAGTATAACACCCTTAATATATTTAAAATTGAGCCCATAAAAACTCAAATGAGAATGTGAGAGAGAGAGAGAGAGTGAGAGTGAGAGTGAGAGAGAGAGAGATGTACTTGATGGTTTGCGTCCTTGGCGAGAGGGTGAGCCATGACTGAGAGGGGCAGTTGAAGATTAGAAGGTTTCCTCCCCCCCTTATTTATGGTCTCAATGTCTCATGCATATAGTAATATTTTAGTTAGAATTAACTTCATTGTTGGTCCCTGTACTTCAAATTTTTCTAGTGGTAGTCCCTTGATTCAAAAAGTGCGCACTTGAGGCCCAAAATACATTTTTTTGCACGTTATTAGTCCCTCAATTGGATGTCGTTAAGAGATCAACTGTTAACTCACCATGTATGAATTTTTAAGGGTAAAAATATCATTTCCATATTATTTCCTTCCCTAAATTCGATACAAGGGCTAATTTGTACTTATCTCCATCCCTCGCTATTTCAACCCAGGCCATCTCTATCCTCTCCACCATAGCCGCCGTCGACACCAACACTTACCTCACGGCCTATCCTTTTCATCCCATCTGCTGGCGACAACTCTTCATCTCCGGCGACCTCACCCAATCTCAGTCTTAAATTACTAGTAAATTAAGGTAGGCTTACAAGAAGAGGGATGGAGTTATTGGACTCTCAATTGTTACTTGTTAGGCAGAGAGGTAGTCAAATCTCATAACTTTCTGCTAGTAGATGAAATTTATAACTATCGAAGAGTTTAAAAGAAGACAATTAATTAACCAGATTATAAAACATCAAAGTAAAGAGTTTAATTGGAAAGAGTATTAGTATCATTTCAGACCTTTCCACCGAATTGTGGATTATATAGGTGTAGTTGCAGTTCTAGCTTTTTCTTTAGTTGCTGGAGATGTAATACGACTAGCATTAAGCCTTCTATCTTCAGTAAGAGTTCCTGTTGAGGAAGAAGAAAGAGATAATACTCCGATGACTCCACCCATCTCTCTCTAAGGTGTTTTCCGTTGGTTGGTCTTGTAATTTCAACCGAAGTGGTGATCACGTAACAAATTGGTGGAATAAGAATTCAGAAATTTCTCTGATTCAATCAGTAAGCAGAGATTATGTACTTGGCATTCTCCCTCCTAAAACCATAACCCAAATCTAAGTTTCACACATCTAAGAATCATTCAATTCTCTGTAATTGTAAACACATATTGAATTTGATATTATGAAAATTGAACAATCGAAAATAATGGAGTAGATTTTTTGCTGAAAAAAATGGTGAGAATGGAGGCGGTGGTTGTGAGTTGTTGATAATCAAGAATAGCTAAGGAAATTTTCATGCATCCTCCACTAAGTAGGATAATTTACACGGGTATGTTGGGAAAATCAGCCTTAGGCATAAGTTACATTTTTTCCTTTAAAAAAATTCATGTGAAGCGCACATACTGAGTTAATGGTTGATCTCGGCATTCAGGCATTCAGTTGAGGGACCAATAATGTGCAAAAAAGTGTACTTTGGACCTAAATGTGTACTTTTTGAATCGAAGAACTATCAATAGAAATATCTTAAGTACAAGGACCAATTATGAAGTTAGCCATTTTAGTTACATCAAAGTACAAGTATTCATAATACTTTCAAGTTTCAATAAAGAAAAAAATCAACATCGTACCTAACAGTAGTTTGTTTTTGCCTCTTGTATGTATGTACCAAAACAAACTTCAATGAATTGTTCACTATGTTTAGTCAAGTCACGTTTTCATTTCCTCCTTGTCCAAATATTTACTTGACGTAATAATTGATAATGTAATGGATAAGCTAAATTTAGCTATCCATAAATCAACGATTAATACATTATCCAACAACGATTAATATATATATATATATATATATATATATATATATATATATATATATATATATATATATATATATATGCATTTATAAAAGTAAATATCTCGTCAAAATTTTCTTTCTAAAAATAGAATGTTCTCAATTTATTAATATAACTTTACATGCTATTTGAAAAAAAATTAAATGTATCATTACACTTCACATTAATCCATATAAAATAACATTTTACATTTCTTGATACTTGTGTCAATTATGTTTGTGAGCATCATTCAAATTTCAAAAGTCCTATTGTACATGGGAAATATATATTATATTCCTTTGCCCAATATATATGGTTTAGTTTTTGCATTTTACTTAAAAAATATTCTTCCTTCGATGTTAAAATACATTGACTTGATGTTTACCTAGATCTTTTAAAAAATAAATTAAATTGATCTAGAAAGTTAGGATCTATATTTATAATTTTATTTTCTTAAAAATAAAGCTATGTACTTCTCATAGATTACATATCTAAAAATTTCGGATCTACATCTATACTTTAAGTAAGCAGGTCTGAAAAATTAGAGGATGTAAAAATAAATTAACAAAATCGAAATAATTTTTCAATATATAATTTAAGAAAATTCCAACTCTAAAATTGACAAGCTCAAATTATCCAGATCAATGAAAAAATTTGAAACGGAACTAATTAAAATGTTAAGTCCTATATTTTTATATTTATTTTCTTTGAATTCGTGTTAACTCCGGTGATTGATATCCATCAACAGGAGAAGGAGATGCATTTTAAGAAGAAAAAAAAGTCTTATGCGGTTGGATAAAAAATAGTGTACCAGAGAGGTTATAATTTTCAAATAAAGAACCGACCCGCAATTATTCATTTTATTACTAATAGACTACTAAAAGTATCATTTTTTTTCAAAAGTATGACTTTCAAACAAGGACTTTTTATCCGAAACGGAGGGAGTACGTAATTAACATGGTATTTAATGATTTTTTTTTGGGTCAACTGTACATATTATTGCTTTTTTCTATTAGATGATATTTAATCAGCAAATATATACTTCTTCCGACCCAAAATTATTATTCAGCATTCCCTTTGTGTCTATCCAAAAATTATTGAAATGAAATCTCCATCCGTTTTTAAATTATCGTCATCATTTCTTTTGGGACGGATATAGTAATGTTAAAGTTTGAATTATTTGATCCATGCCAAAATCATAGTGTTACTAAATGATCATTTTGGTGTTTGCTTTTTTTTTTTCAATTGAATAATTATATATAAAATTATGTTGTAAAAAATGATTAATTTTCAAATTTTATAATGACTAATCTTATTGTTATATATTTTTAGTTAAACAGTGTCCTCTAATTTATTCTTTTAATTTTGTATGTATAATTTAGTTGAAAAATATATATGTCGTGCATTTTACGCACGAATACAAACACTAGTTAATCATAAAGTCGATATCTTTATGACACATATAACCCGAGTATTAAATTAATTTATAGTCACACTATATTCGTTTTTCAAATTTTTGGAGTACGTAAATTAAGCAATTTTCTTAAAAAGCAAAATTAACATTGTAAACTTAACTTGCACCTTTATATATATTAGTTATGGAGCCCGTGCTTTGTATGAGTTTTTTTGGTAATAATATTATTATAATTTTTAAATTTGATATATATTTCTTCTTTTGGGTAATAATAGTAGTATAATTTTTTAAATTTTACGCATTATGATTTAAAAGTTGGAATTTAAAGCCAACATCATTTTCTAACAAATGTGAAATATATATATTATTGATAAATCACTAACATCAATTTTCAACCAATGTTTGTTAAATCACTTTTATTGGTAATTATATTAGAGATATATATTACATTTGTTATAAATTAATGTTGATTTTAGAAATCGTTAAAGTGTTCACCTAATACTTGTTGAAAAATTAGTGCTTTTAGTGAAAAAAAACTATGCAACTTGAGGCACTAATTTCTTTACGTGTCATTTGTTTGTTGGCAAAGGTAATTGTGCAAATTTGTTTTACTCGGTGAGAGTATCAAATTGTTATATTTATTTATCCTGATGCGTCCAAAAATAATCTTGGGTACACTGGGCTTCTTTCGAAATGGATATCTGGCTTTCAACTTATCTTTAATCTTCACGGCCCAACTCTGCAAACAAGCACAAACGGTGAACTAGGCAGGGGCGCTCCATGCAAAAGCCCTTCGGCGTAAGAATTAGCACAACACTTGGTTGAGTAAACAATTTGACAGAGTTTAAGCTAATAAATCATAATCACATACATTCCTCCTTTATTTCGAGGGGTTTTTATAGCTGGTGCCGAAGGGTAACTGCCCATTAAACGTGGTGGCATAACTGGCGGACACACTAACTGCCATGTTAATTATCACATTAACTGCCCCATTATTCGTAACGGCCTGATCATGGCAATGGTGGCGAATTTCTCGGGAATACCTGTCCGCATTCAAGACAACTGTTTCCTTCATAAACGAGCATGATAAGTCCAGCTCGATACATACTGTTGCCCGCTGGGTTAGCCCCTAGCTCGCTGTAACCTTGCTTGCCAAAGGCTAAGCCCCCAGCTCGCAGCATATCTTTGATCGCTGCCTGCTCAATGTGACTCGAAGAGCCCGGGGAAGGCAGTAGTAGAGTAAGGGGGTATCCCTCTGATTAAAGTGCACGTGCTCAGCCCATGACTGGTGGAGATGTGCCAGGCACGTGACTTGTGTGTTGGGCCTATTGGGCCAGGCAGTTCAGTAGCCCCCTGCTCCTTGTTTGCCGAGCATTCATGCTCGGAGCGAGGAGAAGAATTTAAAGTCCCCAGACCAGATTGTTTCTTAAAAGGAATCTTTTCACGAATTCACCCAGAGTCATCCTAAACCAGACATTTATGAGTCGTTGCCAGCTTAAAAGAGTTTGAAAGGACGGGCCGTCACCAGCCGTCATACAGCCTCACGCGGGCTCATTTCCCAAGAAGCCATTAAATGCTAAGCTCCAGTTTCCGTGCCCTAATGATGGCAAAACCCTTTGGGATAACCCCAAGCGACAGTTTCGCCCAGTATAAAAACTCAACATCCCCTCATTTCAAACTTTACCCACTTGAGCGAATTCAAGACGGAGAAACCCTCTTTCACTTCTGCCTCCAAAAACAACATCAGTGCCAAAACTTCTCATTGCTGCGTTCAATCCGCATAAATGAAGCTTTTCAAGATCTTGTTCAACTAACTCCCTCTACACCAACAGGTATTTCTTCAAACCTTTACTGCTTTTTTGTTTTGCTGCATTTCAATTTTTCTCTGCTAGAACCCCCACATTAGGGTTTAACGACACTGTTGGAGTACATGATGAACTCCGTTACAATCTAGAAATCAATTTGTAGTAAACTAGGGCTTTTGATACCCACTTCGCCTTCATCCGTCTTGCTTTCTCTATTTTCCATTTTAAGCACTTCACGGTGCAGGGCATTCCACAAACTTGCTCGAGTTTACATGGGAGGAATCGAGGAGTACTTGACCGATGCCCTGTTCACCGGTCTTTAGGATAAACCCTTGCTTGCCGTTGGTTTTTGCTTAACTGCTCTTGCCTGTCCCCTCGAGCAGGGTTTAACATGTATTCCTCGGTTCCTATAGGATGTCTTCCGGTGACGAAACCCAATCTGAAATTGAAGGGCGTGATTACGACCATGGGGCCCCCACAGAAAGCGAAGAGAGCTCGGACACAGGATCTTCCAGCTCTCAAGAGACCGAGCTGGAGGAAATTTCTTTAATCCGTCGAAAATGTCCACGCGTGACAGAAGAAATCATAGATCCTCCAAACACCACCAAGGATACTCCCAGAAACGAACAGAGAAACTCTGAGCAAAATGAACCAACCGAAGATAACCAGCCCAGCCCGAGTAATCCGTGGGCTAAACAACATAAAGACACCCTCAAAGGCAAACAGACCATCTCCAACGCCCCCCCCTTAATCAAATGGGACGACTTGACCAGTGAAGACGATGTCTCGGTTTGGTTTTATTCATTGGGTATGGACCCCAAAAATTACCGGGTGAGGGCCTTCGACCTGGACATCGAGGAGACCGGGTGATATGATTCCTAGACGCATACTCACGATGGAGGAATCAAAGAGCACGCAGCACGGAAAGCGAAGAACGTCAATGAATTGATGGATTGTGACACCTTGACCTAATGCTACGATTCGTTATTGAATGTGGTACTCCGCGATCCAATTACGAGACGAACACGAACCTTGGTATAATGAAGAACGCCACAATAGGGATGAATATCCTATTGATAAGTTCGGGTTTCGATTACTTAGCCTCTCACCAAATAATCACAAGTTCAATGAAGAACAATGAGGTTTTGAAAAAAACACTCAAAAACTATATTAATCAATAATCAGAAAGTTGTCTACAAAACAATAAGCCACAACCATTATTTATATGGATTGTGAATCCTAAACCTAAAAGTAAAAGGAAACGTCTAAGTAGAATCAACTTAGGAAACTACTTAGAATCAACTTAGGAAACTACCTAAAATCCACTTAGGAAACTACTTAACTTACCTAATCTATGTAGGCAACAATTAGGTAAGTTACCTAATCTATTTAAGAAACATAAATCCTCCAAAATAAGGAAAATATACAAATCTCGTTTTTTGTAAAGGCCTAATTTCCAAAGTTGCATTTTGGCCCCCTAAAGTCTTCCTTTAGGTGTTAAAAGCTTCCAAAGTCATTGTATGACATTAACGAACATTTCTTGAGTCTTCAAGTCATCTTCCATGAAATTTAAGGCTTCACAACACATGTTTGAATTTGTAGAGTAGCCATTGTATTAGCCTGAATCTCCAATAAATTCACGAATTAAGTTTGTATAGAACTCTTGAATCTTCCAATCATACTCTATGCATTTTAGAACCCTTGAACCTCAATCCATGCTTATATGAACCCTCGAACCTTGATCTACATGCTTCCAATGCCTCTCCTTTGCTTGTGACAATCTTGGTTCTTGGTTAGTGGTCAGAATCATATCACCAAGCATAATTTCCAAGGAGACCGGATGGTATTTTATTTCGATTTCTTCCAAGTCAGCCTGAGACTTCCCCTTGACCCTTTTTTTGCCGAATTCCTTCTTATGAATAATGCCTTGCCCTGCGACCTAACTCTCACCACGATAAGATTCTTGGTCGCCTATACTGTCGCCTGTCGGCTGCTCGGATTCGAGCCCAGCATGACTCTTTTCAGAAAATTCTTTCTTTTTTCCATGGATAAGAAGAGTGGGCGCATTACTGGCCGCTCTAACCCCAACTATTTCAAGCTTCTATCCGATGGCCCCAATAAAGTAGATTCCTGGGACGGAAAAGCACTGCTCGTCGTGTTGCGAGTTGGATGGCCCTTCGCTCCATACTTGGAAAATTTAGAGATTGCAAAATACGATAAGAATGCCTTCCGAGCAAGAGAACCCCAACTCACAAAAGCTTTTAGAAAGTTACTTAGAGTTAGAGAAGGCAAGAACGGGAAGGATTGGGTATTGGACTGGGTAGCCCTTACTTCAGATTCCCCTTGCTTCGACTGGCCGGGATTCTAAGCTGGCCTGTTGAAGGAATCGAGCCCCAGAGTTGTCATGGAAGCCGAAATACCTCACCCCTACTGGGGCAGCTACCACGGGGGTAGATTTCCAAGAGAATGCCCGGACTACGAGCTAACTGGGAGAAATTGCACCCCTGTTTTTTCTATTTCTGGTTTGCACAAGCTTTTACTTTTGTTTTCCTTTACTTCTTATTTCCCTCAAAGAATTTACCAGCTCTTCGTAACTCTCTGCAGACATAAGGCAACTTGAAGACTCCCAGCGATTTCTCCAGGCTATGAGGAGGGGGGCTACGGGAAGGAACACACAAATGGCCGCTCTAGAGCCCGCTCACCTTCCCACCGTTCCTGCTACAAACACAGGACGAGGATCTGGCCGAGTGACTGAAACAAGTCGAGCTGCCATCACTCTCCCGAACCCTGCTGCCACAATAACTCCTACGCCAATTCCGATTGCTCCTACCCTGCAACCAAAAAGACCTGCCCCTGAAGCTCCAACCAAGAGAAGAACCAGGTCGTGGACAGACCAAAGCGAACCGACTGAAGCATCGAGCTCGCAAGCACCCATTTGGCAAAGGGAAAATTTTGAGATGCCAGAAACCCGTGAGCTTGCAGCCAGGTTAATCGCAGAAGTGGCTAATGTACCCAACTTGGCCAACCTCAACACTAACAGACGAGGCGGGCACGCGACCACTGTTGGTCTCGGGATGGTGAAGAGGCTTCGCCACACTGGCATCTGAAGAAGAAGTACCGAGCTTCCTAGCTCCGTTCCTGATCGGAGAAATAGGAATGTGCATGACCGAGGTAACCAATTCCCTTATTGTTACCAAAACAAAGTATCATTGTGTGCTTTCGTTTTTCTGACTTTTCATTTCAGATGGCCAGCAAAACTGAGCTCCTGTATGACCGGTTGATCGACAACCTCAAATCCTCCAGCTCGCTGTCTTCAGAGAAAAACACTCTTGAAGAGCAAGTCAATAGCCTCAGAGCTGAATTAAAAGAAAGTGAAGAAACTGTGACTTCCAAAGTCACCGAGCTCTCCAAAGTAAAGGAAGAGAAGAAAATTCTTGAAGCTCATCTGAGCTTTTCCAAAAAAATCCGAGGATATGGCGCTCAAGAACATAATTCAGGTGAGGAAAGAACTCAGGGAAGCGGTCATCGAGCTGGAGAAGACCAAGAAGGAGGCTGCTGAGAAAGAAAAGCAACTGTGGGTGGAGCTATCCTGAGCCAGCGAGGAACAGAAGGAAGCAGTCATTACAGATTACAAGAAGTCTGAGGATTTCCAGGCGAGCGTTGAAGAGGAAGTCTACCCATTCTTCCTTCAAGGTGTGAATCATATCCTGAGGCAGCTAGCGTGCAGTGGGATGGATGTACATCCAGACCAACTCGCTAAATGGGGAACTAACACGCCTTTCAGCCCCTCTGCTTGCCCGGGTCATGCCTTGGTGCCTTACACAAAGATGAGCTAACATCCTTGGCTCAATCTGATTTTCAAAAAGGACTCAGATTTGGATGGCGAAAGCGCAAGAAACTTCAACTTTAGCTGCTCATGCTACCGGCGACGATGGAGAAGTGGTCATAATTGAAGACCCGACCACAAATGAAGTAGCTGAAGCCGCCCGGACTACTACCGACCCTGCTCAAACTGCTGCTGCTGATCCTTGAATTTCTCCCGGCCTGTGTGCCACAGCTATGTTTTTGGAAAAACAACTTGCAAACAATTTACATTATCCCCAGGCCTGTAATATCTTAACATTTTCTGCGTTCAATATTTCTGCCAATGTTAGTGTTTTTTCTTCTTATATTCTCATAGATGTCTCAACTATTTCTATTTAAAAAACAAACTTTTTAAATCGAGAAAGTTCATTCCAGGCTTGCCGGAATGAAAAAATGCAAGGACTTCGAAAACCTTCACCCTGGCTAAAATAGCTCGTAATTATGAAGGAGCATGATCGAAGCAACTAGCTCGAACACCAACTCTTTTTCACGAGCAGAGGCATCTCTTGCTCGTGAAAGAGAGAATAATCGAGAAAATAACAATCAAAGCAATTAACTCGGACACCAACCCTTTTTCACGAGCAGAGATACCCCGTGCTCGTGAAAAAGAGAATAATCGAGAACATTATGACTTGAACACCAACTTTCACACCGGGCAAGGAAATTATCCTTCCTGCCAAAAGTATAATCGAGTTTGCACTACAATATAAGTGACATAGTCAAAAAATGAAAGCCAACGCATGCTCATTCATTTCATCTCAACTTACAAAATAGGAGAAAAGGATAAACAGCTTGTATATTACCAATCAACGATAGTATTTCTTCAGGTGATCTACATGCCATGGATGCTTCAGCTCGCTACCATCCTCTGTTCGCAAAATATAAGTTCCCTCCTTGACAATTCTAACCACCTGAAAAAGACATTCCCAATTAGGAGAAAGCTTCCCCCATTCTGCTTAATGGCCCGTCGCTTCAATTTTACGGAGAACCCAGTCGCCCACAGCAAATGACCGACCATGAACCCTTTTATCGTGATGGGCCTTTGCTTGCTGTTTGTAATTAACCATTCGCATTTTGGATTCCAATCGTTTTTCCTTTAACAAGTCAAGATCGGCTGCCCGAGCTACAATGTTGGATTCTGCATCATAGTAAGACACTCTATGATTAGGTAAGTACATCTCCACCGGTGCCATGTCCTCGGATCCATAAGCCAGAGAGAAAGTTGTTTCTCCCGTGGGCCCTCTGATCGTTGTCCTAACCGCCCACAAAGCTGATGACAACTCGTCCACCCATCTTCCTACTTTATCCTCAAGATTTCGCTTAAGAGCATGCAAGACTTGCTTATTAGCGGCCTCAGCTTGACCGTTACCCTGAGGGTATGCAACCGAGGATTGCCAATGCTTTACACGCATTCTGCTCGCATGCCTTTGTGAATTTATCTGAAAACTGAGTCCCATGATCAGAAACAATTGCCCAGGGCACCCCAAAACGGCACCAGATATGCTCGTGCACGAAGTCGATCACATTAACCTCGCTAATAGTTGCCAAAGGCTTGGCCTCTACCCACTTAGTAAAGTAGTCAACTGCTACCATTGCATACTTAAACTTCGAACGAGCCAAAGGAAACGGGCCAATGAGGTCTATACCCCACATATCAAACGGCCAGGATGCCACTACAGGAGTCTGCTCGATAGAGGGTAACCGAGGTATATCGGCATAACGCTGACATTTGTCACATTACCGAACATACATCTCTGCATCCTGTCTCAAAGTGATCCAGTAGAACCCTGCAGCCAATACTTTTTCTGCCAAAGACCGCTGACCTGGATGCCCTCCACATTTTCCTTCGTGAATTTCGCCTAGAATGCCCTCGGTCATCTCTGGCCGCACGCACCTGAGCAAAGGTCTAGTATACGACCGTCGATAAAGTATCTTGTCCAGAATAACATACCGACAAGCTCGCTTCTGAATAGTCCGAGCTTCTGACTTGTCCTCAGGCAAGATTCCCTGCTCGATGTAAGCCTTCAGATCGTCTATCCAACAGTTCGCGGCAGGCTCAATGTCCATGATCACCTCTTTCTCTATCACCGGGACCTCCAAGTATTCAATCATGACCCCCGGATGCATAGATTGAATTTCTTCCTCGGCCATCTTTGAAAGGTAGTTCGCACGCATATTATCCTCGCGACCAATTCGAACCAGCTCCCAGTAATCAAAATCCTTTAGAATCTCTTTTACCATGGCACAGTAGCGAATTAGCACCGAATGATGGACAACATAATTGCCCCTTACTTGATTCACGACCAATTGGGAATCACAATAGATAATCACTTCTCGTACTCCTATGTCCTGCGCGAGCTCAAGCCCCGCGATCAAGGCTTCATACTTTGCCTGGTTATTGGACGTTGGAAACTTGAAACGCAATGCCTTTTCAAACTCCACATCCTGCTCGGTTGGGACTAATACCTGGCCTGCCCCACTTCCAAACCTACTGGCTGAACCATCCACGTGTAACTCCCAACAATAATCTGGCTGGGGCCTTTTAACTGGTACATTTGTTGATGCAATCTTGGCAGGAACCTCCTCTTCGCACGAGTCCTTGAAACTGGTCTCAGTCACAAAGTCTGCCAAAGCTTGTGCCTTAATTGCCCATCGAGGCTGGTAATCGATCTCAAACTCGGTTAGCTCGATGGACCAGGTGAGTAAACGACCAGAGAAATCTGGCTTGTGCAAAATTTTCCTGAGAGGGGTGTCCGTGTATACAATGATGGAGTGTGCAGAAAAATAAGCTCGAAGCTTCCGAGCAGCGATAACAAGCGAATAGGCTAACTTTTCTGTATTAAAATACTGTCCCTCCACTGCGGTGAGGGCCTTAGAAACATAATATACAAGCTTTTGCAAGTTACATTCTTCTCTAACTAACACAGCGGCTACAGCCTGCTCCGTGGCCGCTAAGTACACAAACAAAGTTTCACCAAAAACCGGGCTGCTTAACAAAGGAGGCTGCCCAAGATACTTAACCAGCTGCTTGAAGGCTTCTTGGCATACTTCCGTCCACTCAAAACCTTTGTTTCCACGGAGCACCTTGAAAAACGGTAGGCACCTTTCGACCGACTTGGAAATAAAACGACCAAGAGCTATTACTCAGCCGTTGAGTTTCTGAACATCCTTAATACAGCGAGGAGGCTTCATAGTGACCAATACTTTAATTTTCTCTGGATTGGCCTCAATACCCCTTTCAGTCACCATGAACCCCAGGAATTTTGCCCACCTTCACCCCGAACACACACTTGCTCGGGTTAAGCTTCATATTATTTTTCCTGAGGTTGTCGAAAGTTTCTCCCAAGTCAATAGTGTGATCACGCCCTTTGGTCTTCACCACCATATCATCAATGTAGGCCTCCACATTCCTGCCGATCTGCGAGCTGAATACCCTATTTACCATCCGCTGGTATATAGCTCACGCGTTCTTTAAGCCAAATGGCATCATTTTGTAGCAATACTGCCCCCCTGCTGCTCGAAAAGCTGTCAAGGCCTTATCCTTCTCGCTCATCTTCATTTGATGATAACTGGAATATGCATTGATGAAACTTAGGAGCTCGAACCTTGCTATAGCATCCACCAACTTGTCAATGCGAGGAAGAGGATAGCAATCCTTTGGACAAGCTTTATTCAGGTCAGTGAAGTCTACATACATTCTCCATTTACCATTAGACTTTTTAACCATAATAACATTAGCCAACTAGGTTGGATAATGTATTTCTTCAATGATGTCAGCACTAAGCAGCTTCTCTGCCTCTTCCTTGATAACTTGGTCCGTTTTGGCAGAATAGACTCTAGGCTGCTGTTGAATTGTCCTGAAAGCTGGATCCCCACTGAGACAATAGACATCTACATCCTCGCTCACCCATTGCATATCCTCTGGCCTCCATGCAAACACATCTAGATTGTCTCGAAGCTGTCTGACCAGATTAGCTCGAGCCTCCGCCGTCAATGCCTTGCCAATTTTTATCTTCTGCTCGGGGTAAGCAGAATTGATAACCACTTCTTCAAGCTCGTCCTGAGCTGTAAACTCTGGTTCATCTCGTATTTGGAGTGTATCACACTCCACTTTCTCTTCTTCCTCAGTCTGAGTTTCAACTGCATCGAGCTGATCCAACTCCATGTTCGTCACTTGCTCGGCCTGTCCCCCCGACCCCAATGTCGGCAAAGGACAAGTGGCTTCCTCGCAACCTTCCACAGTTGGTACTAATCCTGGGTCAACACCTTGCTCGATTTGTCCCCCCGACCCCATCGTCGGCAAAGGACAAGCATCCTCCTCATGACTGCACTGCTCATCTTGAACCGAGCCTTCACCTACCATAGCAATTGTTGATGGTCCCACAATCACATGAGATTTCTCCTTGGCGCTAATGGTAATTTTCTGCTCACCATCCTCCAAGGTCAACTTTTGATTCTCCGGCTATCCCGCTATCCCGTAGCACTTCGAGGTTGACTCTTCAAGCACCCCACCTTGGTCAGTGTAGAACTTAGCCCGCTGGTGTGGAATGGAAGCGACCATCTGAAACTTGGTCATGCTCGGAACCCCCAGAATAATATTGTAAGGGGATTTCAAGTCAATCACCATAAAGGTGATTTTCTCAGCTCGTGTTTGGCTACCTTCCCCGATGAAGACCTCTAGCTCGAATGTTCCTTTTACGGGTACTTTATGATTGGTGAAGCCCTCTAATGTCCCCGCATAAGGCTTGAGGCAGTCATCAGTCAACTCTAAGCCTTGAATGCACGAGTAGTACATCACATCCCTACAAGCTCCAGTGTCTACCAAGATTCTGTGCACGACCCAACCATCCACCAAAGCAGAAACAATTAAAGATTGTTCCCCTGCTACGTTACTCGCCAACTCACTACGAGTAAACTGTATAGTCTCATCTCCTACTTGCAAAGTGGTCGGACGATCTACCACCTTTGACAGAGAATAGATCTGCTTGCCGAGCTGAGTTGGTGTAGGCTCCTCATCCATAATTACGTTTATTACTCCTCTGATCGGGGGTGCATCTCTTCGGGGAACATTCCCCCTGTTCCCTCCATCTCTCTTGAACCGGTCTAACCGGCCTTTATTGATCAATTTCTGAATGGCCTTCTTCAGCGGCCAACACTCCTCTGTTGTATGCCCGTAATCGTCATGGTAGGCACACCTCTTACTCCGGTCTCTGGAATCCACCGTCTCAGGATTCATACGTGGTGGTCGGGGTAACTCATCCCGAATTTCATACATGATGTCTTCACGCAGTGTATTGAGCGGGGTGAGATCAGCCTCCCAAAGAAACTCTCTTGGGCGGTCATACTACCCTTGGGATTACCCATGACCTCAGTATTCTCCTTCTTCTTGTCTTTCTTAGCGGTCTCACCCGCGCACCATTTCTGAGCTCGCATTAAAATTTATGCCTATGTCTTGAGCTCCCTCATACTCAACTCCGATCTCAGACCACCTTTGCCTTCGAGCAAACATGTTTCAAAACACAAGGTCACCTCCTGCTCGGTCAACCCAGGAACCTGCTCCAGTACTTTTGTGAACCGTTCCAAATAACTAGCAGTTGATTCGTGAGCTCCCTGCTTAACCTTAGACAAGTCAGCCCTTGTCTTTGCAAGTGTGCCCGAAGTCCCAAAATCTGCTAAAAACTTTGCCCGCAAGTCAGCCCAATTGTTGATTGATCTGCGCGAAAAAGCTCCCATCCATGCCAATGCCTTTCCCTGCAACGCTCCCACAAAAGCTCGAATTTTCAATGCCTCGTCTGATGTTACAAGGCCGATCTGGGACTCAAATGACATCAACTAATCTCTCGCCTTGGTTTTCCCCGTATACTCTTTGATGTTCGGGAAAATGAGCCCTTGTGCTGGTGGAGCATTCTCAATCCATGGGGCCAAAGGGCTAGCTGAAGTTCCCAGAAAATTTGCATCTAGGGCCTTGCCCTGCTCCCATGCTTCCATACGGCGCTTCAAATCTTCAAATTCCTGCATGTTAATGGTTAGAGGCAAACCACCCACGGGCTGAGACTGTAACGCGGGCACAGGAGGGGCCTGTGGGGGTCCCATAGCTCCAAGAGCTTGAGCAACACCCACGGCCTGTGCCACCTGTGCCTGGGCTGCACCAGCGAGCTGAGGCAACGACTCATTAGCCATTAAATTCTTCTGTGCATTGGTCTGTTGTAGTTCCCTTCTTTCTCTAGACTGATGTGACAGATGAACTTGTGATCGTCTAGGAAAAGGTGTCCGGTTACGACGAGTATGAGATCTCCTGGGGGATGGAGTACGATGACTGCGAGCATGCGACCTTCGCGGTGATGGTGAACAAGGACGACGGTGATGCAACCTTCGTGGGGAAGGCGATCTACAATGTCGACGAGATTGTGATGTATCATCTCCCACTCGAGGTCCCAATCGAGAATGCACACTAGGAGCAACCCTGTGGCTTGCTCGACCCTCCTGGTGGCTTCCTCCTTTGGATTCCCGTGCATGAGGCTGTGACGGGACTTGCACTGGATTAAGTGGGTTTCCCCCAGTTCTGGACCCACTTGCTGCTTGACTTGGTGCAGGCAAAGCAGGTAGGGGCTCCAACTCAATGGGTAAAGGTGGCTTACCCATTGCAATCAGTTGCAGGTTCAACTGATGCATCTGCCCCAAATATATAGCCCTTTGACGAAGAGCCTCTTCTCGGAATTCATTGGTCAATCCAACAGCAGCCACTGCACTCCTAGCTAAGGAATCCAATCCACGCCACTGATTGAGCTGATGACGCACATCATGAGGTGGAGGTAGTGGATTATTGGCAGCCGGAAGATTCATGCTTGGGGTGGCCGTGGCCGTGGCCGTGTGCACTTCTTCCACCTGATTACCGCCATTAACACTGTTTTCAGCCATAACTAACGCGCACCAAGAACAGAATTTCACTTCACAAAGAATGTTTATTCGTTTCCCGGCAACAGAACCAACTAATGCGTCCAAAAATAATCTTGGGCACACTGGGCTTCTTTCGAAATGGATATCTGGCTTTCAACTTATCTTTAATCTTCACGGCCCAACTCTGCAAACAAGCACAAACGGTGAACTAGGCAGGGGCGCTCCCTGCAAAAGCCCTCCGGCGTAAGAATTAGCACAACACTCGGTTGAGTAAACAATTTGGCAGAGTTTAAGTTAATAGATCAGAATCACATACCTTCCTCCTTTATTTCGAGGGGTTTTTAAAGCTGGTGCCGAAGGGTAACTGCCCATTAAACGTGGTGGCATAACTGGCGGACACACTAACTGCCATGTTAATTATCACATTAACTGCCCCATTATTCGTATCGGCTTGATCATGACAATGGTGGCGAATTTCTCGGGAATAACTGTTTGCATTCAAGACAACCGTTTCCTTCATAAACGAGCATGATAAGTCCAGCTCGATACATACTGTTGCCTACTGGGTTAGCCCCTAGCTCACTGTAACCTTGCTCGCCAAAGGCTAAACCCCCAGCTCGCATCATATCTTTGATCGCTGCCTGCTCAATGTGACTCGAAGATTAAAGTGCACGTGCTCAGCCCATGACTGGTGGAGATGTGCCAGGCACGTGACTTGTGTGTTGGGCTTATTGGGCCAGGCAGTTCATATCCAAATCGAGTTTTGGATGAATAAGATATCAATGTTTAAAGTATGATGTTAGAAGTGAGTCATTAGAGTAAAGTACTCACTCAATACCAATATAATAATATTATCTCATATTGGTTAAGAAATAATGTTGTTAGTAAAAGTATTTCCATATAAGATTTCTAATATTATTAACAATAGAAGAGATAGGAGAGATTAATAGTAAATGATTAATATCACAATATCATATTAACTATTATTAATTATTATTTTTAGCTAATAGCTAGAAAATGAAAAGTGTCAAGTCAATACTAATTAGATTGTTAATCTCTTCCATGGTTATAATATTTTTTTTTCTATTGTTACTAATATTAAACGATTTTTTTACCTAAATACTTTTAAAATTAATATAAGTTTCTAACTAACGTAATATACATATTTTGTATTAATAATAATATTTTTTTTATATACAAACTTTTAAAATTAGCATTTAACTTGATAATAATATTATAAGTCATTTTGTTAAAAAACTTTTAAAATCATAATTCATTTTTAAATAATGTGAGATACTTATTTTATATTTTTATTGGTAGTGAAAGTTTAAGTCTTTTATCTAAAGACTTTAAAACAAACACCACATTCTAACCATGTTGTATACATATTTTCTATTAGTAATAATAGTAGTAGATAAAATACTTTTTAACAAATATTCATTTTTAAACAATGTGGATACTTATTTTCTATTGGTAATAATAAAAATATCTTTATCTAAGGACTGTTATAACCAATACTCATTTCTAAATAATGTGAGATATATTTCTTTGTAACCAATGTGAAATACATCATCTAAAAACTTTTTAAACCAATATCATTTTTATAACTAATGTAAAATACTTCTCTTATATTTCTAATAATTGTAAACTTTTAAAATCAACATCATTCTCTAACCAATGTGTAATATATATCATCATTTGGTAATAATAGTAGAAGTTTTTTATTTTAAAAATTTTATAACCAGCATCTCTTCCTAAATAATGTGTGATATATCTCTTCTATTATATTGATGATAATATAAAGAAGCTAGGTAATTGACTATGACTATTCAGAAGTCAGGATTTAATTTTTTTACTATCATCTTACGTCTGTCATTTATTTGGGTAACCTCATCTTTTGGGTTTCCTTATACTATTAGAATTACCAAACACAATTACTGGTTAGGATTTAATCTCACAATCTCAACTGTTTTATCACGTTTTTTTTTTCATCCCTATTTTATCTCCACAATCCTTTTATCTCTCACTCCTTCTCTATCTCTTTCTCTCTCCTCCTCTCTGCCTATTCATCAGTTTCTATGAGATTCACTCTTTTACTGTGAAAATTAGATATTACAGTTTCACAGTTAATATTTTAAGGTTTTACAGTTTTATGGTTGCAAAAATTTGTATTTGTATTTTTTTATTTTTAATTATTATCGTAATTAACTTAATTAATTTAAATTTTTTTCTGATCCGTAATTTTGTATACAAATAATTTTTAAAAAAAAATCGTCAGTTTTGTAATTTGAAATATTTATTTTTTTTCTTTTTAATTGTTATCGTGATTAACTTAATCAATTTAATTTTTGTTCGGCCCGTTTTTCCGACCCGCAATTTCGTATACAATTATTAATTAATCCCTCCGTTCCGGACAAAGAGGCCCCGTTTGAAAGTCAATTTTTTTAAGAAAATAATATTTTTAGTAGTTCATTAATAATAAAATGACCTTTACGATTTTACAAATATTTAGTTGTAGTTTCTTAGTTGATTGCTATCATAATCAACTAAATCTCAATTTACTTTATGTCTGGCTTAGGTTTTTTTTTATATAAAAAAATTGTTCGTAAATTTTGTAATTAATTTTTGTAATTTTATATATTTGTATTTTAATTTTTTTTATTGTTATCGTAATTAACTGAATCAGTTTAATTTTTGTCTGAAAAAAATTTGTTTCTAAGTTTTGTAATCAACTTTTTTTAATTTTGAATATTTGTATTTTAATTTCTTTATTTTCTTAAAAGTTGTGTTTAGTTTCCCTTATTGGTCTGAAATCTTTGTAATTTCGATTTCAAAACAGTATTTTGTTTGTTCGCTCTGTCTTATTCAATTTATTTTGTGGTTTTTGTTTGCGGAGATTTTCATTTTTAAAGTTTATTTCAATTAACATGTGTTGGGTTGGTGTGTATGTGAGAGAGAGAATGTTTTTTTATGCTTAATTATACTCTTTTAAGATAAATTATAAATTTTCTTTTAAGATGAGTTATAAACTTTTATGACCAATAAAATATGTTATTTCTTTAATTTTCGGGATGTTGGTGTGTAATTTACATTAAGGATATATTAATTTATTTTCATCATGCTCAGTTCATACATTGATCATGTTCATACTGGCACCATGCCATCGGCACGAGCACAAGTTTATTTTTATAAAATACTAGACATCTTCTCATTGTTGTGGTTTCGTTTGTTGGGGCATATGTATTGGTTTCTAATGATTTAATTGCCATATTTTTTTAGCTTTTAGGATTTATTAATTTTGATCAAAATGCATTTCGTCTGTTAGATTTTATATGATAATATGTGGGAGGATTCGAGTTTGGCAGATGAAACAAAAAATTTGGTTAAATGAATGTGTTTGAATTTTCTGTGTCATGTGTTTGTAGAAATAATGGACAAAGTTATTACATCTCATGTTTCCAAACCAACCATTGTTGTTAAGCAAGAACCCCCAGAAGAAGAAGACTGAGTTTTCGTTATCGAGAAAACAATAAAATTTTCTTTTTGTATTTTAACAGTAGTTACAATTAATATATTTATTTATTGGTTTTCTTATGAAATAAATATCGAAGTAAAATGTTTTATTTTTTAAGTATTGGAGTTTTCTCCCATTTTCGTTGTGTAGTGTACATATATCCAACTCATACAAATTATAAGTAAATATTAATTCATTTCCATAATATCTGCTTCATTTATTGATAAATTCTCAAACTGGCGCCGTGCCATCGGCACGGGCAAGAGTACTAGTATTGATGATAAAAGTAAAAGTCTTTTATCGAAAGACTTTTAAAACTAATATCATTTTTAGCAAATGTAGGATATCTCTTCTATTAATAATAATAGTAAAAGTCTTTTATCTAAAATTAAAATCAACATCACTTTCTAACCAATGTGAGATATACATATTCTATTGATAATAATGGTAGAAGTATTATATCTAAAGACTTTAAAAACAAACATTACCCTCTACCAAATGTATGATACATCTATTGTATTGGTAATAATAGTATTTTTAAAAGCAACATAAATTTATGTGTGATATATCTTTTCTATTGATAATAATAGTAGAATACTTTGCAACCAATGTGAGATACATGCATCTATTTTATTTGTAACAAAAAGTCTTTAATTTAAAGACTTTTTAAACCAATATTTATTTTTAAACAATGTGAGATACATATATTTTATTGGTAATAAGAGTAAAAATCTTTACTTTAAGACTTTTAAAACTAACATCTTTTTCTAAACAATGTAAGATACATTTTTTTTTTCATATTCTAACAATGTGAGATATTTCTTTTCTATTTATATTGGTAATAAAAGTTTAAAACTTTTATCTAAAGACTTTTAAAACAAACATCTCTTTCTAACCATGTGACATATATCTTTTATATTGGTAATAATAATATTTTTAAAACCAACATTAATTTCTAACAAATATGAGATACATTCTTCTATAGTAATAATAATAGTTTTTGATACAAAAACTTTTGAAATCAGGATTTCTTTCTAAACAATGTGGGATACATCTCTTCTATTGGTTATAACATAAAAATAATAATAGTAGTAGTGTTTTATCTAAATAGTTTTGAAACCAACATCTCTTTGTAAACAATGTGTGATACATCTCTTGTAAGAGTAAAAGTTTTTAGTTTAAAAACTTTAAAATCTAACATTTTCTTTTAAAACAATGTGTTATACATCTCTTTTATTGATAATAATATAAAATAATTTAAACTTAACGTCATTTTCTAACTAATGTGAGATATACATCTTCTATTGGTAATAATGGTAAAAGTCTTTTATCAAATGACTTTGAAAATCAACATCACTTTCCAACCAATGTATGATGTATTTCTTCTATTGGCACTTAATAATATTATTTTTAAATCAATATCAATTTTTAACCAATGTGAGATACATATCTTATATTGGTGAAAAATTAATGTTTTTAGTGAAAGAAATTGTGCAACTTGAGGCACGAATTTCTTTACGCGTGACACTTATTTGTTGGCGAAGGTAATTACGCAAATGTGTTCTACTCGGTGAGAGCATCAAAATGATATATTTATTTGTCTAAATCGAGTTTTGGATAATAAGATATCAGGACTTAGACCATCGATCTCCAAGGGTACTTTAAAACTTCAAATTTGAAGGATTTTTTCACTATTGCAAGCTCCAACAGCCATTTCAATTCTTCTTCAAATTTGAAGTTTGTGATTTTGCACTTCAAATCCAGCGCACAATGTTGATACTTCATCATCCCTCTCCTCTTTTTTTTTTGTTTAAGTAATTATTTTATGTTTTATGTCTTCATTATTATTGTTAGTTTAGTTGTTTAGTTTAAATACCACTTTTGAGATGTTTTGGTTTAAATAATACAAAAAATTAATTCAATTATTTTTATTTTTATTGTTAGTTATTAGTTATATATAATATTAAAATTATTTATGATAAAGTTTATAAATATTAGACATTAATAAAAAAAATGAAAATTACATTATATTAAATTAAATCACACAACATAAATATTAATAATATTAATACTAATACAAATTATGCAATAACTAAAATCATGTAGAAAAGACGTAGAACGTGCATTTAGAGCTCTACAGTCACAATTTGCAATTGTGGCTGCACCAACTCACTTTTGGAGTAAAAGTGACTTACATGATATAATGTCTGCATGTATAATAATGCACAACATGAGACTTGAAGACAAACGTGATTTGAATGCCCCAATTCAAGATGCAATGGAAGCGTCTGCCCCGGATGTAGAAATGGTGGATGAAACAACTCGATTTACCTGATTTCTCAAGCGGCATAAAAAAATAAAGGATAAAGTTGCACATATTGCATTTCAGGATGCGCTAATCGATCATTTATGAGATGAATTTACGAATTCAGAAAATTAAATGTTTGATTTTAGTTGCATTTTCATATGTTTATTTATATATATTTGATTTTAATGTTTGTATTTTAGTCTTTATTAATGTCTTGCATTTAATTATTAATTTTAATATGTTTGTATTTTAGTCTCAATTAAATTCACGCATTTAATTATTATTTTTAATGCATAATATTTAATTTAATTTAATATTAAATCAATAATATATTTGTTTTGCTAAAATACATTAATGCAAATTAAATAAAATAAAACATATACTTGGAATACAAATTAAATGAAATAATGAAGAATATACTTGGAATATTACTTTTAGAGTAAACTTTGAAGTAGAACTGTTGGAGATAGTGTAAGAAATTTGGTGCAGAAATTACACTAGTTTAAAGATTTGGTGCAGTTTTAACTTCAAACTGTTGGAGATGGTCTAAAGTATAATACTTGTTTAAAAAATTAGTGTTTTTAGTGAAAGAAATTGTGCAACTTGAGGCACGAATTTCTTAACGTGTCATTTGTTTGTTGGTGAAGGTAATTGCGCAAATGTGTTCTTTTCGGTAAGAGCATTGGAATGATATATTTATTTGTCCAAATCGAGTTTTGGATAAATAATATATCAAAACTTAAAGTATAATACTTATTAAAAAAATTAATGTTTTTAGTGAAAGAAATTGTGCAACTTAAGGCACAAATTTCTTTACGTGTCATTTATTTGTTGACAAAAGTAATTGTGCAAATGTGTTCTACTCGGCAAGAACATCGAAATGATATACTCCCTCCGTCCCTAAATTATCGTCCTCCTTTCCTTTTTCGTCCGTCCCAAAATAATTGTCTACTTTGAAACTTACCTTTTTAGAACATCACTTTTACAATTTTACCCTTACTTTTTCACTCTACTTTAATTATGGATCACATACACATGGACATTAAAGGAAACTACACATTAAACCAATATAAATAATCAAGTCAATTGTTTTTTCTTAAACTGTGCGCGGGTCAACTAGGACGATTATTTATGACGGATGGAGTATTTATTTATCCAAATCAAGTTTTGGATAAATAAGATATCAAAGCTTAAAGTATGGTGTTAAAAGTGAATCATTAGAAGTAATATCTCACCTTGAAAAGTTTTATCCCACCATGAAGAGTTTTATCTCACATTGTTTAGAAGTAATGTTAGTTGTAAAAGTTTTTAAATATAAGTCTTCTAGGGTGACAATGACTGACACGACACGATAGCACGAACCAACACGACACGATTATAAAACACGATTATAGACACAAATGACACGATAAGACCAGCACGACACGACACGACATGAAACACGATACGAAAGACACGAAATTGTTAATATATTCAAAATAATAATAATTGTTATATTTATTATCAAATTAAATATATAACATGAAAACACGATAGTAAGGCACGAACACGACACGATAATACGAATTGTCAAATACTTACAAATACATCGAAATAATCAATCCAACGATGGTGTGAGTACTTACAAATACATATGAATAATGCAATGTGAGGATTGTATGTAAATCATCAATCATCACAATAATAATATAACTTAAATAATAAATCACATGATATCAGATTTTTCCCCATAAACATGAATATATAATAAATCACATAAATCTACGGTAAAACATATTGACAAAATTTCTTCAAACGATATCAGGTCTTATAAGAGCACATTACTAACCAATTCCATTTTAATAAATCACATGATATATAGTGACTATCATTATTCATATTTAATCATAGGGGTATACTTAATACAACACCTATAAAATGCTTAATACAACACTTTTAAAAATGTTTAACCAAAATACCCTTTACATAATTTATTTTTTTGTTTTTTTATTAAATTTAATTTAACAAATTTTAAATTTAAAAATATTTTAAACACAATTAATTTATTTATTTATTTGATTTAGTTACTAAACACAATTAAATTACTAATTAATTTGATATAGTTATACTAAGTGAAAAATTATCTTTGAGTATAAATATCAAATTGTAAAAATTTTCTTGTAAGTGAAAAAAAATTGCTTACGCATTTTTCTCTCAGTCAAAATTTCAATCAGTTAAAACTTCCAAAAATTCTACAATTTGGAAGCAAATCGGCAAAAAAATGTTGAAACGTGGATATGGACGATGATGGCGATGTTATATCTACCGCTTACGCGAACTTTACGGTAATATTTAATTCTAATTGTTCAATTTTTATTTCTAAATGTTAAATTTTTATCTGTTAATTTATTTTTTAATGTTTAAATGAAAGAAATAACAAAAAAAAAAAAGATTTAGGGACTGGTTTTGTAAAAAAAATGTTTTACCAAAATACCTTTTACGTAATTTAATCTTTTTGTTTTTTTAATTAAATTTAAATTAACTAAAATTTAATTTTTTTGTTTTTTATTAAATTTAAATTAGCTAATTTAAAATTTAATAATTAATTTGATTTGAATTAGGTTTAAATTTAAAAAAACAAGTTTTGGGTAATTTATTTTTTTTGTTTTTTAATTAAATTTAAATTAGCTAAAATTTAAATTTAAATTTTTTATTAAATTTAAATTAGCTAATTTAAAATTTAATAATTAATTTGATTTGAATTAGGTTTAAATAAAAAAAAAACAAGTTTTGGGTTTAGGGACCGGTTTTGTACCAGTCCAAATTGGGGAGATGGGCTAGGGACCGATCTGGTAGCAGTCCAAAATGGAGGGATGAGTTTAGGCCTGGTTTGTTGGCAGTCTGAAAGGGGGGAATGGGTTATGGGCTGGTCTGGTAGCAGTCCAAAATGGGGGGATGGATTTAGGCCTGGTTTGTTGGCAGTCCAAAAGGGGGGAATGGGTTATGGGCTGGTCTGGTAGCAGGCGGTGGGCTTGTGGGGGAAATTATTGGGTTTGGGACTGGTACCAATCCAGTCCTTAAACTCAAAACTTGTTTTTTTTTAATTTAAACATAATTCAAATCAAATTAATTATTAAATTTTAAATTAGCTAATTTAAATTTAATAAAAAACAAAAAAAATTGAATTTTAGCTTATTTAAATTTAATTTTTAAAAAATTAAATTACCCAAATTTAAAAAAACAAAAAAGTTAAATTACCCAAAACTTGTTTTTTAAGCCAAAACTTGTTTTTTTAATTTAAACTTAATTCAAATCAAATTAATTATTAAATTTTAAATTAGCTAATTTAAATTTAATAAAAAAATAAAAAATTAAATTTTAGTTAATTAAAATTTAATTATAAAAACAAAAAAATTAAATTATGTAAAGGGTATTTTGGTAAAAATGTTTTTTAAAAGTGTTGTATTAAGTATTTTATAGGTGCTGTATTAAATACCTATGTAATCATATGTGACTATTAGCTAGTATTTTTTGATTTCTGCATGATGTAAAAATAGTAATAGTTTAGACAGTTATTGCAATCTCCTTGTCAAGGTTTTAAAAATCAGGGGATTAGTTGGAGCGTAATCAGGGCCTAGGCAAGACCTAGAATTAAGGCATAATTATCTTCTTATTTTTTTCTTTTTTTTTTGACAATTTACATCAAAGATCAAACACATTGACTACAATTTTTTTTTATATTTGTCATTTTATCAAACACTTGTCTATATTTGTAAAATAAACAAAAATATACAAACCTACCATTAATCTCAATTCTCAACAACCCCAAAGCAATACATCAGCCAAGTTTAGAACTAAATATATATATATATATATATATATATATATATATATATATATATATATATATACTCAACCTACCCTCGCCTCTATACCTAGCCTAACATACCCTCCTCTAATCTCTTCTCATTCTAAATTCTGAGTCTCGAGACAACCCCCTTTTTCTTCATCTTTTTTTTTCTTTCTTCTATCTATCTGGCAGACCGGCAACCTTTTTTTCTTCCTTTCTTTTTTTTCTTCTCTCTCTCTCCAGCAGACCGACTCTCCTCATTTTTTTATCCTTCAATCTCTTTCCTCCTAGATCTAACCCTTTAATCTATCTCCTCTCTCATCCCACCGAATATCCACAAAATCAAACCCATTTTCTTTCTACTTCCCTCTCTGCCTCACTATTACCACTTCCCCTTCCTTCTCCAATTCGTCCCCCTTCCTTCTTCGATCACCACATACCACAAAATCAAAGCTATAAAAATAAATTAAGGTCGGCGAGGTTTGGCGTAGGCGCGGACTTGGTCGATTAGGTGGCGACTAAGAAAATCGCGGCGGTAGAGAGGGGTCTAGCGCCTAAGCGGGGAATTTTAGAACACTGCTCCGTGTTAAATGTGAATATTTTGACATTTGATATAAGTGCTTATGTATGTAAATAGGGCAGAAGTTTAAACTGACAATAAAGATTACTTTTTGTTAAGGTGTAAACTGAACATGTTCTTTTGACAATTTTATTGGAGCAACAATACAAGTTACTAGTTATTTAGTCTGTGCTATGCACGGGTATAATATGAGATATATATATTTTTGTAATAATAATATAACTTTTAGATATTATAATTAGATTGTTAATCTCTTCTATTGTTATAAATTTTTTTATATTGTTAGTAATATTAAACGATTTTTTTATCTAAATACTTTTAAAATTAATATAAGTTTCTAGCAAACGTGAGATACATATTTTGTATTAATAATAATAGTAATTTTTTTATCTAAAGACTTTTAAAATTAACATTTAACTTGATAATAATATTAGAAGTCATTTTGTTAAAAACTATTAAAATCATAATTCATTTTTAAACAATTTGAAATACATATTTTATATTTTTATTGGTAATGAAAGTTTAAGTCTTTTATCTAAAGACTTTAAAACCAACACCACATTCTAACCATGTGGTATACATATTTTCTATTAGTAATAATAGTAGTAGATAAAAGACTTTTTAAACAATATTCATTTCTAAACAATGTGGATACATATTTTATATTGGTAATAACAAAAAAATGTCTTTATCTAATGACTTTTATAACCAATACTCATTTCTAAATAATATGAGATACATTTCTTTGTAACCAATGTGAGATACATCATCTAAAAACTTTTTAAATCAATATGACTTTATAACCAATGTGAAATATTTCTCTTCTATTGCTAATAATTGTAGACTTTTAAAATCAACATCACTCTCTAACCAATGTGTAATACATATCCTCATTTGGTAATAATAGAAGAAGTCTTTTATTTTAAAAATTTTATAACCAACATCTCTTCCTAAATAATGTGGGATACATCTCTTCTATTACATTGACGATAAAAGTAAAAGTCTTTTATCTAAAGACTTTTAAAACTAAAATCATTTTTTAGCAAATGTAAGATATCTCTTCTATTAGTAATAATAGTAAAAGTTTTTTTTATCTAAAATTAAAATCAACATCACTTTCTAATCAATGTGAGATATACATATTCTATTGATAATAATGGTAGAAGTCTTCTATTTAAAGACTTTAGAAACAAACATTATCCTCTACCAAATGTATGATACATCTATTCTATTGGTAATAATAGTATTTTTAAAATCAACATTAATTTATAGCCAATGTGTGATACATATTTTCTATTGATAATAATAGTAGAATACTTTGTAACCAATGTGAAATACTTGCATCCATGTGGAAGCTTTAAAAACTTTTGGTTTTCAAGTGACTTTGAAAATCAACATCACTTTCCAACCAATGTATGATGCATTTCTTCTATTGATACTTAATAATAGAATTTTTAAAACCAACATCAATTTCTAACCAATGTGGGATACATCTCTTCTATTGTTGAAAAAATAGTGTTTTTAGTGAAAGAAATTGTGCAACTTGAGGCACGAAATTCTTTACGTGTCATTTGTTTGTTGACGAAGGTAATTGCGCAAATTTGTTCTACTCGGTGAGAGCATCAAAATGATATATTTATTTGTCCAAATCAAGTTTTGGGTAATAAGATATCAAGACTTAAAGTATAATACTTGTTAAAATAATTAGTGTTTTTAGTTAAAGAAATTATGCAACTTGAGGCACGAATTTCTTTACGTGTCATTTGTTTGTTGGCGAATGTAATTGCGCAAATGTATTCTACTCGGTGAGAGCATCGAAATCATATATTTATTTGTCCAAATCGAGTTTTGGATGAATAAGATATCAAGAGTTAAAGTATAATACTTATTAAAAATTAGTGTTTTTAGTAAAAGAAATTATTCAACTTGAGGCACAAATTTCTTTACGTGTCATTTGTTTGTTGACAAAAGTAATTGTGCAAATGTGTTATACTCGTCAAGAATATCGAAATGATATATTTCTTTGTCCAAATCAAGTTTTGGATGAATAAAATATTAAAGCTTAAAGTATGATATTAAAAGTGAGTCATTAGAAGGAATATCTAACCTTGAAGAGTTTTATCCCACATTGGTTAGAAGTAATGTTAGTTGTAAATTTTTTTTTAAATATAAGTCTTCTACTATTGATAATAGAAGAAGTTATATATACTAATACTAATACTCATTATCATTATGATTATTATTATGTATTATTATTAGTTAATGGTTAGAAAACCAAAAGTATATATATATATATATATATATATATATATATCTTATATTGCTAATAATAGTAAGTCTTTTGTATAATCTAAAATAATTAAAAATCAACATCATTTTTTAACCAATGTGAGATATACATTTTCTATTGGTAATAATGGTAGAAGTTTTTTAACAAAAACTTTAAAAAACATCACTTTATAACAAATGTATGATATCTTTTCAATTAGTAATTAATAATAATATTTTTAATACAAACATCAATTTCTAACCAATGTATGATACATCTATTCTATTGGTAATAATAGTAGAATATTTTGTAACCATGTGAGATACATCTCTTGTAAAAGTGAAAGTCTTTAGTCTTTTAAAGACTTTAAAATCTAACATTTTCTTTTTAAACATGTGTTATATAATATAAAATAATTTAAACTCAACATCATTTTCTAGCCAATGTGAGATATACATCTTCTATTGGTAATAATTGTAAAAAATATTTATCATATATATATATATATATATATATATATAT